>JAURVB010014690.1:0-376686 GCA_033002965.1 Piper betle | reverse complement strand
TAGTTGGGTCAAATATTGTTTCTTTCTCAAATTTTAAATCTAGATCGTTCGATTACAAGGACGACCTAAATTTGATAAAAAAAATAAAAATAAAATACCCCCACCACGACCATCATATAGTATGTAGTTAATAATATTATTTATTTATGATTTTATATATATTTTGAGTAGACAAATGATATTATATATATTATTATATTATTTTATCGAGTTAAGTTCAAGTCGAGCTTAAAGTCGATTTCAAATTATAACTGAGTCGAGTCGAGCCGAACACTACCTTACTCAAACTCGACTCGTAAAATTCGAGTTCGAGTCAAATTCAAGCCCGAATTATTTAAATATCAAGTTTCGAGTCGATTTCGAACAAAATATTAAATACTAACAAATTAATTCACTTAATTAGCAACCCAACCGGCCATCCGAAAATATCCTCGTGTCGCGACAGTCGTCAAAGTATGGCAGTTGAGACTTGCCTCAACGTATGCGCTTGATAAAAGATACGTAGATCAAAGTACCCAAATAGTTCAATCAATCAATATACTATCAAATATCAATATATTTTTGTAACACATTTGGATACGCATGATCTACGTTTCTCGATACGCCATTATGATCGGGCACCATATATCAACACGTGTGTGACGAGCGTGTTCAAGGCACACCTGTATTAACGTCTAAACTGTTCAAATTTTCTATCCAAACATGTCAAAAACTTTTCATTTTCTTAAAAGCCGTGTATATTGGAGCTTAATAAAATTGATAATCTCAATTGGACTAGTAAATTTGGGTTATAAATCTATATTAATGAGTTAATAAAATGAATTTTTTAATATATTTATATAATTTTTATATAATTTACAAACGAGTCCAAAAAAACCTATTGATTAAATTATATATCTTTCACCCATATAATTTGCTTTATAAATTTATGAGCCTAAAAAATAAATTAAAAATATTAATATTAAATTTATAACTTAAATTCATTAATGTAATCTCATTTATAATAATTAATTATAAAATATTATTTATATTATTAATCTATTTTAATTATATATTTTAGATTTACAGTTTGGCTACCCTTCCCGGGCATCTTTTAAGTTAAAAAATATAATAGTTTTCCTTTGTGTATTTTTTTTCAATGTAATTTTTAATTTGATTGATTGATTTATTTATTTAAAAAATAATAAAAAGGGATGAACACTACTTTTTTGCAACTAATCACCTGTCTTTATTAATAATTATTATTAATTATATATTTATTATTCTAGACCATGGTTGCATGAATCGGAATCGGAATCGGAATCGGTTTTCCAGTGAATCGGAATCGGAATCGGAATCGGTCTGAATCGGCCAGAAATCGGTTCAGTTGAATCGGTCCAAATTAATTTAATCGGTCATATATAATAATTTGACAATTCATAATATAAATATATTAAAATTAGGTATTGATGTTATTTTGATATTATTCTGTGTATTATAGTTTATGATATTTTTAAATATTTTTTAAGATTTTTTTAAATTATTTAGAATTAATTATTATTTTTGACTCGAGTTAGACTCGAGTCAACTTTTAATTACGAGAATGCCACCCTCCCCTCTTTACCCCGCCGGCGGCGAGCCCGGAGTCGGGGACGCACGGCGGAGGCGGAAACGGGGCGGCGACGTGGTCGGACGGCCGTGGCGTGGTCGGACGGCCGTGGCGGAGCTGAGGGCGAAAGCGGAGCGGAGGGCGGCGACCCCGGAGTCGGGGACGCACGGCGGAGGCGGAAACGGGGCGGCGGCATGGTCGGACGGCCGTGGCGTGGTCAGACGGCCGTGGCGTGGTCGGACGGCCGTGGCGGAGCTGAGGGCGGAAGCGGAGCGGAGGGCGGCGGAGCGAGCGCGACGGCGGAAGCGGGGAGGTTTTTAAAAGCCAAATTACCATTTTACCCATGCTTAATTAATTTAATTAAAATCAGACCTAGGGTATTTTAGTAATTTCTTAAAAACCGATTCCGATTTAAATCGGCCGATTCCGATTCCGAGTTAAATCGGTCGGAATCGGCCGAAATCGGCCGATTCAGCGACCGATTCGGCCCCGAAATCGGATCGGCATCGCGCCGATCCGATTTAAATCGGCCGATTCCGCAAGGAATCGACCGATTTGTGCAACCCGGTTCTAGGACTAGATAGCAGTAACCACCCACAATTGGAGGCCCTCGCCTAACCCTTTCCACACCCATGCCGTCGTGCCCATGACCACCACTGCCCTCGTCGCCGGCGTCCATATCCCTCCCCCACCACAACTACCACCCCCACCGGCTCTCCTCCCTCATCATCCCCATTGCCGCCGGATCCGCCACCCTCCTCGTCGCCGCGTGTAACACCCCAAATCCGGTTCACGCTCGTGAACCGAACCGGTCATGTTACATGCCCCGGTTAGGTTAGCTTACCCGAATCTAACTCATGCGGATCCAATCTTGCCGTCTTAAGATGAAGATACAACTCGCAATGCATTGATGAATGCACAAACCCTAACATGGTACTACATGAATGACATGCAATTCAAGCACACACCAATACAATTACGATTAAACTCAATAAAAATTCTAAAATAAAACAAACAGAGTCTCCCCTAAAAGTGCAATTAGGGTCCACGCTGTCAAAACAATATATACCAATATATATGCATATATCAACAATTTTATTCGCATAATCGAATATCCAGTATATTCATTATAGAACTTGGGCCACACTTCTAATGCGCACTCTGATCACATCTCACCTTTTGTCATCATGTCATAACATCATATCCTATCATATCTTAACATTTCACATCATTCACAATATAATAGCATCGTAAATAAAATATAAACACTCAATCGACTGACATGTGTGCAAGCGACAACAGTACTCCTCCGTCCATGCTGGCTTCTCCAACTCGTGATCATTACCTACATATAGTATAAAAACACGTCAGTAACAAGTATTACTGGTCCGAAAAATAAAATAACTATAACAAGCTGGCTATGAGAGCAAACTCTCATATGAAAGAAAGCATCATATACTCCACGTGAACACTCTGAAGGGCACTACTGAGGAGCCACTGGGCTGCAGACCCGGTAGCATCCCGAACTTACTGATCTGACTGCTGGTACTGTGCCGCTCTCGACACTTCTTTTTCAGTACTTCTTGTGAAACTTTATCCTAGCCCTCTCCTTACCTCAATATTTCTCCTGGCCTTGAGCACGAAGGCCGAGTACTCTCAGGCAGTTGCCTTTAGTACCCTTTGAACCACAAGTCCGGACATGCGCTGTACTAAACAGTACCCGTTAACCTCCACGTTCTCTGGGTGTGAGAAACTCAAACGCGGAGTTGTCAGGATCCCTCGAGAATGGAACAGTCCGCTGGCACTAATCCAGAGCCTGCTTTGATTGTCACGGCATCCGCTCATGGTACGTGCAGTCGGTTTCTCCATCTCTCGTCTCACAGAAAACGCGAAAACTACATATATATATTGGGCTGGGTATGGATTTATATAATAGGCCTGAAGGCAACTTGTGGTGGATCTTGTTTTCGAAATCATCCTCGAGGGATCTCATCCTCGAGGGGTTATTAATCCAGAAATCTGTTCGGCTAGACGGCCCGAGTTAAGTGGGATCCAATAAAATGCCACTTAACCCGTCCTGCAAATGATAAGATAAACATACAATAGAAAGACGTAAAACAGAGTCGAGTCCTAAACGGACCTGGTAGAAGCTCCAAGCGTGTCATCGTGCCTAGGCGGCAAGCTCCTACTTCGTACCTACACATCAAAACTAAATACTAACGCCCACTAACTATATGATGCATCAAAATCAATGAATATCACACGACATAATAATCATCCCTCAAATAATCGATCAATAATTAATAATCATAAAAGTGAAAATAATTCTATCATCCTATTCATTCCAATTTATCGTGTTTCCTAAGTTACATTGTGCTCAATTAGCATGCTTATACTTCATCTCATTGGATCACTTACTTAATCTCATCATGCACATCTTTACTTCATTCATAATATGGCATTCATCGTGACAACTAGTTAATTCTAGCATGCTATGCTAACAATCATAATCAATTTTAAATAACTCAATCGGAGGTAATTATACCTCACGTAGTCCGACAATTGGCGACGGCTAGGGTTCCGTCGCGTGTCTCGGAGCTCAAATTCGGCACTCATCGGCATCTGAAGCTCGATCGGGCTCGACTGGGTGAGCCCCGCGGAAGATCCGGTGAATTCGGCAAATTCCAAAAATTCCGGTTTTCCGACTATTATCGGCGGTTTTCTGGCAGCTTCCGGCGGTTTTCCGGCGACAGTCGCCGGCGGCGTCTACTGGCCGGAACGTGGTCGTCCTGGGTACCCTTGGAACTGGCTCGACGAGCCCGACTCATCTATGAGGTCGACGCGGCCAACGGAGGTGGTGGCTCACCGGAAAATGCACAAAACCGAGCCGGCGGTGATGGTGGCTAGATCCGACTAGGCCACGGCGGCGATGGCCTCCGTTCCAGTCGGGGAAGGTCGCTGGAGGGCTGAGGGTGCTGAGGCAACCGACCAACCGCGGAGGCGCCGGTCGCTGGCGGTAGAATCGGCGATGGAACCGCCACGCGAGTGTGGCATCGCGGCGGCCGGATTGGGGCCGGACCTGGTCGGGCAGCATGTCGACGTTGTCGCGGGTCTAGGCGGCGACGATTGGCGGCCGGGCGGGCGTCCACGGCAACGGCGGCGATGCGCACAGTGGCGGCGCGTCGAGGTAAGGGTCGGGGAAGAAAAGAAGGGCGCAGGGGTGTGTGGTGGCAAAGTCGTAAATATTACTTGACTCGTCTCCAACTCGAGTCAAAAATAATATTTAAGTAGTAAAAAATTCCAAAATAATTTGGGAAAAATCTCATAAAATCAAACAACACCAAAAAAATCATAATGATATGCTCTAAAACTATCAACCCACCCAAAATGCCCGTAACGCGTCCTAACGCGATAAACAGCCTAAAACTAATTTTACGATCCATTATATATCATAATAAAAAAAATGAACTGCATACTCTCATATATTCTGATAACTCATTCTTTTCTGTTGTGTTCATGACGTTATCATTATATACTTGGGTACACATGACCCTCATAGCTCATACACGAGACCGGCGTCGGCTCAGTACACGTATTCTGAAACTGACTCGACTCGAAAATAACGGTCGAACCGACCGGTTCCGAATATAAAACCCTGACTCGAATCATGGGTTTTACACTGCACTCCTTGTCCTCCTCATCCACCACCTCTCCCGCAACCGCACCGCCCCCGGCCGAACCTCACCAAGGCCGCCACCTCCCGCTTCCCCTACTCCCAACTCCGCTGCGCCACCGAACGCTTCGCCCCCGCCAACAAGCTCGGCCAGGGAGGCTGCGGTTCCGTCTACCGCGGCCAGCTCCCGGGCTCCGGCCAGCTTGTCGCCGTCAAGCTTATGGACTCCGGATCGCTGCAGGGTGTGCGCGAATTCCAGAACGAGTTCGCTCTGGCCGCCCTCACCGCCCCCTGTCGACCGCTCGGTCGTCTCGCAGCTCGGCTTCTCCTCCGACCGCCGTCTGCTCCTCGTCTACGAGCTCATTGCCCAACTGTAGCCTCCAGGACGCGCTCCTCGACCGTCGCTCGCAGGAGCTCATGCCTTGGAGCCGGCGGTTCTCGGTGGCTCTGGACGTTGCCCGGGGCCTCCTCTTCCTCCACTGCGACTGCGACCCCCCGATCATACACGGCGACACCAAGCCCAGCAACATCCTCCTCGACCAGTGCTTCTCTGCCAAAATCGCCGATTTCGGGCTCTCCCGGATGAAGGCCAGTGCGGCCGTCATCGACGTCGCCGCCTCTTCGGAGGCCGGGCCGGCTGCCGACGAAGACAACAACGGGTCGATTATGGAGGAGACCGAGAGCCTGACACCGACGGCGGCGGCGGCCGAGAATCACTCTGCCGGAGAGCTTCCTCCGAACGGAGGCGTCACCGGAGACGGTGCCGCTGGAGGCCTCCCCGTCCGAGCTCCTTGACCGCGCCACCGCGTCGGAGGGGGTTTCGACAAGATGAGCGTGGACAGCTCCAAGGATGCGGTGGAGAAGAGGACCGGGCAGAAGACGTGGCGACGGCAAGGAACCGTCGGTGGCGGCGTGGTGGAGTCGGGGGCGATACGGGTGAAGGAGTACGTGATGGAATGGATCGGGTCGGAGGTGAAGAGGGAGATGCCGAAGAGCGACGTGTGGATGGCGGAAGCGGAGGAAGCGGCGGCGGAGAAGACGGCCAGGTCGGCGAGGAAGAGGCACTCGAAGCGTCTCGAGTGGTGGACGTCCCTAGACGACGATCGAGTCCGGCGGAAAGAGGACAAGCCCCGCCCCCGCCAGGCCAGAGAGTGGTGGCGGGAAGAGTTCTGCGAGGAGCTGTGCAGGAAGACCAGGAAGAAGAACAAGGCCGCGGCTTCGGATAACTCAGACGATCAGTGGTGGCAGCGAGACAACGAACAGAAGAAGAAGAAGCGGCGGAGTGGCAGCCACAGCAGCATGGACTGGTGGATGGACGGCCTCAGCCGCGAGCTCCGATGGGGACGCCGCATCAGTTTGGATTGGGTGGGCGGCGACATCTCCCGCAGCGGCTGCGTGAGCAGCACCCCAAGCATGCGAGGAACTGTTTGCTATGTCGCACCGGAGTACAGCGGCGGCGGGCAGTTATCAGAGAAGTGCGATGTGTATAGCTTTGGAGTGCTGTTGCTAGTGGTGGTGTCCGGCCGGCGGCCGCTGCAGATGACGGCGTCGCCGGTATCGGAGTATGAGAGGGCGAATCTCATCTCTTGGGCGCGGAGCCTGTCGCGCTGCGGGGAAGCTTCTTGATCTGGTCGACTCTGCGATTCAGGGTGTAGACAAGGATCAGGCGCTGTTGTGCATCACTGTGGCGCTGCTCTGTCTGCAGCGGTCGCCGGCGCAGCGACCGGCGATAAAGGAAGTGGTGGCGATGCTCACCGGTGAAGCGGAGCCGCCCCACTTGCCGGTGGAGTTCTCTCCCTCGCCTCCGTCGGGTTTTTCGTTCAAGTCCCGGAGGAAAGCTCGGTGAGTTCTCAAAAAAGGGTGCCTTTTCCGGGATAGACTCAGCTCTCTCTCTCTTTTTGTTTCTCGATCACCATTTTTTCCCCCACTTTTGGATGGTTGTTCGTGTAAAATAATGTATATCTCTACCGTGCTTCAATTGCTTCCATGGCCTACACAGCTAAGAAATGGATCCCATCATGTTATCGATTGCAAAGGAGTCCATGATTGCGAGTAAAAAGAAGAAAGGCTTGTTGTTTCTTTTTGTCTTTGCTGAATTTCAGGTATCCTATACATGACATGATTATAAAGTTAGTGTTCTTAACATTGATGAGATGCTGGAGCGTGAGCTGCGTCGTCGTCGTATGCTTTTCCCGACAAGCTCATTACGGCCATGCCGAACTGACATTAGTGTGGAGAAGAGCAGCTTGCACGTGACACCTTTTTGTTTACCTTCTTGCATAAAAAGGCGAGAGTATTTTCGTAACTACCAGCCCGTTTCGAACCCCTCCCAACCGTTGCAATATAATACGAAATATTTCATAAATTAATTTTTTATTAATGTATTAGCATAATAAATAGATTAATGACATAACTTCTTTTAAACTATACAAATTAAATTCATACTCAAAGAATTAGTTCATGTAATAAATTTTAAATCATATCATGAAATAAAATATAATATAACCAATGTTCCGAATAATTTATGACTCGTGAAAGGAATCGAAATCCCACTACTATACAAACAACCCAGTAGTACAACCTATGCCAAGTTTTTATTATATCGAGAAGGGTGGTTGCCCTATCCAACTACAATCATATGTATCCGTATACACGCTACGTGGCCCATGACTCTATAATTACCGATATTTATCATTTACTCACCCTCTCAATATCACAAGTGTGTAATAAGTCGTCTTACATCATTGCGTCTTGTTGCCCCTTTCGACATGGGGAAGGTATTTTGTATTATATTGAATATTGACTACGGTAATTCTATTTCATTTATTACATTTATATTTAATAAATTAGTAATATCTAATAAATGAAATAGAATTACCATAATCAATATTCAATATAATACCAATATTAACTTACATAAAATATGAATCATGAAATCTCAAAATTGTAAAAAAACAACAATCACAACTAATAATTAAAATTTAAAAAGCACAAAACCAGTAAACAACTAACAAGGTGATATGCAACATGATAAAGAAACAAACAAGGAGGAAAAAAATAAAAAAGTATGGAGGAAGAAGAAAAAAATAAAGAAAGTACTGATTAGGAGGAAAAGAAGCGGGTGGGGAGAGGAACCACGCCGACAATAGCCTACCTAGCGTCCAAACCCTTCCCACGATCCTCTTTATTTAATGATTGAGGGTGATCTTAGAAAAGCATCAAAATCATAAAATCTCTCATAATCTACAAAAAATCTGATCCCTAAAAAATCTCTCTTTATCCATATCCAAAATATACGCACGACTATTTTAACTAACTATCCTCGTACCTCCTTATCTGTAACAAATATATATTTAAAACTTTAGACTTGGGTTTTACAATTTTAAAAGCTGCATCTAGCTCTTTTCTTACGTTACTCTTTACAAAATGCCAGGAAACATAGACGAAATGAACCCTAGAATTGGCTACTAAAAAGATATCACTGCTAATCTTACTAGAACTTTTGGCATGAATAACCTCAATTTATAATTAAACATGGCATCTTGTTTTTTCTAAGGAATCTTTGCAAATTGTGATTATATTTTATGCAAAGTGCAGAGACACCGGTGATGGTGTGACGGTGTTCAAAGCTTTCTAGACTTGTTTGATAGAATTATCATTTACTATGATAGTAAAAAATGTGAACTTAGAATGTTTGCAAGGAAACATAGTATCCGTAGGATGGTTTCTACAACTACATAGATATTGGCATGCCTTTTTAGAGGGATCAATAGCTATTGTTATGCCTTCGTTGGTAAATGATATAATTGGGTCATAGGTTCTTAGCAAGAAAACTAACATGAAAGGTAGGGTGAATTTTATACCTCTTAGGAAGCTTTAACAAGTACGAAATATTCCCAATTTCCTTCTTCACCTCAAAAGGACCATCATAACATTTGCACCAATGATCTTTGTGCCTTAGTATTCCTAATTTTCTTCTCAATTTGTGGTGTTAATTTCAGCATTATCTTGTCCCCAAAACTGAATGAAAGTGACATCCTCTTCAAGTCGGCATACCTGCAACACCCCGTTTCGGCTCACCCGTGAACCGACCCGGAAATGTCACCGGCGACCGAACCGTTCGCTAATCTACTCGGTTCGGTTAAGCCGACCCAGGATCTGCCCTCGGTGTCTCAAGATGGAGATGCAAACATGAAATGCATGGATGGGATGCGATTGGGTTCTAACGTAGTCCTACATGCATGCTATGATGTGCAAGCAAAACAAAACCATGCAACGGCAAGAAAATTTTAATTAAAAATTATCCACAACAAGGGTATATAAATATTTTATCAAAATACGATAAAACATGATAATCTACCGTAGCATTCATCATTATCTCTTTCGTTTCAATTGAACCGAGCCTGAACTCCAAACTCACTACTCATTCACATTTATCCATTCATTTCATATCAAGCAATTTATCTAAACAAACACATCAAAATTATCATTCACGTAGCAATAACACACCGTCATTATAGATTACACACGGCAGGTACATGTGTGCGCGGTTCCGTGCTGCTCCTCCGCAGTCCCGACAGCTTTCATCCCTCGCATTTCTCACCTACATATATATAGAAAAACCGTCAGTAACGAGTGTTACCGGCCCGGAAAATAACTAATATCAATCTGGCACAGGAGAGCAAACTCTCCTGTTGAATGAAAACCATATACTTCCTCAAGAACTCTCATCAGGGCACATACGGGAGCCGTCGCCCTCGGGTCGACAGCGTCCCCCTATCTTTCACATTCTCATGCCTCGACCATTTCTCTATCGCTTCTCGCATCAAATCTCATTCCTTTCCGCCCTCTGCACCTTCCATATTACTCCTGGCCTTGAGCACGAAGGCCGAGTACTCTCGGGCAGTCGCCTTCAGTACCCTTTGAAACCACAAGTCTAGACATGCGCTGCAATGCAGTACCCGTGAACCTCCACACTTCTCCGGGTTTGAGGAACTCAAAGGTGGAGTTGTCAGGATCCCTCGGGAATGAAACGGCCCGCACACCATTCCAGAGCCCACTATCGACACACACGTGCCCGCTCGCGTAGCACGGTAGTCGGATTTCCCTCATTCAATCTCTCACTGAAAACACGAAAACTATACATATATATAGGTCTGGGTTGGGATTTATACAATAGGCCCGAAGGCAACGTGAGCTGGATCTGAAGTTCGAAAACAAACTCGAGGGATCTCATCCTCGAGGGTTATTAATCCGAAAAATTGTTGGCTAAATGGCCCGAGTTAAGTGGGATCCGATAAAACGCCACTTAACTCGTCCTGCACATGATAAATCAAATACACAATAGAATAGCGTAAAATCAGAGAACGAGTCCTAAACGGACCTGGTAGAAGCTCCAAACGGGTCCACGCGCCTAGGCGGCGAGCTCCTACACCGTACCTACACAATCAAGCTAAAAACTAACGCCCGCATGATGAATCACACATCCTATAGCATGCACACACAATCAACACAATCACTCATCAATCAACACACATTAACCTATATCAATTCTAGCAAGTCTACTTAGGCTAGTTTGCATTAGATCATGATCATCGCCTAGTTACCCTAATTAATTTCTTAGCCTCCATTTTTAACACCACTCAATCAAACAAATTTCATATTTTATCCTTAATCAAATCTACATTTATATATATTATTATAACACACACACAAATCCTGCCATGCAATTCTAATAATTAACATTTTTAAATAATTAAATTAAAATAAATTATACCTCGCGTCGTCGAAAATCGGCGACGGCTAGGGTTTCCGTTTCGTGGCTCGAAACTCGAATTCGGCACCTAGCGGCGTCCGAAGTCCGATCAGATTGGACCGGGTGCGTTCGGCGGATGATCCGGCGAATTTCCCACGAATCCAATTTTCGGCGGTTCCGGCAGTTTTCCGGCGAGTGTCGGCGGTTTTCAGCGGATTCCGGCGACTGATTCGGGACAGGGCAATCAGGGGGTCTATCGGCACCAGCTCGACGAGCTTGGTCCAATGGTGGTGTCAAACAGGGCAGCCGAGGCGGCGATGGCCGTCGGCGGCGGCGTTGAAAATGGGCGGCGGCGGCGGTGTGCTCCGATCGGGGCTGCGGCCGGCCTCGACGGCGCTCGGGATGGTGGGGGAAATGTCGGCGACGGCGAGGGGGTGGTCGTCGGGGTCACAGCGGCGACGGCGCGGCCCGGACGGCGGCGGAATCAGGCTCGGAGTGGCGACGGCCGAGGCGGCTTCACGGAGTCGCGGCGGCGCGCTGGCAGGCGATCGCTGGCCGGGGTTGGTCGTGGCGGCACGGCGATGGCACGGCAAGGCGGGCGGCGTCGATCGGCGGCAGCACGGCGTCGGCGGCGGCGGTGGCAGCGACGAGCACGAGGGTTTGGGAGGGGGTAAGTGTCGGGAGGGAGAAAATTACCCTCAATGGCAGTTTCGTAATTAAGTATTGACTCGATTCCTACTCGAGTCAAAATAATAACTAGTTTGTAATAAATTCTAAAAAAATCTAGAAAAATATGGAAAAATTCCATAAAATAAAACAAACACAACAACATCCAAATGGCATGCTCTATAACTAATAACCCACCCGAATATAATCCAACGCGTCCTAACGCGTTATTCGGCCTAAAACTATTTCTTCGATCAAACATATAAAAAGAAAAAAATACTGCATACTTTCATATATTCTGATAACTCATTTCTCACCATCTTCTCGACGTTATCATCATATATTCAGGTACACCTGACTCTCATCGCTCATAACTCACGGCTGGCCTCGGCTCAGCACGCGGTTCATGAAACTGACTCGACTCGAACCAACGGTTGAACCGACTGGTTCGGTAACGTAAAACCCTGACTCGAGTCATGGCTTTTACAATACCTCTTCATTAGGTGAGTTGCCTGGCCAATGAATTCACTGCATCCTTATACAACTCTTGCATATCTCTAGCAAATATGTGCGTGTTCAGACACCTAACTCCACCTCCTTGTAGATGAATCTCTTATGATGTAAGAGGCTAGTAATTGGTGGCAACCTCAAAAGGATTTTGACCCATAGTTGAAGATCAGTGCAAGTTATAATAAAAATCCTCTCAGTCTGCCCATCAGATTAAGGACGGTAGACTATAGAAAAATTCTGCTTGCATCCTATCAAACCAAACAAGCTAGTCCAGAATTTATCCATAAACCTAACTTCACAACCACTCATTATATTTGCTAGCACTCCAAAGTGTTTCACTACATTCTTGAAGAACAAATTAGCAATTATCTCAAGCTAAACATGTATGTGGAGCTACTGAAAATATGGTATACTTCAAAAATCAATCAACTACAACTAAAATATGACATCCCCTTCCCCTTAGGGAAGTCGGTCACAAAGTCCATTGAGACTGAACTCCATGGTTTCTTCAGTGTAGGGCTGCAACAAGCATACCTTTAACTTCTTTTTTCCTTATCCTATTCACACACTAAATAAGATATGACAAAAACTTCGACATCGGCCTCCATTTTTGGCCAATAGTAAACCTTAGACATATGGGCATTCATTCTATCTTTGCCCAAATGTCTAGCCCATTGTGTATCATGGGATTCCTCCATAAGCCTTTGTCTAAGTCTGATAGTAGGGATGTATTGCTGACCCTCACTAGCATACACAATTTCATCATCTAGCCAATATTTTTTAATCAGCCCCTTACCAATTTGGTCCACAAGCTTTTTGAATAAATCCATCTCGAACAGCTCTCTAACCTGCTTTAGTAGCTTGATTTTCAACCCAAACATAGCTTCAACAACCTCCATATTCTTCCTACTCGAAGAATCTATCACTTGGTTGGATTTTCTCGGTTGATGTAGTCATTCAAAGTCATATTTTGCTCGAAATTCTTGCCACCTTACCTACTTCGGGGGCAACTTCTTTTGAGTCTTGAAGAAGGTGTTTGCTACATTATCTGTAATGACCATGAGCTTAGATCCTAACAATAACTCTTTAAACCCTAAGACAATGTTCATGATCAATAGCTCCTTTTCATGGGCCAAATACCTAGTCCCATCTTCTTTTAACTTCCAACTCTCAAAAGCACTAGGATGTCCTCTCTATTGACGTACACCTCCTATGACTTTATTTGAAGCATCAGTTGTAACGACCCGCCATTTTTCATGATAATATTGTGGGCCTAACTGGCTAGGTGTTACTCAAAATTAAAGCAATTATGTCAAACATTATTAGAAATCATAACTTATAATAAAATCCCACAGTCTTGGACCGTTTCCCAGCAGCCACACTTATTCCTCAATTAAATAACAAAAAGGAGTCCTCATATTACTTTGCTCCATGCTCTAGTTGTCAATCATCTAATCTCGGATCTGCACACCTGCGGAGGCAATTCCGCGTTAGTGATTACAACACTAAGTAGTATAATAGATAAAACAAACAAGTACATTCCACCATTTTCATATATTTATTTTAATATGCGGTGGAGCGATTCCGCTATACTCCAAAACAATGCGGAGGAGGTGTCCGCTGTGATCCGCACACCCCGGCCGTAGCCTTTTTATGGGGAGGCTACCACTACCGTCTCCAGTGCCAGTGCCTCGCACACCCCGGCCGTAGCCTTTTTGTGGGGTAGCTATCACTGCACTCGGGTGATTGCTATGCCCCGTTTGTGGGGAAGCTCTCACTACCAATTCTAGTGCCAGTGCCTCGCACACCCCGGCCGTAGCCTTTTTATGGGGAGGCTATCACTGCACTCCAGTGCCAATGCCTTGCACACCCCGGCCGTAGCCTTTTTGTGGGGCGGCTATCACTGCACTCAGGTGATCGCTATGCCCCGTTTGTGGGGAAGCTCTCACTGCCAACTCTAGTGCCAGTGCCTCACACACCCCGGCCGTAGCCTTTTTATGGGGCGGCTATCACTGCACTCAGTGCCAGTGCCTCACACACCCCGGCCGTAGCCTTTTTATGGGGCGGCAATCACTGCACTCTAGTGCGATGGAGGAATCGCTGTGCCTCACTCACCCCGACCGTAGCCTTTTTATGGGGCGGCTATCACTACTCCAAAACAATATCGATGCATCACAAGATTCACACACATAACACGACCCAGTGTCGGACTGAGTCAATTCTTTAACCCCGGTTGCACTTCGTGCATGGTGGTCGAATCTGGGCTCAGGCCGACCTAGGCTACCAACAAGGAAAATACGATGTTCTACCTATTATACGTACCTGACTTGCGGGTTCGTCCGACTGTAATCCGCTAACCCTAATATGAACGGGGCATAAAATTATACATTAGTATAATTTTACTCGCGTCAAAAATGCATGCAACTAAATATTTAATATATGCCACATTAATTAATTTATTTAATTCGATAAGGTTCAACACTTCTTTATTTAATTAATTATGCTATCGCGTAATTTCTACGCGATTATCTTTTATTGATCCATTATTTTACTTTACGAATTTATTATAAGAATAATCGTTTTATTTATCAAATATAACTTTTATATGATAAAGGTGAAGTCTCTATTAAATATTCCTCATAACCCTTCAATTTAAGTTAATTGCTTTTAATCAGCCGATTAATTAATTACCGTTTATCGTGATCGAAATTTATTAATTTCATGTAATAATTTATAAATTTATTATTTTGACCACTTAACTCATATTCCTTTAAATTAATTATTTCAATGATTTTAACACGAGTTGGTATTATTATTATGATTTTTAACTCAACCCATATCGAGTCAACCCGAAATTACAAAACTGCCATTCTTCTTCTTCTTCTTCTTCTTCTTCCCGTCACCATTCTTCTCTTCACCCAAAACCAGCACCAAGCTCTTCTCTTTCGACCAAAATCTAGATCCTATCCTTCACCCATTGTCTCCCTTTCCTAGCAACCAAATTAGCAGCAACAATCAAAGGGCGACTGCACCACCACAGCGACGAACCAGCAGCCATGGCGACCTCGACCTGCTGCTATGGCGACTCAGACGTGGCCAGCAGCACCGCCCCACGCGTCCCCTTCTTCCCGCACAACAACCCAACGCCCAGAAGAAGAGAAACACTACCCTACAGCGTGGTATATGCAACTGGTCGTGACACAAACGCCATGGTGCTGTTGCTGCAATTCAGCAGGACGTGCTACCATCCTTGGCAATTTCAGCAGGACGTGCTACCATTCTTGGCTGTAAATTCTATGAAATCTCACCTTTAATTACTACAACATGAGTAAGGACGTTGATGCAGCAACTGATTAGCAAAAGATTATGACTTGTTGCTGTAATTAATCACAAACACACAAGAATTGCTGCACGGCAGCAACTTATGTTCGTGGGTGAATTCCTGGTTCTAATCCAGTTACATCCTCCCTTTTTCTTGTTGATTTCAGGTCTTAGTTTCCATGATTATCTTGTATTATAATCTTTGATCATATGTATGCATGCAAACTAAGAAGAAGAGAGGAAGAAACTTACCAAAACAATGGGGAAGCCGGCGTTTGTCCAAGGAGCTTATGTGCATGACGCCCCCCTCCTTCTCCTTATAAAATGAAAGAAGGCCTAGGGTTTATGAAAACACACTTCGTTGCCGGGTAAATGGGTAAGTGATACGGTTCACTTTACTAGTTTAAACGGTTAAATGGTATGGTTTACTTAACCGGGTAAAAATACTTAACCGGTTAACTAATACTTTCCACTTGACCGGGTAATTGATAATTAACCGGGTAGCGGGTAAATAATTTAAATAAATTCATGGATACCAACGTTCGATCCCACCGCGTCGAATATATACATATATATATATATATATATATATATATATATATATATTTTTTCCGGGTCTTTACATCAGTTATGACTTCAAACAATTATTCAAAATCTAGTAATTTCAAAATCGACTTAAATGAATAGCAGCTTTCAATACATCAAAAGCTGTCTGGCACTCCCTTGTTTATGCCCATGACTTATCCTTCGCAACAAGTAAGTCAAAGATGACATTACACGGTTGTAGCCCCATATAAACTTTCTATAATAATTAGCCAACCCTAGGTAAACCGTAGGAAGCTCCTCAATTCTGTCACTTTGGTCGGTTCTAGCCATTCCACTATACCTTTCACTTTGGATTCATCTATACACACCTCTCATTGGCCAATCTTGTGTCCTAGGAAGATGATCTCCTATGGGCCGAACTTAGTCTCACACCTAATACCTATTAGGGTAAAATCATATTTATAAGTGAGAATGAATTATACGTCTTTAACTTAATTAATTATTTTTAAGGAGATGCCTTAGCCCATTATGTTGTACTTTGGCCGAGTCGTTACAAATGTTATCACAACCCCTATTTCCATGTTAGATGGTGGGCTGGACTAGGGATATTGGCTAGGCTGCCAGTCACTGACCAAAGAAGGTCATGGGCTGGGGCTAACAATGGGCCAAGTGTATAAATTTTGGGAACGAAATTTCCTAAGGTGGATGGATTGTGATATCCTTCAACTTAGTCTTGCATCTAATACCTACTTGGGTAAGATCTTATTTATAAGTGAGAATAAATTATAGATCTTCAACTCCATTAACCACTTTTGAAGTGATGACTTAGCCCATTGTGTTTCACTTTAGGTCGGGTTGTTACAAGCTTAGTGAACACCCTTGCTCTACTAAGTCTATCAAACAAATCAACAATTAAATAAACTGTGCACTTATTCTTAATTATTACCTTGTTCACTCCCCAGTAGTCTATACAAAATCTAAGTGATCCATCCACCTTCTTTTGAAATAGAACAAGTGCACCAAACGACACCTTCAATGGCTGAATTTTCCTTAAAACTAGCAACTCCTTTGGATCAATTTTGAGTTTTGTGAGCACCTTAGGTTACATCTATATGGTATCTTAGCTGGTGTCTTTGCCTGGGGTACAAACTCAATTACAGTGTTCAAGCAACCCTACCAAAGAATCCAGCACCTCTAACACTCGGGGTTAGGTTAGATCTCCATCATCACTGCAAGGTAGGTCAAATCCTCCTTGTACCCTTGGGCCAATTGCATAAACGACAGCTACTCTCTACCAATAGTGTGGTCCTCAACCCTAGAAGACCTTCCTTAACCACAAACAAAGCTTGGACTAGCCTTGTTCATGATCATAACACCTCCTAGCTGCGGAAAAACTCCCACTATGACACTCGAAGTCATACATCTTTATCATCATCAAGTCCATTCAGCCCTCATACTCCCCCGAGCAAATTCTACCATTCTTGGCAATTCTATTAATCTATTTTTGCATGAGAGTTAACCACTTGTATCTTGCTAGTATTGATCCTATTTTTAGCTCTAACTCCTTAGCCATCCCCTTGGAGACGAAGCTATGAGTAGCCCCAATGTCAACTAGGCTAAAGCCTTCGTCTCATTCGCTTGGAACAAACATCAATCCGGCATCCCCTAAAGAATGTTGTCCAGCTCCCATTGCCCCCAATATCTGAAGGGTAGTAGCTCGGGCAGGAGCTTCTTGCTCCTTCTCCTCACTCGCAGCAGTAATGATGACATTGATCTTCCCATTCATAGGACAATCTTTGGCCTAGATGTGGATCAGTATATAAAAAGCACCCAAACTTTTTCACATCTCCATCCTGGCCCTTATCACCACCAATTTTAAACTATTTCTTCTTTTTCTTTGGCCACTTGGACGGTTTCACCTTGCTGTCCTTCTTGCCCTTATTGTGTCCTTCGGACTTCTTGGACTGATTTTCATCATTTCCACTCGAGTACTTTTGAAGTCGACTAAGACATTAGATGCTATCAAAGCTGTAGGTAAATGTTAGACTTTTTGCCTCGTCAATTCAATCTATGCCCACGGCTACAAGCTAGTGATAGAAATATACAACATATCATTTTCAAACATATTCTTGATGTCCAACAAATAAGAACTAAACTCCTTAACGTATTCCTTGACTATTCCATTCTATCTCAACTTCAATCGATCTCTTGCCACCCAAGTAGTGTTTGTAGACAATAATTGATCCCGAAGCTCCTTCTTATGAGTCTCCCAAGTCTCTATTTTGGGATAGCCAACATTGATGTCTTTTTTGGTACATGTCCTAAATCATTACTTGGCATCCCATATCATAAACATGTTAGCCATAGAAACCTATCTGTGTTCTGATATCTTCGTAGTAGCAAAGTATTTTTACATATCCCAAATGAAATTCTTTAGGCCCTTGACCGACCTAGCTCCCTCGAATTTCTTCGGCCTTGACACCTTAAGCTTGTTTAGGACATTATTAGGTGCACAATCAACAACTCCCAGTAGATGTGTGAGAAATACATGCTTCAAAAGAGTGAAAAACATGCTTTAAAGAGTATCCAGGCCTAAGATCATCCACCATCTCAGTCATAACCTCCCTTGCATTGATTGTCTTTGGTTGTTCACCAACTCTAGAACCGATTTGTAGCATCTCCTCGATTAGGGTTTGTTAAAGGTCGAAGGTTGTATGACCATCACCACTATCAATAGATCCTCTTACTCAAATTTTCAATCATGATATTCTCTCCCTAAGAGCATAAGTAGATTTAGTGTTCATGTTTGGATCAATAAATCAGCAATTCAGTGAAGTTCCCCTTAGAAAATACAAGTCGGTTCTCTATAAACTAGGCTCTGATACCAATTGTCACAAGGTTGATTCTAGGGTTAAATTTTCACCCTAAATCAGTACATATGCCGTGTATTTCCCTCTAGAAGTACTCAGTCTTTCACAAGTAACACAACAAATATAATCAAACATGAAAACAACCGGTGCCAAACAAGGCTTTCCGCCACTGATTCAAACACTGTCAAATCTGAATCCTTCACCACATTAACATGTAATAATCAGCAACAAAAATTAACCAATAAACTCTAACACCACGTCCAAACTAAGTCCCCAAACTCAGCTAGCAAAACACTCCAATTCGGCTAGGGTTTTATACCTTAGCGCCAACCAAATAAAGAATGCAGCAACACCAGAGTTTACCGGGTTTCCCTCAACCTTAGTTTCACTCAACGAAGCAAACAATTACAAGCACTCAACTCCATTGAATACTTGTTGATTGTGGATATGCAATCCCTACAATTGAGCCTCTCTCCAATACAAGAAGAACTCGAGAACAATGAACAATCCTCACTCACAATGTCCTTACAATCACAACCCCAAGTCATCCTCCTTAGAATCAACTTGTTTACATGCAATTCAATCACCAAACATGCAAAAAGAATCACAAACAAGTCGTGGAAACAAAAAGTACCTTGATCAACCTAAGAAACCTAGATCTGAGTCCGGATTTCCACTTCAATGGAAATCGGTCATAGCAAGATTGTATCTTCTTCCTCCTCTTTCTCCTCTCCATTAAATCTCTCCCAAAGTGTTGTGAGTCCCCCAAGTTAGATTAGTACTACCAAAGATAGCAAATCTGATGTTTATTGCAATTCACTCCAAGCTGGAAAATGAGAAGCAAACAAGATTGACTTGTCCTCATCTCCACACCTTGTAGCCTGGTTCGAGCCCTTTTGTGACACCCTTATTTTGGTTTACCCAAGAACTAGATTAGAAATGTCGCTATCAAGTCGAATCATGTCTAAAACTCCTAGTTGATAAGACTCGATCAATAATATAGATCGAAGTAACCCACTTGGCATTTAGAGAATGGAAGACATCACTAAATAAATGTGAAAACTCATTAAATATAAATACAAGTATGAAAGAAAGTAACTACGTTGAGCTTAAGTGTGTATAGCATTTATATGTCCTCACACCAAAGCCGACTCAAAATCACGATACCTACATATATAGTAGGAAAAATGTCACCAACGAGTGTTACTGATCTAGAAATAACTAATAGTCAAACTAGCATAGGAGAGCTGACCCTCATGTTAAATGAAAACATTTATATACTCCTTCACATAATCCCTCATAAGGGCGCTAATAAGGACTTGTTGTCCTCTGATTAACAACATCCCATTCGTACTCATCTCATGGCTTTGCAACTTCAAAAACTACCCCTTGCGTGAGAATATCAATTTCCTTTTCCTTTTCCTTCAACTCTCAGGTCACACGCCTTCAGTACCCTTTGAAACCACAAGTTTAAACATGTGCTGCATTGCAATACTCGTAATCTTCCATATTTCTCCGAGTTTGAGAAACTCAAAGGTGGAGTTGTCAAGATACCGAAGGAAAGGAATGGATGCGCACCAAATTTAGAGTTCACTTTGACTAACACATGCCTTCTCGCGTAAAACGGTTGTCGATTTTCCCTTGTCTCACATCTCATCGAAAAACTCGAGAAAATCATATATAGGCTTGAGAAGGGATTCATATAATAGGCACAAAGGCAACTTGTGGTGGATCTTGTTTTCGAAATCAGACTCGAGGGTTCTCATCCTCAAGAGTAATTAATCACGTCCTACGATATGGAAATCAAATCAACAATAGACTATAACGATAAAACTAAAAAGAGTCCTAACGGACATGTGGTCCAAGCTCCAAGTGTGACGTCTTATATACGGCGAGCTCAGACTCTAAAACTTACATCAAAACCCACTTCTAAGTAAAATACTGTCATCTCTATATGATGCATGCTCGTGGTGTGTGCTTACATTATCAATTTATCCTAATAAATAAGACAATGCTAAATAAACCTATAACTAAACATATAACACATAAATCAAAATATAATAAAGTAAATAATTAACAACAATAATAAATAAATAAATAAATACACTCTTGAATAGATAGATAAATAATAAATATATGAAAATAGCAATACTCTAATCATAAAATAATAATATCATTATATTATATAAATACATGGCTAAACACGAGCAAATATTACATACACTCGTGTCAGTTGTAAAACCCAACTTTGGGTTAGGGTTTTACTCGCTTGTAGTTTTGCCCGATTCAGGCTAGCCTCAAGCAAGCCATACCAGTATTTCAAATCATGAGTATGGGGACCAAATGGACATATGAGTATGTTATGGTGGCTAAGTATGCCTGACATGCAAATGATAGCTTGATAGAGGTTACAACATAGCATGAGTTATGATGTATACGTGATGCATACATATGATTTTTATAGGTTAGAGAGGGTTGTAGACCTAGATTTAGGCCGTTGTAGCATTTAGCATCCATTTGGGATTTTTAGAGTATCTCATTTGCATGCATCATAGGGACTTCAGATCACCAAATTGTGCCCTTGTGGGACCAACTTGATTGAGTCATATGTTTTCACCTGATTGAGTTGAAGGTTTGAGGCCTATTTAGCCTTCTTGACTCAATTCCCACCTATAGAGTCGCTTTTAGTATTTGAGTCAATTTTGACTTTGGACAGTTTCGATATGACCTTTCGGTCCATATACATATTGCATATACCCATATATGGACCCAACTAGGCCACGAGTTGTTGGACGTTCAGATTGTGCCACGTTGCAAGATCTGAGTCATCTATGTCATCCCTAGCTTCACCATGTTATTTTCCAAAGATTTCCCGAGATTTTCAAAGTCAACACCCCTAGCATCGCCCCCACTTTGGCTCGCCGTTGACGAGTCTCTGGCTCGCCCCCAACCACCGGATCAGCACCACCATGACCGCCTCGCAGTCGACTATCTAGATGTACCCCTCACCACCACCAACTCCACCCCAACGCCATTGGCGATGATGTTTTTATAATCACTTTCTACTACTGCTGCCACCCGTTCGAGCCATTTTTCGGCACAGGCCACCTCCGGCCGATCCGACCACCCAAATAGATTACCTTCATTGGGATCTTCATTTTGAGACCACCCATGACCACCGTCGTGACCACAATTGTCATTGGCGACTCCGTTTCACCTAACGACGATTCCTACCCTTTACAACCATTTTTCGGCCAGCCAGCACCCAAACTTCGCCGATCGTCACCACCAACACCTCCCCCAACACCATCTGTCAATCCCAACTGGTGGCGACCCCAGCTATGCTGCTGTCAGCGTTTTTCGACGATAGGTGCCGCTCGCCCAATCGAACCCATATACCTGCCTTTACGTCCTCCAGCTCGAGTTCTAATTACCCATTCATGTCCACCTGCTTGCCCGTGTTCTTGTCCATGGCCAACTATTTAGACGAGCCCAGCCGACCCAGCCTACCAGTTTATCTCACCGAGACCAAGCTAACCCAGCCGACCTGGTTCAGTTCAGCGAGTTAACCCAGTTTAACTCATTTTCAGCTATTTTTCGACCGTTTTCGGTAATTCGAAAACCCCTAGATTAGTTTAGATGTATATTCATCTTATTTAACATATTTTGATGTTATGAGTATTTATTTATTTATTCATTATTATTTATTTATTTTTATTTATATTTATCACATATGATGAATGTTTATATGATTATTCGCTATTATAATGATATATTTACTTATTAATATTAGTCTTATTTATGTTATTAAATTGTGATATTTACTCGTATTTAACCGTATATTTATATAGTATGTGATATTATTATTTTATGATTAGAGTATTGATTATTTTCATTTATTTATTATTTATCTATTTATTCATGAGTGTATGTATTTATTTATTTATTTATTATTTGTTATTAGTTATTTTCTTTATTATGTCTTGATTTGCATGGTGTATGTTTAATTGTAGGTTTACTTAGGATAGTCCTTCTTATTAGGATGTACTAATGATGTGAACACACACCACAAGCATGCATCATATAGAAATGTCAGTATTTTACATAGAAATGGGCTTCGATGAAGGTTTTGGAGTCCGAGCTTGCCGTAGATGAGACGCCACGCTTGGAGCTTGGACAACAAGTCCATTACGACTCTTCTCACTTTTTTATCGTTATACTCTATTGCTTATTTGATTTCCATATCGCATGCCTTGTTAAGTGGTTGTTTTATCAGACTCCTCTTAACACGAGTCCTTTAAACATATTTTACTTCCGTGATTAATAACCCTCGAAGATGAGACCCTTCAAGTCCGATTTTGAAAACAAGATCTACCATAAGTTCTTTTCGGGCTTATTATATAAATCCCTTCCCAGGCCTATATATGATTTTCTCGAGTTTTTTAGTGAGATGTGAGACAGGGGAAAATCGGTGACCACTTCTTGAGATAGGGCACGTGTTAGTCAAAGCGGGCTCTAGAATTGGTGAGAGTCTATTCCATTCTTGGAGGATCCTGACAACTCCACCTTTGAGTTCCTTAAACCCGAAGAAGTGTGAAGGATTATGGGTATTGCAATGCAGTACATGTTTAGACTTGTGGTTTCAAAGGGTACTGATGGCGCATGCCTGAGATTATCTAGCCTATATACTCATGGCCAGGGGTGATACAGATGATGTGGAGGGCTGAAACAAAATAAATTGATGTTCCTGCACAGGGGATAATTTTTAAAGTTCACAAAGTATGAGATGAGATAAAAATGGGATGTTGTTGCACAAAGTCAACGGCTCCTAACTAACGCCCTTATGAGATATTTTGTGTAGGAATATATAAATGTTTTCACTTAACCGGAGGGTAAGCTCTCTTGTGCGAGTTTGACTATTAGTTATTTGTATACCTGTAACACCCATTATTGACGTTTTCCTATTATTAAGTAGGTCTTGTGATCCTGAGTTTGTTTTGATGGGGGGATAGAGAAATGTTACACACACTTGAGCTCAACACAGTTATTTTCTTTTACACTTTTACTTATAGTTGATGTGTTTTTTTATGTGTATTTAACAATGTCTTGCATTCTCTTAACGCCAAGCGGGTTACTTTGATCTATATTATTGATCTAGTCTTATAGACTAGCTATTTTAGACATGACTCGACTCGATCACGACATTTCTGATCCAATTCTTAGGTGAACCGAAATTGAGGTGTCACATTAATAAACATATCAACAATTCTATAAATAATACACAATTAAATAAAAATCAATAATAACAGACAAGCAACGAACCAATAGATAAGTAAATAAATAAAGAAATAAATGCAATCTAATAAACATAAATAAGACTAATATTAATTAGTAAATATATCACTAATATAACAAATAATCATGTAAACATTCATCATTTATGATAAACATATAAATAAAAATAAATAAATAAATAATAATAAATAAATAAATAAAAGTACTCGTAACATCCAAAATATGTTAAATAATATGAATATGCATCTAGACTAATGTAGGGGTTCTCGAATTACCGAAAACGGTCGAAAATGGGCTAAAAATGTGCCAAACCAGGTTAACTCGCAGATTCGAACCAGGTCGGCGAGGCTAACTCGATTTGGGGTTAGATAAACTGGTGGGCTTGGTCGGCCGGGCTAGTTTGGATTGCTAGACACGGACACGAGCAAGCAGGTGGACACGAAGGGAACTGGGCAGGCCACACCAATCGATGGAAAACACTAACGACGGCATGGCTGGTGCATCCGCGGGTAGGGATCAACGGCCCTGACAAAGTGGTACATGGTGGTGGCAGCGATCGGTGGAGTCCAACTGCTGGCTGGCCGAAAAAGGGGACGGAATTGCTCGTCATTTGCGGTGTGTTGCTAGCAATAATTGCGACCACATCGAGTGGTCATCAATGATCTCAAAATGAAGATCTCGACAAGATTAAGCTGCGTAGGTAGTCAGATCAGCCGAAAGTGGTTCGCCGGCGCTGAAAAATAGCTAGAACAGCACAACAGTGGTAGAAATTGTTTAAAAACGACCTTCTGGCGCGCGACTAGTGACGATGCCGATGGTTGCAAGGCGATCCTCGGTGTGCCGGTATGGTGGGCGGGGGCGAGCTGAAGTGGTGGCAGCCCTAGGTTGGAAATCGTCTAAGAGCATGGGGGAATCTTGTAAATTAGTTTGGGTGAAGCTAGGGCTGATGTGGATGGCTCTAATCTTGCCATGTGGCATGATCTAAATGTCTGACAATCTCGTGGGCTAGTGGGGCCCATCTATAGGTATATGTAATATACATATGAACGGAAGCTCGGATCGAGACTATCCTAAAGTTAAAACTGACTCGAGTCCTAAAAATTGATCTTATATATGGGCTTCAAAACTTGGAACTCAATTTGGTGAAAATTTGTGACTCAATCAAGTTAGCCCAAAGGGACAATTCGGTGACCCAAAATCCCTAAGATGTATATAAATGAGATACCCTGAAAATCCCAAATGATTACTGAATACTGCAACGGTCTAAATCTAAGCCTACAACCATGCTGGGCAAACTTAGCCACCATAACACACCATATAGCCATCTCGGCCTCATACTCATGGTTTGAAAATAGTCTAGCTTGAGTTCGATTGAACCAACTTGAGACTGGCTCGAACCAAGTAAAATTACAAGCGGTAAAACCCTAACCCGAAGATGGGATTTACACCTTCCGTGGTGCGTCAAGGTCAAGCGGTTGAACCCCTTGGCTTAGGAAAGCAAGCCAATGTTGGTGGAACCCAAACCCTAGCACCCAATCTCAAAATTAGGGGTTTGGTCCCGGCTCCACCATAACCCACTTGACCATAAATCCTAGTCTACCTTGAAGTCAATGTTCAACGAGTCCATGTGTCATCCAAGACTTCCTCCTTGAAGTCTTGATCAGGTCCAAGTTGTCCGAGAAGCCCCATGGTCACCGTTGCTCAAACACAGGCAGTCCCTACCGATAATCCTACCCGAACTAAGAATCTTAGGGTAACTAGGAAACCTCGACTAAGTCCTAGGACTCAATTACGCTCTGCACCACTTCTCTGCAAGATCACCCGTGCTCGGTGCTCCCAAACTTAGTTCACAGTGTGCTCAATACTCAATCTCAGCACTACCGAGAACCCTATGCGTTGTTGGTGCCCACGCTCGATACTAGTAGATCATGCTCCTCGGCGCTCTCTATCACCCTTGCTCGATCATGTTCAGTAACTCCTCCTAGTGAATGCTGATACTATCAACCAGCACTGCCCGATCATGCTCTAGACCTGGAACCCATACTCGACATCTTGAGATTAATTTGAAGCCAATGGAGCACAACTACATGGTAAACCCTAAGCAATGCTCGGCAACACTTCTTTGCTGCCCAATAAGCTGCCCTATGTCACTAATCATCACCACACTCTATGCTCAATCACGAGCAACCATGGTAGTGCTCGGTTCCACTCCATGGAACACGATGACACTTTTAGGTGTCCCAACAATCTCCTCTCACCTTAGCATCGGTCAACTATTTTCACCGCAGAGATAACACTGACTATCCTTCACAGACCTAGAAGAATTAGGGACAACTACCAAACCTCGGTGTACGGGAGGTCCATGAACTAGACCCATAGCACAAGTCATCCATTTCACAGTTTTCTGGCAAGTGATTTGAAAGAGCTCTTGGTTGTGGAGTTTGGCTCTTGGGATTAAAGTTTTTATCCCGGGAGATTGAGATTTCTCATCCAGTAGAATCAAGTCGGCCTGGGATCAAACCGGCTCGTTGGGTTTCCGGTGTGGCCAAACGGGCAGGCTGGATTGGGATTTGACAAAAAGCGAGCTGAGCGGCCGGTGGCCCAAAATCCATACCCTAGTGATCCTGGCAAATGGTTGTAGATCATCATACTATTACAAATTAAAGGGAACAAATCAAAATTTTTATTTCTGAAAGCTACCTATGAAGTATAACCACATTTCTAAAATTAAATAAAAGATGGCCATGTCTGATACTCTCACAATAACTATACCCTGGGAACTAAGAAATCAATTTATTATTTGATATTAGGTGTAATTGCCTAATGCACAATCGGCCAACTTGGCTCTATATCCTCATGGCCATCCCAAGCCCTAAGACTCAAGAGATGGAGGCGTAAGGGGGGATCAAGCCAAGGTAGCTTGTGAATAAATGGCCGGTTTGGTTCGACTTGAACAAGTTGCCTTTGATTTTGGAGTTTGATTATGTTCAAGTACTTGAATTTAATGAGTAATTTGATGAACTATATAAACAAAATGTCAGTAAAGTGCTTGGCTTGGCTTAGCTAGAAACTCCAACTCAATGCAGTTGAGTTTTGACAAAGTATTTTACGAATTTAAATTGTCTTCTAATTAATCTCTCTTTTGTTTTTACAAGACACCCGGCCTTGCGCCCAAACCCCCCCCCCCCACACACACACACAAACCCATGGAATAACATACACATGTGATGTAATATCTGTAGAGCAGCGTACAGGGGCTTATGCACAACGGTAAACTATTGAGAAATGAGATATCTCTAGAGCAGCGCAGGGGATGATCATGGTCTTTTTCTTCCCTAATACATACAATATAAGAGGTGTATCCCTACGTCCAGAAATTGACATAAAAACAATTGATGACCAACTTCGGAGAAACTAAAAAAACCACGTGATACTCGGGAGTCCGTTACCTGTCGACAGTGGTACAATCTATTCATTCCTATGATCCCACTCTACTTCCACGCGTAAATATAAACAGTGGAAATCTCACAGGGTAATATCAAGCATTAGTCCCTGACAAAAATTACCACAAAATGCCAATGAAATCCCAACAAAGACATTAATTGATGGAGTCAACAAGTGTTCAGAACATTAAAAATTTTGCGTGCACCTCACCTCCTTTCACGCAATATAAGCGTTACAAGAAAGCAGAGATACTTATAAGCTTAAAAAGGTATCAGTCATATAACTATACAAGCCACTCAATCGGTACACTGCTCGGCCTAAGGCTCACCGGAAGGGAAGCGTTTGGCATTGACAGAGCAGAGAAGAATGAGGGGAAAGGTGATAATAGCAGCCAATCCCTTGTAAAGACGTACATGGATAAATAAGAGTCGGAGCCTGCAAGTGGATCCGCTACAGCACCACTAGTACTTATCCATCAGATCAGATCTTGAAGCCATGAACTGTGCTCCAGTAAAACTATTGAGCTAAAAAACCTGATTAGCTACGCAAGCCTGGTTTGCCTAACATTCTATTTTTAAAAACATGAAGAATAAGACCTGAGAAATTGGAAAGAAAAATGAAGGGGACGAGGAGCTTCATTCCATAAATGATTGATTTTACACAAAAGGGCAAGTCAGAAACTGCTTTCTCAAAGCCAAGTAGCGAGACTGTGTTTCACGGGTTCCCTAATTTGCACGCTCGTGTCGACTCTACGGATCCCACGCCATTGGATTGATTGACTCGTACGATCTGGCAAGCACCAACCGGTCACCTGAAATCCCATGTGACCGTGTCAGACATCCACCGGGTGAGATTTCGCGGCCGCGGTCCGGACGTCAGCAAGCCCGACGCCGTTTCGTCCACGAGAAAGTCCAAGATCCGCCTTCCGATATCCACCGCAACTTCCTCCCACTCCTCTTCCACCCCATCTCCATCAAGGCCCACGTCCGGGATGTCCGTCCCAACAAGCTTGTCGATATCTTGTAGGGTTTGGCAGTGGGCTCCGGGGAAGGTCAGGATCCGCGTCCAAGTCCGATCGAACAGCTCCACACCTGTCGGTACCGGCAAAGGCAAAGCAAATGGCCCACGAGAGGATGGTAGCCACAGCCTGGAGCGGAGGTGTGGCCGGAGGACCCGTCCGAGTATCTCATTCGTCAAACAAAAGAGAAGTCTTCGGTTCGGCCTGGTGCGAAGGTCATAGAATGAGCCATCGTGGTCTCGTTCGAGAGAGTCAAAGAGAGAAGGATCAAGTGGTTGGGCAGGGGAGTGTAAGAACGCAACGGACACGGGTAAATGACCAGAGAAGCCGGCCCGGCCAAGAAGGGTCCGCAAGTAATGGAGTTGATTTGAGGTGCCGGTTCCGGCGGTGTTGCCTCGGTGGCCGAGCCGAGTTGGAGTTGGGCTGCGGCCGTACACATGGAGAGTGCTCGGCTCCAAGGACTCGGGTAGCAACCGCCCTGGGGGATCCTCCTCCTCTGATGGGACAACTCTCTTCTCTTCCTTCCTTAGTTTCTGTACACTCACACAAACATACAAATGTCCAATCCCAATCATAATCTTATAACTCCGCTGTTGTTCTCTTCCACCACTAGCTTTGTATTAAATTTGGTTTTCAATAAACAATATTGGATAAGTGTATATTGTATCCAATGAATGAAAAATGTTTACCTTTCCACGTTTGGGGACGACAATCTCATGGTGTAGAGGTTGGGGGGACGTCGACCTTCTAGCGGGGGGCTTGGACGTTGTGTACTTCTCGCAGTTGCCTTTTCTGCACTTCGCGGACGGCTTGGGCAGGCTCGACTTGTGCTGCTTGTGAGATGTGGATGGTGGGGGTGTCAGTGGCTTCAAGCCTCTGTCTTCGCCCGCTGCTGATCCCCTTGTTGTTGTTAGTACTCTGACGCTCTTACTCACCTGGTCGACTTGAGCTCTCGACCGAGGAGAGGAGGTGAAGGAAGATGCATTGGGGTGAGAAGGATGAGCACTGGTTGTGACATGCTTGCAGGTCTGAACTTGAGGGGATGTTTCTTCACGTTCTCTTGCATTGCGCCTTGCCTTCTTGAGATTGGCATCGGGTGGAGATGTATTGAACTGGTTGCCATTACAGCTTCCCCTGCTTCTTCCAATCAAGGATGCGTTTGTCATATCAGCTCCGAACATTCTTCTTCCGGCTTTCTTCATTGTGTCTCTAGCGATCTCATCATGACCGTTCACTGGCCTCCTCCTGGACGACTCCTTCCTCGCCGTCCTCCTCGCGGATGATTCCGCAGAAGACGAATCTCTGCTGCCCATACCAAAATCCAGCTCCGGCGGCGGCGTACCGATCATGTTCTCCTTGTTGAGCTGCAAAGACAACCTGTGCTCAACGTCCGACCGCCGGGCTAATGATATCCTCGGCGTATCCGGGAGCGACCTGGTTCCACTCTCGTGCCGGCTGGTGGAAGATACGACCCCCTTCGACCTCCGGCCAGACGACGTCGACTGACGGCGGAATGAGGGAGAGGAGATGGCGGAAGAGATGTGGGCGTTGGGAGGGAGGAGGTCCAGACCCATTAGACGTGCAACTACGTTGGGCGTCTTGGGGGACCGCTGCTGCAACGAGGAGCTGCTTGGCAGAGGTGAAGACGGTGATGGCGACTTAGCCTTGGATGTAAAAGCAGCATTTCTCGATCGGAATGGAGGTATCTGGATACTGAACTGCAACAAAATGAGAAGCCAATGAAAATGACTTAGGGGTACAAAGCTTTAAAGAGTCTCGTCCATGCAAGAGCAAAGAACGAGACTGGAGTTCTTGTTTGAAGACCAGGAGGAGAGAAGACAGGGTCAAGCCATTTTATTCTTAATATTAGACTTGAGTTTCATTAATATATGTACATTATATTCTATCCCATAATATCACCAAGCTGGTTGGCAATATTGCTTACCGGAATGTACAAGTCATCTTCATCTTTAATGGAGGAGGAAGAAGAAGGCACCGCCATGAACGATCCCTCCTCCTGCTCCAAGCTGTTCCTCGGCGCCTCCACTCCTAGATGGTAAGGTGAGTGATCAGTCAGATGATGAGCCAAAGTTCATAAACAAAAATCTCTTCACATGATTCTTCCGAAAGTAGGGACAAAGATAGAGTAGTGTGATTGATAATGATGATGATGACAAGGAGCCCCACAAGAGCGGGGCGGATTCAAAAAGTTGAATGAATGGCAATAATGATTCGATCTAAACAGGTGAGTTTGAATCGTGTGTCTCACTCCTCTCCTCCTCCTTAGCGAAAAAGCCAGCATTTGCTTCTAAAGCAAGCGAAAGAACATAGGTTGATGAGGGGCTTACCTTTTCGAGAGAGATCATCATGGCTATCATCACTTTGGTCGGGGAGGATGCCTTGGGGGTGGTGCTCCTCCGCCTTCATGTGGAAATCAAAGAGGTGGTGCAGCACATGCGCCATGCAACCCATAGTCTGCCCGCTCCTATGTTCTCCTGTCGATGATGATAACGGTGGTACCGATCTCATGGAGGAGGACCTGCCCCTGCTCCAATAAGAGTAGTACTCCTTCGGCTTCCCCATCTGATCTGCCTTGGTGTACTTGGTAGCTAGTTTGTTCTTGAGTCGTCCAAGCTTAGGTTCGGTCGCCGTCTCAAAGGAAGAGAAGAGAGGTCGAGAAAAGGAGAGCAAGCAGCTGGGAAAGGGGAATCGATCAAAAGACGGGTTAGACGAAGGGACGCATTTGGAAGTGCAAAAGGGCGCCTTTGAATGAAGCGAATAATATTACAATTTTTTTTCTTCTTCTTCTTTTTCTCTTCTCCAATAACCGCTACCGTACTCTCACATGAAATATTGCAAAGCAGGCTCTCGGGAATTGGATTATATAATATATAATAATAATTTAATGCTGTTTTTTTTCAAATCGATAATGTAATATATATGCTTTTAAAAGGGGAGGAGATGATGAGTGCTGACGATACGACCACGCGCCTTCCTAAATCCTATCTATCTCTCTCTCTTCGTTGCTGTCCATTACCCAACGCCCTTCGAGCCTCCGTTTGGCTTCTTTACATGCACGTACTTGGATCAGTTTTGTGCTCTTTTCTCAGACCCCCTCTTAAGTTCCCCCTAATCGGTCCGCAGGCTTCTACTTTTGAGTATTCCATTGCTTCGAAAACCATACCGGACCGCCGGTTCAATTCGGTCTATTAGGTACAGGGATCCAAACCATTCTGACATAATTATTTAACTCGATATTTAGTAAAACCGGGCCACATATCTGTTTTAACACTTTGAAACCGGTTTTAAATATTTTAATAGGCTGTCTCAGATTTATGTGGGATGGTGGTTTAGAGTAGCCACTCATGCTTATTATTAATCATCTCGGGTCGGCCCCCTTAAGTCCCAAGGGACTGCTTGTTTTAACTACACACTGAAAGTAACATAAAATTTATTGACGGCTCATAGGTGCTGCTGTATTGATTAGATATGGACATGTGGTAATTCCGGTCATACTTTTGCATATCATTTTATTTTTCATTCACCTTTTTTTTATTTTGAATTCATGTGATGAAAGAATGATCATCACCGTTTTCTCTAAAAAAACTCGGGCCTGATTTAAAAGTAATTTATTCTTATTTAAGTCCAACTAATAATAGTTTTTGTTTATTTTAAATAAATTAATAAATTGTATAGTATGACACTATTAAAAGTTCAAACAAAAATTTTGAAAGGATAAAAGACTCCTTAGTGTAAATTGATAGTTTAAAGATATAAAGGGCCGTTTAAAAATCTGATATGTTTTCCAAGGCAGTATTTAAAACTTTGGTGAGTGAAGTACTGATATTGGTTTTTGCATTACATATTTTTGTAGTAAAAATGAATTAAAAGCAATAAAAGAGAAAGAAAGATGAATTCAAGAAAAAATGAATTCATAATAAAATAAAAACAAATTGATTATTATACTCAGCTGTGCCTGATGAAGTCTTCAATCAGTTTAGGTGAAAGTTTGATCAGTCTACCAGCCAGCACTGGACCACAGTTTTAGCTGCCCAGATTAGGTTAACCAGCCACTAATCTTGATCAATTAATAAACTTCATATATAGAAACAGATCAAGTTGGGAGACCCAAGAGAAGATCGCAGACTTCGTTTTTGTACATAATAAACAAACTAATTAATTAGGTACTTATCCATGCCCTATCCTCCTCCTCTGGTAAGTAAATTTTTTGTTTTGAAAGGGAACAGGCACAGGTGGCTATCATCTTCTGATCAATACTTAATTAACAAAGGCTGGGATTATTAGTTAACTAATCTGGCCATTAATAAAGGCATGGCAGATGGAGTCAGCAGCCGCTTGGATTCAAAATCTTGGAGAAACTGAAATTGAGACCCAGGAAATCCGCACATATATTTTAATCAAATCCAATTGCCTTTTGCAGGCAGAAGACTTGTCTTGAAACGAGACACCTGTTTTGAGGGTATGGGAAGAGGCCGACAAAGCAGAGCGTTACCGTCTGTGGTCTCTGATACCCTCACCTGATCCCATTGCAATTTTACTGCTACCACTTACAATTACAATGAAATAAACAACAAAAAGTTACTACTTTTCTCTCAAAAAAATGAGAGTTACTACTTGCTGTTGAACCCAATAAAATTAATTAGCTTATGAAACATTATAGTGTAAGGGGTTTTCTTGTACAAATTGTACTTAATAACTTAACCCAAAGTGTAATATATGATAAACCGAAAAACTTGAGTTATTTCTTTAAAATATAATATTTATAATCTATATCTACTATTAATTGAATTTTATTAGATATGAAACTAATTTAAGAATATTGGTGAAATAAATCGTGAAACATAACGGAGTGTTCTCTCCTTACCTTCGCATTCTTTGTTTTTAATCTTGTATTGGGGATCTTAATGGGTAGATGTAGTCAATAAAAATTAAGTAGTCGTGGGTTAACGCATACTTTGCTGAGTAAAATCTGTGATATTGTGTGACGCATGCTCATGTTAAGCAAGTTTGTGTATAATAACTCAAATAGAAGAAGAATCTAACCAACTTTGTCGGACAATCTGATCTGATTAAAAAGGGCAGAGGTCAAAAATGCAAAGGTGAGGTAAAAAAAGCCAGGCGAAACGAGGTTGGCGCGGCCATGGGCAATGGGGGCCACTATATTTATTAATTCGAAGAAAGGGCCGCCTCGTTTTCGAATAACTCATCCGAGCTTGCTTGTTTGCCATATTTTCAGCTTCTTGAGCTTTTATACAAGTTTGGTTCGGTCTCAAATAGACGTGTTTGTGTTTATCATGTGAGTCGAATCAAATTTTATTCGGTTCAAGCTCTACTCGTTTGATTTTAAGTTCGAGTATAACTAATAATTGCTTAAGTCGATTCGAGTTTGAGTTAACTTTATTCCTATTTGATGATGTATTTTTTTGTAAAATTCATATTAAAATTTAATTTATAGTTAAGATATTTCAAATTTAATATAATAAAGTATAAAAGATAATTTAATCATGTATATTTCCATCTAAATTGTTATGATATAATAATATTTTATAATTTAATTATATTTGTATAAAAAATTATGATAAATATGACTAAAAATCTATTTTTTATATAAAATATCGAGCTTCAAATCAAGCATTTTCTTAGATTTCTCGACTGGAATCTAAAATGAGAAGTTTATTTTCATTTGATCTATCCGGAATACTAAAATCATTCGGCCTTATTGACAAAAAATGAAACGAGTTGAAAAGATACAAACTCAGGCTTGACTCATCTAATATTGAGCTAAGTTTTAAATCGAGATTTTTTTGAGTTAAGTACCAAGCCAATCAATTTTAATCGAGCTTTGAACCACCCTAGTCTCAAATATTCATGTTAACAAGCTAATTGATTTCAAATTTCATCGAACTCGAGCTTGATGTCTAAAAGTTAAGTATTTGCTTAAAAGGATAAAAAAATAGTTAGTTAAATTTATTCAATGTAAGAGGGAATCTTGAACTATAGTAATTTGAATTTAAGATAGGTGGTTGAGTTAGACAACTAGTTAATAAGCATCTGATAATATGGGTTTTGCATGGTTATTAAATATGAAATTTTTGGTAAGTAGTTAAGTAAGTTGTAATTAAGAATAAGTCAAGTCAAACTGAGTTAATAGTGATGTAAGTATCCGTTCGAGTTGGGCTACCTTGTAACCAAGTAGACAATCAATTCGAGTGGAGTGCAAGAGCTTATAATTCGAGTTCATCCATCTCGAGTTTGGGCGGAGCCCAGCAGAAAACTCACAGGCTAACTCAACCCTTAATCAGCCCTAGCTATTAGTTAAGGTCACCCCCTTCTTGTTGCCAGAGAGGTTCAAATTCTATTTAGAACGAGCTTTCACTTTTCTTAGTTCTCTTTGTGCTGGGCGCCGGAAAATCGACTCATTCGGCCATGGTCAAAAGTAAAACAGTAGACACGAGCCTAATTTGGAGAGTGAAGGTGATACCTAATATCTACCTGCTAAATTCTTGGCCAGCGCTAAGCCACTTTCATCGAGGTGAAGATCTGAACATTCCTGCTCTTGGGTAGCAGCTCATCCTTGGCCCACCCTTACCTGCCTTCTTACAAGCTACAACCACCTCTCAGTGTCTGCAACATGTAAGACTTGTCACGTCATTCTTAACAAATGGACAGTACTTAGTCCTTACAATTGCGGATGAAACCACATTCAAACTGGATAAAAAACAAAAACAGAAATTTCCCTGCCATTTATGCTTCGCTTTCAGTTTCAAGATATAAGCAACTTAGCGCAATACGAAACAGTTGGAAAGAAAACAGAAGTCTCATCCATCTTATAACCATTTAGAATTCCGATGATCAGAAGATCGTTCTTCGTTGCTTAGTTCGAAATGGGTATACATTGATGAGAAAGGCTCGGCATTCATCATCATATGAAACTTATACTAGTCGGGTTGTAAGGAAGTGGACAGTACGTCCTGGGTTTGCTGGAGTGCATGATTACGTCCGTGGCTAAGTGCTGCACCTTGCATGTGTTGATGGCCGATCTCTGAAGTTTCAAACCTCTGCTTGCATCATAATTGGCAAATTAAGAACCCTCACCTGCCCTTCTGCTCTTCTTTGAAGCTGAATCCATCGGTGGAGACCCACACTTTAATGATTTTTTCAAACTTGATGAGTAAAATTTGCGTTGTCTTAACAACCGGCTTTTTATCAGGTGTCTCCAATAAAATGTAAATATCTTCCAAAACATAATAGGTAGTTTGTTGAAATACAAGTTGAAGGTTGAAGTTTTCCATGCTCGGCGGAATAGGAACGATAGTGATGTTTTCTAAAGAGGTTTTTGATAATTTTTAGACATTCTGAAGAAGTTATAGAAATTAAAAGATTTTATTATTTTACGAAAAGAAGTACTTTAAATCTTTATAATTCATAAAAAATAACCTTAAGAAATATCATTAATGATAAAAAAATAGATTAAGGTGAAATAAGAAGTGATACCTAAACTCTCTAGCACAAGCAAAAAAAGTGTGGTCAAACCAACGACAGTAAAATCTCTACTTAATTAATTCAACTCCAAACTTCAATTCAACCAGATCCATTTTGACATCACGAAAGAAAACGTTTCAACAGTCAAGCAACTTCAATGAACTGCTGCAATCTTTTTAAAAATATTTTTTTGCAAAGCACTTCAATGAACTGCATTATATCGAGCATTCAATGCCCGTCAATCACGTTGCGAAGTAGGCGTCTCAATATTCTTATTTGGAAAAACTACCAAACAACCCAAATTTGAGAATTTTGTATCAGCAAAGGAAAATGCTTGGTGAATAACTCGATTGATGATAAGGTCTTATCATTATCCGATAACCGAGGATCATTAAATTGGACAGCAGTTTGTTGACTTTGTTCTATTCGCATTGCAAAGGATTACTCATAACAAAGTCTAATTACAAGTTGGGTGTACGGAGTTTGGACTTTGGATTAGGTTTTCTTAGAAATTTGTGTCCTAAACTGTGCAAAATTGAGGAAAAAATTTGCTCATGATCAGAGTTTGGATTGTTTTTTAAAGACAACATCACTTTTTTCTTCTTCTTCTTCTTCTTTTTCTTTCTTTAATTTTTTTTGTGAGACTCATCACTTTCAGACTTTCAGTTTGACGTGCGAATAAAAACAAGGACGAGCTTTGTTTTTAAGGAAATCGGGCTTCGGCTCGGGGTCCTATGCTCATAGTTTGCTTTATTCAGACCAACACCACGCACTATGGTCCGGTACATGTCTGGGTTTTCTAGAGCCTGATACCCAAATATGTGGAATAAGTCATATATTTCATAACATTTGTGATACATGCACACTTATAAAAGAAAGTAATACGGATATCATGTCATTGTATGGATAAGCTAGTCATTTTATGAATAATGCTGTGTAATTTAAACGTCAACCATTTTATCAATTATTTTAATAAGTAGCAATCAATGTTTTCTTTATGGTTTTTTAAATATCATACATTTAATTATTTTCTGAAGTCCCCTCTCCATCAGTTCCATATGCAGTGCAGATAAGATACGTACAAGGTCTCAAGAATTCCATATGCAACTTGATACGGCATGGTCAAACTTGTACATGATCCTAGAAAGGATCCTGGTTGGAAAAACATGGTTTATTCGCCGAAAGGTCAAAAAAAAATCAAGTGGCACATTGAGATGCGAGCGAGCAGTGACATGAAACTTACATAAGTTGAAACAACTTTTGACTAGCATACGAAATGTGGGAGACAAAAAAATTGTGAGATAAAATGACAATCAGACAGCAAAGAAAATGTTGGTTAAAAGAACACAGATTTTCATTGTAGATCACAATACATGACGAGACGCACTTAAACAAGACGACCCAATGGAAAAACTGCTACAGAAGTCAAAGCTCTCAGCATAGCAATTATACAAATTTGATAAACAGAATAGAGCAATTAGCAGAGACCTACAAAGAATAGCACAAAAGCATACCGTTATCAGGAATCACGCAACGTGAATAGCCTCTGTATAGTTAATATCTCATATCTTCCCGTGCACTTTGCCCGGTACAACTTTTATATGAATCACAAAATTAGGTCCTTCCATCTACATCAAATCCTGCCCCAGTCCAACCTGGTCCTGGCGATTCTCTCCCTTTGGAGAGGAGATTGCCCCTTCCTCTATTTAAATTCACTACCTTTTTCTTGCCCCTCCCTTCACCGTCCACCATTTGTGATTGGTTATGACCACTGGCGAGAGAACCATCCCCATGAGTTTCACTACGACTGGCATTTTCAGGAGCTTGGGCAGGCACTTCTGCTATAGAATTTGTATTCGAGGTTGGATTACTATCCTGTTTTGGGGGTACTTCCTTCTCGTTCTGATTCAGAACAATTCATTTAAAAACATCTCATTGAGAGTTGAAAGACTTAAGCACATGCACATACAAAATTTGCCATATGAAACTCAGCCTGAAAAATTTTGCATGAAAATTCTACAATTGCTAATGTTATCGAGCTAATTGGAAGAAAAAAACTAGGCTGACATGTCATTATATATAACCCAATGATTACATAAAAAGTGTAATGATCTAGTCCAAATGCATATTGATGGGCTTAAGTCAAGTTGAAGATCTATAGATCATGTCCATTAATATATTAGATCTTATCCCAATAATAATAGATGCGGGACCAAGTTGTGGTTAATAAGGCTACAAGTGATGCGATTATGGCATAATAGCAGGCATTTACCATTACTTCTCAAAATTTTCAACCATTAACCATTTTTGCACTGTTTACCGCTTTTCTGACCATTTGCTACAACCGAATTTCGATCATTTTGACTGGTGGTAAATGTATAAGAATGGTTAAATTTTGATTTGACCCATACAACTCTTAAGCAACCCAAAACCTTGCCCACATCCCAATTTTTTGTGTCACGTTAACCATATATTTACGTTAAACTAACCTTTAAAAGGATATAATATAATAGTATAAATTTTAATTAAACATAGTAATAATACTGCTTATTTTTATAGTCAATATAACTACATTTTACTTCTTAAAACAAACAACTACCATCAAGAAAATTGTAAATTAAAAAAACGGTAACAACAAAGGTTTCTACTACCACCTTAGGAGATTTTGCCCTCAAAATTCCTACCCTTGGCTTATAAAAATAGAGGTTTAACCTCCATCCAATCTAGCCCATCATCTACTCCAGTCCTGATCGACTTTGATACCCTCTATAATAACTCGAACCATGTATAATATAATGGGTCAAGTCATTTCTTCAAAGATAACCAAAATTGAAGAACTACCGACTATAACCCACTAGTATATCAAATCCTACCTCAATAAGTATTTCATGTGAGATTAAGTTAATGTTATCACATAAAGGGCATTATCGGTATAAAAAGGTATGACCCCAAGATAAAGGAAAAACTACAAGGTCTATCTAGTGCACAAAGATTGTCAATGTCATTATACTGATCAGATAGTTAAGATATTGATGCAGAGAACGAGATAAATTATGACACATTATCAAAGGAAACTCCAATTGGCAGTCCATTCATTTTCATTAAAATACTATGGCCGGTTATCTTGCTCACCAAAATGCATATGCTAAACACAAGTTCATAAAAAAGAATAGAGCATCATGAAAGGTAAGCCAGATACCTGGATAGGAGATGTCAAAGCTTTTGCAGGGTTCAAAGCTTCAAGTCGCCTTTTAAGCTCCTCTAATCTTGAAAATTGAGTGGACGCACTCTCTTGCACCTTTTTCACAATAAATACATAATAAGGCGGACAAATTATGCAAAAGAAGTTCTAGTAAAGGATGTTTCTTTTCAATTATTTACCAGTCGGTTAAGATCTTCACAAAGCTTTTGTTTAACTTCTTCCTCCTCCTTTAATGCTTTTAGGGCTTCCTCCCAAACCTGAAATTTCCATCGGTTGTAAATATATATGCAACTATTTTAGATAGCAAAGAGAGCCCGAGGTATACAAACTCTGTGTTACAAAAAAAGGACTTTTATGTTACAATCATATCATTCACCATATTCATATGTCTGTGAGCTGGCCATTTTGAAGGATACTAACTAAAATAATTTAACCTAAAACCATGAACAAAGGAGGGAGAAGCAGCAGTCCAAATCAACACCTTTTTTGCTTGATCTTCCTTCAACTTAGCCATACGAATTTTTTCAGTTGAGATTTCTATCTTCTTGCGTAGATGCTCTAGTGCTTTGAGCAAGAAAAGGCATGAAATGTCAACAACCAAACAAAGCATTTACAAGATAGTTTAAGAGTAGCATTTTACAATAATTAAGTCAACTCCAATTACTTAAGAAAAGAAAAAAACATTCCCCACCTGCTTTCTTAGGCCCAGCCGTCAGTTTCACTTCCATGGTAAGATTTGACAGTTCACGTTCGACATCACGTATTTTGGAATAATTTTCTTCAATATACCTGCATTTAAAATTATACACAAAGAACAAGAATCTAGCTCACAACCACCCCGAACACATAATACATACACATACACACACAAACAAAATAAAAAACAAAAAAAACCGATCACATCATCCTACAAACTCAACCACGCCCCTCACATCACATTACAGATTTCTAATCCAATTTTCCAAATCAACATAAAAACAAATCCTTAAAACGATAAAAGCAACCGAACAAAGGAAGCAAATGGGCACCTCTTCAATTGGAGTTGCTCCTCCTCTATAACCTAGAAAACCAAAGTTTTGACAAAAACGAGTGAATCACCCACAACCACACATTAACCACATAGAAAAAGAAAAAAAACAAAGGAGAGAGAAGGCAACCTTCTCGGTGTAGGCGATGACGGGAGCATCCCTAGCGAGACCGTCGGGTCCGATCTCGGGAAGCAGAGATGGGAGCTGGGCGGCCATGGCCGTGACACCGCAGGGGCCGTGGAGGGGATCCGCGAGCGGCAGTGGATCCAACCTGGGAGATAGAAGAAATCTCGGCCCGGCGCTCGTACGAAGGCAAATTACTAATTCTTGGGCTAAGCCGAAGCGACATGTTAACGTGGGCGTTGGCCTACTTTCCACGTTTGGCCAATTTCCATATTGGTTGACTCCTGGTCGATTTAAAAATGCTTTGGCTTCAACTCGCTCACAAGTCAGAACCCTTCGCAGGGTAACATTTAAAACTTGGCAATGTGTAATCATTACGCGGCAGGTCGTGTAATAATGGGTTATAAAAATGGGCTAATTTTATTTGAAATTAGTCAATTTAAATTAAATTAGAGATAATTTATATTAAAAAATATGATAAATCAGTTTTGGCTAAATCAGTTTGTAAATCGGGCAATTTGAGTCAATTCTGATCGATTTGAGCCGATTTTGGCCTGCGACAAGGAGGCGGTGAGGACGGCGATGAGAGACGGGGGGCTAGGGGCAATGACGGCCAGGGGATGACGGGGCGGCGAAGGTGGCAATGGGGCGACAGGGGATGTGGGGATAGGGCAACGACCAGGGTGGTAAGGGTGACAAGGGGGGCGGACGATAGGGTGGTGAGGGCGGCGAGGGGGTGGCAGGATAGGCTGGGGGCGGTAGGGCAGGGGCGAGGGGGGCGACTAGGTGGCGGGGTGGGGAGGGGGGCGATGGGGGGCAAGGCCGGCGAGGGGGATGGGCGGCGTCGGGGAGAGAGAAGGGGGGGGGGCGTGGCAAGTAAATCAGGATGGCATTCTCATAATTAAAAGTTGACTCGATTCTAACCCGAGTAAAAAATAATAATTAATTTCAAATAATTCAAAAAAAATCCAAAAAATATGAAAAAAATATTATAAAATATAATACACATAATGAAATATTTTATAATTAATAATCCACCAATTTTGATTAAGTTGAAATTTTTATATAGGACTGATTTAGACTAATTCAATTGAACCGGTTCCTGACTGATTTAGACTGATTTGATCTGATTCAATGACTCTCTCGAAAACCGATTTCGATTCCAATTCTGATTTTTACAACCATGGTGTAATATAAATTTTAATTTTATATATAAATTCATATTTAACAATTAGATAATAATTTAATATCTCATATATATTAGATATAGATTATGATTTACTTTAAATATAGATCTTAATTAAATGAAAAGATAAATTATAATAATTAAAATTTTTTCTGATAAGTAATCTAAATCTTATTAGTATGAAGTTAGAAATTAAGGTTAAAAGGGTTTGAACCCTCACTCTTCCACCGTGTGAGGTATTTTTATTATTATTTCTTTTAAGAAGTTGGATATTGAGGTTAACCGGGTTCTAAATGGCAACCCTTTACAATAAAAGGTATTTTTTAATTATTTGTTTATAGTGTTTTGATTAGTTAAATCTCCTACTTTTAATAACATGATAATATGAGTTCTCATTTTATTAAAAAGAATAGATTTTAAATTAATTTGTCATAAATTTTTATTATAATTATAAAATATTGATAGAATTTTTCATGCATTGTACGCATTTATCATTAAAGAGTGTATAGCTGTTCTGATCACTAAGCCGCTCAGAGTTAGGCTTGCCGTGGTAGGACAAAGAATTCTGTGCAAGTCTGTTAGGACTCTCACGTGATTTATTTATATCATAGAACATAGTTAGTGGTGTTATATTAGATCACACTATCTAAATGTCAGTTAATCGATTTTTCAAATTAATAAAACTACAAGGATGAAATCCTTTGATGTGTTTTCAAAAGATTATAAGATTTAGCTCAAAGTCACACTTTGGCGTTACATGACATGTCTATGCATAGACTTGATATACGTATAACCTTTTCAAATTATGCCTTGCACACGAGCACGACAGAGGAAGGCAAGGGGAAAGGAGAGAAAGGGAAGTGGAGAAAGAGCAAAGAAAGTGTCGGCAAGGGTGGGCTGGCCAAAAAAAATATTCGGTGACCAATTTGAAAAGATGACACCAATTTTTTTATGGTTAATATTCGATGTCGTTAATTTAGCCACCAATTTTCGGTGGCTATTTTGTGACTAACCAAATTATCACCAAAATATTTCGATGGTTATTTGATAACTAATTTTAAAAAACACCAATTTTTCGATGGCTAATATATGGTGTTGTTATTTTAGGTGGCTATTTGGTGACAAGCTAAATTGCAACCGAAATATTTGGTGGTAATTCAATAACTAGTTAAAAAAAACAATATTAATTGTTCGGTGGCTAATTTTTTGTGTCGATAATTTGGCCACCAAAAAATTGTAGTTATTTGGTGACTAATTAAATTATAACTAAAATCTTCGACAACAATTCGGTGACTAATTTGAACAAAAGATGATACTAATTTTTCAATGATTATTGGGTGATAAATTATTTTGTTATTGAATATCGGTGACAATTTGATCGACAAATTTTGTCACCAAATTTTTTGGTGATAACACTAGTGATTAACCACCTCACAGTGACAATCTAGAAGAACATGTGCCAAGAGAATTAACATGAATCAAGGTCGAGATTGATGTGAAGCTACCAAAGATAGCGTACAGTCCAAATTATAAGCCGGCCCAAACCTGGTAGCTGAGATATAAATTTATCTTCTTTTTTTTTTTTTTTAACCTAATAGCAAAAAGATAACATGGATATGACTAAGATTGGGAAGATGGTTAATCAAATAGAAGATTTATGTATAGGTATATACCAATAATATACTAGATCCTGCTTCAAAATGCATTAGAAGCAGGACTTATTATTTGTTGTGAGATCTAATAAATATTAAATGAGATATTGAAAAAAAGAACTTTATATATGTACACTAAAAATACCTTATAATTTTATTAGCTCTTATATAAGTAAATAATTTTCATTCAATCCAAATCATCAATTAATTATAATTAAAATAATTTAACTAAAAAAACAAGTGAGTATATTTTCTTAGTATTATGAATGTCTGTTTTAGGTGCAACTCATAACCGTCGGCCAAATTCGATAGTGGCATATAATAAGGGCTATAGGTAACAGATTGACGCATGTTTGTTGTAAGTTCGTGAGGAGTGTCCTCTATCTTGGCCCATTTTAAGTAACCTGTTCCAACCGTTATAAAAAAGAGATAATAATCAGTAACAAGGTTATCGAGTTAGGTACGATGGCAAGACCCGCCGTCTATATATGTAAATACTCGAACACTAACATAAGACTAGGGTGTAAACGAACCAAGTTGAGTCGAATAGGGTTGTTTTTAAATTCGACATCATTCTTTGGCAAACATGTTTGAAATCTTGATGAACTTTGATATATTATTTATAATGTTTAGAATTGACTTGTGTTTAGCTCATTATATTTTTGATCCAAGCTCGAATCGAACAAATATTTGTGTTTGGCTCGTATTTGATTTATATATGATTAAAAAAATTTTTTAACACTATAAAAGTTTAAGCGTGACCTCAATAATATTGACGAGCTGAGCCGAGTCGAATTAAGTATTTTTTAAGTTTAAATATATTAAGCTCGAGTTTTAAGTTAAACAATCTTTAATTTAAATTTTATTTATTGTTTAATAAATTATTTATTTTAAATTTAATATTATTTTTTAAAGTACAAAATTAACAAATACCCGGTCAAACTAAATCGTGCAAACTTTCACATTTTTGAGAGCTGGCTTGCCTTATTTACACCCGCATGACAGTAATAAAACCTAGGCAATGGCCCTTCTATCATGTCAGACTTCAATCAATTTTGACATGTGGTGTTTTCATTATTTTTGAAGAGAGAGCCAAGATTAAATAAGATTAACCCTCAATCAAAATACGGGGAGGCACTTTACGATTTTTATTTATAAATTGTAAACGTTGGTGGTAAGGAAAGGAGGGTACCGGGGACGAAAATGTGGGAATAAAGTGGGCCGGGAGGGGGCTCGCCACACAATGTGAGAGCCACGTGACCCGGTCTTCAATTCTTGGATTGCGATGCGACGCGTGCCCTCCCGGTCCCTGTTTCCTTTCTCGGGGGAGTTTACGGACTCACCTCAAACTTATTGACCGACGATACGATCCAACCGCCGTTAACTCTAGTTAACTCCCCCACGTTAACTTTCCTGATACGACCTCAGCCGAGGTCTAGTCCAGATATGTGCAAATGTATGGAAATAAATGGAGGGGCCAGCACCCACCAGCAAAAGGAAACTGGCAAGCAATGAGCACCAGCAAGTTTAAACTAAGTAAGTATAAAGCAAAAGCCTGGAATTTTGCTTTCTTTCTTTCCATTTTGGTTTGTCTGCCAAAGGAAAGCTAGCAAAAAAGTGGTCACCTTGCCTCTTCTTCTCCTATGTCAATATTTCTCTCATGACCACCACAACTGGAAGAGTGCAATAACAGCTAGCGTACCTTGTTTGCTACATATTCGCAGGTTGATTGATTGGCTTAATTTGCTGGACCGCCTTCCATTTCCAACCCATTAATTTCTTGGATCAGGTGAGATCTAGGTACATGGTATACCGATTGATGTTAGTTAGTAGCATCCATTTTGCATCTCTTATGCAGTGGGTAAATTTGGTCCATGTTGTGACATGCTAATATGGGTGTTCTTGTGGTTTTGCTTGGTGGCCATTGGCCGAATCAGATCCGCGAGAATGGTGAGGGGGAAGACGCAGATGCGACGGATCGAGAACGCAACGAGCCGTCAGGTGACCTTCTCCAAGCGCCGCAGCGGCTTGCTCAAGAAGGCGTTCGAGCTCTCAGTCCTTTGCGACGCCGAGGTTGCCCTCATCGTCTTCTCCCCCCGCGGCAAGCTCTACGAGTTCGCCAGCTCCAGGTATTCGCTCGATTTCAACACTCCCATCGTAGATCTACTATACGTATGTACCACATCACATTTTTGCACCCCTTTCCTTCTCCATGGGTATCATTTCTAGCTAGCCAGCTTCGGTAATACTAAAACCCAAGGTGTTACGAGTCCTCTTCTCTTCCTTGATTTTCTTACGCATGATCACAAGGAGAAGGTGAACCCATGAGTCCCATCGATCTTTCATGTGTCTTTTTGTCAAAGTTGTCTTAGGTGGTTGGGGTAAGTTAAACTTCAGTGAGTGAGTAAGGATAATGGCATAGATCATATGCCTTTGATTCTGTCACCCATTTCTGCTACTCCGATGGTTGTAGATTTCATGGAATCATGTAGGGCTCTTGAGCGGTAACATGAGGAGCTCATAGTACGACGAGCTCAAGGGGTTATTGAATAACTTGTTGTATTCCACACATTTTAAAAATGAACTGTTTTATTTCCTGATCAGTTTTAGGGGTGTAACAAGGTTGAGTAGTAAGCCGGCCTAAAATGATCTTGCCCGTACCTGTGGATCTTAGATAAGCCCTATCTCCTTCCAGGTCTTCTCAGGAAGTACATATGTCTTCGATGGTTGAGCCGGGTGCTAGTACGATTTTTCACTTTTTTTTTTTTTGGTTGCATTTTTCTTCCTAGGACCTTTCCATTGCTATCCCTTGTCATCGTTTTTTTCATTCTTACACCATAACTCGTTTAACATAGAGGGGTTTTGATCACTGTGAAAGTTTGATATATCAATTAGTACTATGCATACTTAATTTATATTATACTATGCTATATATATTTATTTATTTATATTCATAAATATCACTTTTGCTGAATAAGTATTGGATTTCTGATCAGTTTGGTATGATCTAAAGCTAATTATCATTGCTAGCTTTAGTATACTTTAGGTTCTTGATCATCAGTGATTCAGTACTAAAACTACTGCTGTAATATACGGGCGTGCAGTCGACATAGTAAATTTCATAAAAGAATGTGCATGTTTCAGCGTGTAATTAATTGAATTAATCGTGTCTGAGTAAAAAGAGCAAACATGACTATATATATCATATATAAGAAGTAACTCTTACTCTCGGTGGATGCATGCACAAGATAAAATTTGCATTCATGACCATTCGAGAGACATTCATAAAATGCATAAAGCATTTGTTACAAACTTCACGAAAGTACATGGCACTCAAATATTTTCTTAATTAAGCTATTGCTATGATTGGAAATATTAACATTTCATGGGTAATGGCCGGCCATGATCTTCATGATTTGACTAAACTAATATGTGTAAATGCTTTTTTTATAAATTAAAAGAGAAGTGAGTGAGATTTAAGGAAATATGGGTGATTTAGTACAATATTAATTTATCTTTTTGTTCCTTTTTTTTACCCTTTCAATGCAGTTAATGGCTAGATATTTCTTAGGGAGGTTCTTGATAATCCTAAGAATTTGAGTTAGTTAATTCCATTACATGCAATCGAAAACTAATACAACCTTAATACAATTCAATATGAATCACTACAAATTAGTGGTATGAATGAAATGTCTACATATATCATAATAATTAAATAATAGATTTCTCTTGTTTTTGATAATCAACTTGCTTCTTGATTAAACAATACATAACTAAATCATTGTTTGGAAACCCTAATTTTGACGGAGAAAACTCTTAGAGTCAGTTTATAGTGATTGAATTTTTGAATTTTTGATTCATGCTTAATCCCTTAGGCATGATAAATTAAGGTTGTATTTTAAAAAATCTCTAACAAACTTCTCAAGAGTATTTAATAGATTATTTTAAATCACAGCTGCACACATCTTATACAAAATAACAGAAGATAATACATTACTTAGAATTTTTTACAGCCCTCCTCATATAATCTGGGTAATATGGACTTGATATTTTTGTATACGGAGTCATTCGTCTTCCACGACATTACTGAATTACTCAGGTGTTTTGTATATGCATAATATAGTTGTAAGCCAATTAATTTTATATCGTAAATAGTAATGAGTTTGTCCAGCTAGTTAGTTGATTTTACTAGTAAGTTGATTTTAAAGTAAGATCATATTAAAGTGCAAGACTTTTGAACCTTCTTACTATTTATTTAGTATGATGAAAATAAGATTTGCATTTAAATGAGGTTAGGCAAGACTAAAATAGTTGGCATTATAAGTACTGTAGATGAATGTCGAAGTAGGCCTCCTGGGGTTTTTTATGTTGAGCGAGGTACCTTAGTTGGGATCTTGGCCTCAAAAGTAGTAAACTATCTGAAGTGCAATTCTAGCCAATCAACCAATATAATTTTTGGTCAGTTGTAATGTTATCTGTTATAACTCAGCGCATAAGTACATATCCAAAAGTCGAAGAGTAGAACTGGAGTCTGCCCCACTTAAGATGTAAAACTATTTTTTGGGAGATCTTCCAAAAGTTATGTAGTACTGTTAAGTGTGGGTAATCAACCTCCTTTGCACATAATCAGGTTGCTGCAACACTTTTTTGTTCAAATTAGCTCATCTACCTAAATTTCTGCAGCATATCCTTCAAACCTTTCACCTTTTAAATCTGTTAAAAACCAACAAGTGGTAATAGAGCTGAAAAAAAAAAAAGTATTATCCGAGCCAAGTTTTGATTGAGGCACCTAGGGCTGCAAATTGAACGAACAAGCCGAGTTTGACTTAGGCTCAAACTCGAAGCTTGTTTGAACTCGATTGAAACTCGACTCGAAAGTTTATATATATATATATAATAGGATTCATATGCAATTGTAGAATCTTCTTGAATTTTAAGTACTTAAATGACTCTTGAACCTTCTTAATAAGAAAGTACAAAATTGTGATGAGCGTAACATAAAGAGTATGCCAAGTAGTGAAGAAGAGTGTGATATAAGCTAGAGTCTATTATTTATTAAGGATACAAGTATGTGGATATGGTCCCAGGGTCAACATTTGCCTCTTTAAAATCCCAGTTGAGTAAGGCTCGTAGTTAGAGCGGTTCCCCAAGTATAAGTTATCAAACTCCTTTCATGTAACAAGTCTTCTAGTTATAAAATTATGTCCTCAAGTTATAGCTAGAGTGCATCTATCCTCTTTCCTCGATCCTAATTCCTCTATTCAAATTTCAATTACATAACCTACGAGCTTTTCACCCCTGGTGCCATATCAAAGCCCAACAAAACATATTCAAATCAATAACTTAGCCTACACAACTTTATGATATTTGATAACCTCGTGGTTTTTTTCACATACGTATTCATATTGGTTGTTATTATACAAGAAGTATTTTTTTTATGCATTTTCAAAATATTTTGGTGTTTAATAAAAAAACTTTTGTATGAGATTTTAATTCTCTTACTTTTTCCTTACTTTTATTCACCCCACCAAATAAAATTATTAAAGTCAATTGAAAATTAATTACGTAAACATGTTTTTATAAACATAGGAAAATAAACCATGAAGTAGTTTTAAGCTACAATCATTTTATACTACATGCTTAACAAATACAAAAATCTTTGATCACCTTCTTAAATAAAATATTTTCAATTAATATACTCCTTACAAGAGACATTTACACAAAATAAAATTTCTCTCAAATAATTGGAATTATCAAATTCAAAGTCATACAACCGTTCGCTTGTTGACTTGAATTTTTGAATAATTGTTAATTAAAATCATAAAAAATTTCTCTATATTTGGGTATTTTATTAGATTCACAATTAATTAAAATCACCCAAAAAATAAAAAAAATTATCTTTATTTTCCAAATGAAATTTTCCTAAATTTATGATTATTCTCATCAAAATCACGTAAAATAAGATAAATAATCCAACCTATAAAGGCAAATTCCACAACAATCTTGTGTTGAGTAGAAGTTGGATTTTGCACACCTGATTGAAGAAAACAAACCAAAAACTATATGCACCAAAGAACTCATTACTTTCGAATCTAAGGCACGTCGAAGTGCTCTCTTAAATATAAAATTACTTCCCTCTACATTAAATCATTATCTACTAACTTGCATTCAAGATACAATAAATTTTTCTCCTTGAAAATGCAATAGCAAGGAGAGTCTTCAATCTCTTGTCAGACCGCCAGATCAGAGCAAAACTTTGCTGCAAAATCAACTTTTTCTTTTAAAAATTTAATAAAAATCACAAGAGACAAAGTGAGGAAGGACGAGACATCAAAACATGCTAAAAACTTATATTTTATTTTGAGAATAAAAGTTTATAAAGAAAAAGTGGCGAAAGGATGCTACTCATCGTGAATGGGAACAACCCACCAAACGCCAACATCTGGGTGCTCGAACGCCACCTCCTAATATTCATGCGTAAGCACCTAAATGCTAACTCCTGTATTTTAGGGTCTAGGTAAAAATAAAGTGTCGCGGCGCTGGTTCTTAAAAACATAAAACTAATATTCTCCCATCATTAGTAACTTACGCCATGAAAACGAAAAATATTCTAAATAGTCAAAATTTAAGCAATATTTTACTCTACCTCATATTTTTAAAGTATTTCTATAATTCTATTAGAATGGAAATTTTCTCTAACATTAATCTTGATTATAATTAGTACACATTTGAAATATCTTTGTTTATCATATAAAATACCTTTGGTATCAAGGTTTTTTATGTCGGATATTGGTAGTGTCAGACAATGAGGGAGACAACTTATCGAAGATATGTTGGAGATATGCCAAAGACATCCAAAAATTTTCTCAAAGTATTTTAACTATTTTCTTCATGAAAAAATTCATAATAACAAGTGATGTAGAATAAAAAGAAGAATTTAAATGAAAACAAAGATAATAACATAAGTAACATATATTAAATTACATATGAATCATTTAAATAATAGATCATACTATAATAGAAACGATAGAATGTGAATTCTAAACAAGAAAAATAGATAATTATTTGAAATATAATGCATTAAACAAGAGAAGTGCCAACACATGTTTCAATATCATTACCATTATATTCATATTATGACGAATTTGTGTAATTTGCTCAATCAAAAATTATCTTGTTGAAATCTTATGTTAAGTATCTTATTTAAGTAAGATGTCATTGTATTGCCAACATCTTTAAAATTAAGGTAATATTAATATTGCCCTTCGATATCATGTCGACAATTCAAAATTTTAGATATGTCAAAGACATATCAGGATCGAGGTATTGCAAAACTTATTTGGTGCCCCTCTTGGTTTATAATTTTGTTCTTTCAAACCACGTGTTAGATTAATTAGGTTCATGAATTGTTACTTATAATATAAATGAACCTGCTAATTGCCATTGATATAAGCATCTAACTTAATATTGACATGATTTTTTCATGAATTAATTGATTTTCCACAATAGAGTTAATGATATTTCTTAGAATACTAACGTGATGTACATTACCAAACTAATCGCTACTTTGTTCTACCGTGTGTTTTTCATTGACAACTTTTTTGGGTCAATCAAAGTCAGGGCGGAGGATTTCCCTATTTCTTACGTGACATTTTCTCCAATGCTTGTTTTAATTTCTTCAGCATGCAAAAGACCATTGATCGATATCAGAAGTACACGAAGGGTGTTCTTGGCAACAACAGTAAATACTTGGAACAAGATATGCAGGTTTCTGTTCATTCAGAAGATGGTGTTCTCTATTTAAAATATTATTTTGATCTGATTAAATATAACTTCATTTTGATCATGGTTGTGAGCTGATGATCATGCACTCACTTCCCAAAAGATCAGCTTATAGTTTTTTAGAACTTCGAAGTTTGCTGCTTAAATTCGCAATCGACAAATAGCAGCAAAGATTAATTTTTGCAACTTGCTGCAGCAATGGAAGTTTGAAGCCGGTCAGATAGCAAAGAAGCTTGAGTTCCTTGAATTGTCCAAAAGGTGAAAGAAAAGTAATTTTTCATATTTTAGCAATAGAAATATATACGTTCATTGTAAACCTGTACTATGAGCAAACTTGGCCATTTTTAATTAGCCTCACAGATGTCAGTATACATTATCATATACCGCAGGAAGCTTCTTGGGGAAACTCTTGAATCATGTTCCTTGGAAGAACTGCGGCAACTAGAAAGCCAGGTGGAGAGAAGTCTAACCAATATACGGGGAAGAAAGGTTAGTTCTGTGACCATACGTATACAGATTTTAAACACTTCAAAATAACCAAGTAAATAAGAACTGATATTGTTTGTTTCCTTCTCTTCAATAGAACCAAATATTCTCAGAGCAAATTGAACAACTAAAGGAAAAGGTATGTGTCACTCGACTCTCACAAACTTGGCAAACTGACCTCATGATATTATTTTTAACTTGCTAATTATCAACTACAGGAAAGGCTCCTTGCCCTGGAAAATGCTATGCTACGTGATAAGGTTAGTAATTCCGTGGGTTCTATGTGCTCGTGTGATTGTGTTGCTCTAATTAAGTTTAAGCACTCTTCATCGGCTGATCAAATGCTTGTGGGTTATATTTGTGTTAGTCTGAAATTCATGAACACAAACAGCCAGCCATTCAATGTCGGATGATTCACTATGAGCAAAGCAACCAACATTCTGAGGTGGAGACAGAGCTTTCCATTGGCAGACCAGATAGGCCGGCAGTTGTGGGATACAAAATTTAATTAGCTTGTGAACCTAATAAGTGTGTTGTATTTCTTGTCATCTACTTTCAGTTCAATAAAATCTGATATATGGCACATTTCAGACTCTAACTGACTGTAAATATGTATGTTTGCGAAGAAATATCTACAAAAATAGGGAATTGTGTTTTTTTACATTATTACAATATATAATTTGGTCTTTGATAGCGAATTGTATTTGAGAACATGTTTGAGAGAGAAAATTTTTCCTTTCTTTGAATTGAGGATATAAATTATATTTATAGTGCATCTTAAGACGTAAGAAACACATGAAATCACACAAGAAATGTATGACAATAATGCATGACACATGAAGTCAAATCAAGTGGTTGTTATAAGACTAACTAACTAACTAACTAACTATATATATATATATATATATATATAATAATTTTAATTACAAATTTACCCTTATTCCCTGAGAGCATCGTGTGGTTTTCCTTGTTCCGAGCCCAACACCCCCAAAATCTACTCAATTTATTAAACAAACATAAACAGTTTTGAACTAACTAAAAAGCTTTACTGAAACATGATGAATTTCATTATTCCTGTACATGTTTGAAAAAAAAAAATGAAACGAACATGAAAGCCGCTAGTATATCGTATATAGATTCTGACTGAATTTAGTATCTTGGATATAGATTTTAATTGAGTTTAAAGATAGATCCGATGTAGAGATAAACTATAATAATTAATTTAATAATTTTTATTTTTATTATATTTTGATTAGTTAAATCTTTTATTTTTAGTCAGAGGTCCCTTTTATTAATAAGAGTAGGCTGAAAAGATATTACGCCCGGCAACAACTATTTCTTATTTTGATTAAGTCAACAACTCGAACCTAAGCACAAATGACCTAAACTCTTTTGGCGTCTCAAGATGTAAAATGTCACTACAATGTACAATTAATGCATGTATAAAATACATACCCTAACAAAAAGTTTGTGATAAATTATAAAAGTCATACCCTAACAATAAATAATCACATTCAAAATCACTTAAATTATGATAAATTATAAAAAAAATTTAAATGAAAAACGAATAGAGTTTCCTCTAAAGTGCAATAAGGGCCAACTTGTTGAAATGACAATATATATATATATATATATATATATATATATATATATATAAACATCACAACATAATATAAAATTTCATTTTAGAATATACTAAAGTTATATCAATAAATTCTTGTACATAAAGTGGGTCTTGACCTATCTATTTGCCTTATCTGCCACATATCTCATGTCATTTTCAGTTGCTATATCAATCCTAAAATATTATTATCATTTCATCATAAAATATCATATTATAAATTGAGACATCATAACTAAGATATAGCAATCCAAACATATCACATCAAGTTTGTGTGTGCTCACAAAGCAATCTCTGCTCTTCCATCGAGGCTAACATGTTACATTCTTATTCTTTACCTATATAAATAATAGAAAAACATCAGTAAAAGTTATTAATGGTTCGAAAATAACTAAATATCAAACTTGCAAATGATAGTTGGATCTCATGTAAAAGAAATTAATTGTATACTTCCTTTGAACACTACAAGGGCAACTATTGAGGAACCATCAAGCTGTAGGCCTGATAGCGTCCTAAACTAAACTAGTGTTGTGCCACTCTCGGCATATACCGCTCTGGGTATTTTCTCATTTTAAAATCTCACTCTCAAGAAAAGCACATATCTTAAGCCTTCTCCAAACCTCTATATTTTTCCTGACCTATATCACAAAGACTGAGTACTTTCAAGCAGTCACCTTTATTACCCTTTAATACCACATGTCCAGACATGCACTATATATAATGGTACCTGTATCCTCCACGTCTCTTTGGGTATGAGGAAACTCAAGTCACAAAGTTGACAAGATCCCTTGAAAGTGGAACAACTATCTCATTAATGTAGAGTTGGATGTGACTCACACATGCACACTCTCACGGAATTTGTAATTTGGTTTCCTCCATCTCTTGGCTCATAAGAAATTTCAATAAAAATTATATTATAAGGCTAGGAAAGGAATTATATAAATAGGCCTGAAGGCAACATGCTATGGATCTGAGTTCGAAAACTGACTTAAATGGTTTGCGTTAAGTCGGGAAAAACATAACACTCAAAAGGTTTGTGTTAAGTAGGATTCGATAAAAACGACCACTTAGCACATCCTATGATCTACAAAACAAAACAACAATAGAGTAGAGCAATAAATCAGGGGCGAGTCCTAACAGACATGGAAAAAGCTTCAAGCGAGGTCTCGTGCCTAGACGGTGAGCTCCTACTTCTTACTTACATAACAAGACTATACATTAATGTTCATGCTAACAATATGATGCATGTATGAAAAGAATGCATCTGAATCATTATATGATGATGAATACTATAATACTAACATCAATATCAGACTATCAATAAATGGATTAAATAACAAATTAATAATTTAATACCTCCCTGTCATTACTTTTAACTAGGTGACTGCGTCAAATTTCTAAACTCATCATCTCATATCAATCCTCATTTTGAATTAACTTCCTACTCAATTAGATATTTAACTTATATAATTGTGAAATTAATACATACTCCACAATTTCAAATATCATCCATAACATATTTAATTTCATAATCAAATAATTTGAATCATCAGTAATCCCTATCAATCATTAAATTACATAAGAAATTTATTAATCACAAAAATCATGAACAATTCATCAAAATTATAGATGATATGTATAATGATCAAAATGAATTTGAAATTTAAAATTTGAGAAGCGAAAAATGTCTCATGATGATTCTGTGTAAAATAGGTGATGACAGCATCGGTCGTGACTACCAATAGTGCCGAGGGGTTGCGGCGATTGCCACATAGTGAGGAGGAGGCTAGAAAAGGGGGCTAAGATTAGGGCTAGGTGGGGTAGGGGTCTGGCTGGGGCGACTGGTCGGATATTGGCTAGTGGCGGTGGCGAATTGTAATTGCCGGAGGCATTCAAAGGAAGGATGGGAAGGGGCAAGCAGGTAGAGGAAGGCAATGGGAAAAGGAAGGGAAGGGGAGAAGAAGTTGGTGAGAGAGAGATTGGTTGGACGGCAGGGAGGCAGTGGTGGCGTGATGACGGCATCGACCAGAAATGGGCAAGAGTGGCGGCGGTGAAGGGGTAGGAGGAGGAAGGAGAATTGAGGAGAAGGGAAAAGGGAAGGAGGTGTCGGGTAGATGAGTAAAGGGGAAAATAGGGGAGGCATCGACATGTTTTTTCTTTCTAAATCTTTCACTCAGCTAGGATGAAATAAATTAAGTGTAATCAAAAGGCTTCTAAGAACTATCTAAGGGTTGTTAAGGCGAATCAAACATGCCATGAACGTGAGTCAAACACGTCATAAACGCCAGTCAAAAATAAAAATAGAAATAAAATAAACTTGATATTCGTCGAATGACATGCTTTACAAACTACCAACCTAAATAAAAAATCCAGCCAATGCGTGTTAATAAAATCAATAACCTAAATCTAATTTCTACGATCCATTGAACAAAATAAAATAATTATAAAATACTCTCGTATGTACTGATAATTCAGTTTATTGCATATATAACGTTATCATCATATACTCAAGCATACATATACTCTCATAGCACTTACACATGGTTGGTCTCGGCCTAGCGTACGTGTTCTAAAAGCTAAACCAACCCGTACACTCAGTCAAACAGAATAATTTAGTACCTCGGATATAGATTTTGATTGAATTTAAAGATAGATCCAAATAAAGAGATAAACTATAATAATTAATTTATTAATTTTTTATTTTTTTAATATTTTGATTAGCTAAATCTTCTATTCTAATCAAAGATTAGTATTAAGTTCCCCTTTTATTAATAAGAGTAAATATCCCCAACTTTTCCTTGGACTTGAGTCTGTTTCTCTTTTGTGAATAAGAAAATTTGCAATCTTTTTTGTTAATCGGGTTCTTAACTCATTAAACGCTTATCTGCTTTGCTTAATTATATACGGTGACCTAAGCCCAAAATAATACACTCAAGCCTAGTTCTTGTTTGAATCTAAGACCTGATTACAAGATACGCGATTGTCTAATAATTACTATTAAACATTAGCAGTGTTGAACTACTACTTACATATGTTGAACAAAAAAATAAAAATGATGGGACCAATTTGACCACTAAATTACCCAATCTACATGTCCACCAACAAGTAATTACATCATTTAATTTCGACGATAAAAAATATACATATCAGGATGTCAGCAATCCAACCTACTTGAATGGTCATGACCATCAGTTAGTAGTAGTTTTCTTCTTCTTTTTTATTTTTTTAAGAAAGTTCAACAACAGATTTTGCATCATATCTAGCCAGATGATGTGCAAAATCATTTTCTTTGCGGTACATCCAAAAAAGTTTGCATTTCATTCTTTGTACATAGAGTTTGATCAAAAGTATCATGATTGCATAATGCTAAATACCTGCTAGAAGAACCGTGGATTGCTGCTACAATATTATGACAATCCATACACACAAGAAACGGGAGATCTGTTTAATATATTGAAGACAATATTGTAGCCCAATGATTTCTGCATGTTCCGCATTTAACCCCCTTTGATGATCCTGCTATAGCAAAGGAAGGATAATAGAAATTTTTCCAAAAAACAGCTGCCCATGAACTCACGTTAGTTTCTGGAGAGCTCCATCATGTGATGATGCAATCCTGCCATTGTGGTTTCAAATCTGTGAAGTGCCAGTGATTTTAATCTCTGTTGGTGAGAAATGTCAAGATTATTAAACTATGCAATTTCTTCTTTCCCAAATTAGATTTTCCATTCTTGAACATGATCATCAAGTTTTTTATATTCAAGCAAGAATGATAAGTAACCTTTCAATGGCGATATGTGAATTTTCTCACTTCAAATTCCAAGAAAGTCCCACCATGTTGCTCTAGCAAAGTAGCAATCTTTGAATATGTGAATCACTGATTCATCTTCTTGACCACATTAAGGACAACTTGCGTCGTTAATCATCTTCCTTTTCTTAATATTCAATTGGTAGCTAGAGCATCATTTAATATCTTCCAACCAAAAAATTTTAATCTTGGGGTTATATTCAGTCTCCACCATCTCTTCCAAAGAGTTCGGGTGTTGTCATGATCAATGAAAGGATTAATTAGCCTTGCTGCATATTTGACAGAGAAATTTCCATTTTTGTCTGGGAGGCATATAGGTCGATCAATCGAATCTCTTTGAGAAGCAGGAAGCTTTAAAATTTCTTTTGTATCATCTGGATGAAACATCTGTTTGATTTTATTTAAATTCCATCTTGAAGAACGATATTTAAGAAATGTCTCAGGAAGATGAGGCAAATTCTGACATATCGGGTTAAAAACCTAAGGATCAATGCCAAAAACGTATTCTTTCACCTGAACCAATTTTCCGAAAGAGATCACCTTTGACTCTGCTAGTGCCTCGTACATAACCCGAGTAGATATACTCCCTGCCTTTACCAACAGCCAACGAGTTATAAAACTTGGCTCTTAAGACTTAAGAGAGCAATGAATCATGATCCGTAATACACCAGGCAAGCTTGGTAAGAAGAGCTTCATTCATAGTAGATATGGATATGCTGCGAATTCCCAATCCACCGTATTCTTTAGGCCGACATATTTGATCCCAACCAAGAAATCTACAAAAATTACCATTTTCTTTTGCCCACCGAAATTTTGCTTGCCCACCGGCTAGACTACTATCTTTGACTCTTCCACTCCTCACTTACGAGTCCATTACATTTTTTTTTAAGAAAAACAAAAAGTCGGCAAATTTTCATCAAAAAGTGGCACACTTTGTTTTTGTTGAGGGAGGCTTAGATACATGCGAGGCCCACGTATCGAATTGTCAAAATCCTCCCACAAAAAATTGAGGCGCAATTGATAGAAAAAAATATAGTGTGGAAAATGCATCATTGTAAAAAGTATAAATCAAGAGTTCCGGTCATGAAGAATAGTGGAAAATGGAAGGTGGCGGCTGTCGGCTATAATTTCCGACACAATTAGCAAGGAGGAGATCAATGACCGGACGTTTATGTGAACTACTTTGCTGTGTGATTCATGCAGCTCTCTGTTCTTGCTCTGTCTCTCCTACCAACAATCTCTGCATCAAGTTCTTGGTTCAAATGTCTTTCGGTCTCGTTGTGTCGGGTGATCCACTGAGCAGCCATGGTTTGGAGTTCCTCTCCATTGATGATCACGTTCTTTCTAATCTCTTAGAACTTTCTTCATCATCCTCTTCCTCTTCCTTTCTATCACCACCAACCTGCAGCCAGCTTTCTACTTCACCACCTGGGCATCAAATGCATGGTCTAGGGGCATAAACTTGTATCCTCGACGGAAGTCTGGGAGGGTGGATCAGTCACCTGACCCAGAACAGACCTCAGCATTAAGAGGAGCTAGAGCAGCCAGTCACTAGATCATGTGCCCGGCCTTCTCTTCACCGCCCCTCCATTTTATTCACCTTGTGTGCAAAGCAGTACCACCATTAAAACGCATACTTACATGAGAAGCTTGAAGAACCATGGTGCATCGGATGACAGACTCGTGAGAAAGGTCTGGTGTGCAGGCGAGTTGCAAGTAAGACTTAGACTTGACACCAACCTTCAAAGTTAATGCAGATATGTTATAACATGAGATATTACATATTGTTGTTTTTGTAATTCATGATCAACAAACAGCATACTAGTGCATCTCTTGACCCAAGAGCGATTGGGATTCCTATAGCTGGGCGTTACAGCTTCGATAAAAGTAAGGAGAGTATAAACATGTATAGGTCCAAAAAGACTCTCAGGAACCTTAACAGGGCAATTAAGGGACTACTAAAATAAGCCAATTCCTTTATAATCCTTTAATTAGCCCCCCACCTTGCAATCCAATAATAAATTGAAACAGGAATATTTTCCTCAGACAATATTGGAAGTATGCTTGCAGGAAGATCCTAGCAAAGAAGAGGACGAGAACTCATGGAAGGTTTCCCAGGAATGACGATGCCGAGAATTGCATTGCTGAGAGTGTTGGAGATATTCCTTTCCATGAGAAAGCGTTCAATTATATGAGAAATCGTGAAGACACAAAGATAATCCAAGAGGTATGTGGAATTTAATGAGAATTTGTAAAATACGTGAAGGGATTCATTAGTGAGGATTCCAATGTTCAGGAAGCAATGTTTGAAGTTGAGTCTTCATTTCAAGGAGTGTTCCTTTTCTCTAATTATAAATATATGATTGGAAATATATATTGAGTGTGCTTTCCTTTTAGAGAAGTTCCATAGAGTGTTCTATTTTAGGGGAGACATGAGAGGTTTCAAATCCAGATAGGGTCACCATTAATGATGCATGTGAGAGGTGAGGAGAAGATATAACTTGGTGATGCATGTGAGAGAAGAAAAAGAAATTGTTATGCATGTGAGAGGTGAGGAGAAGATATAACTTGGTGATGCATGTGAGAGAAGAAAGAGAAATTGTTTCTTGTGAGGAAAAGATATGACTTTGGGTTCTTCAACAAGATCAACAATGGTTAATTTTTTTTCTTCTCTACTTTTTGTCTATAGTTTGTAATTGAGAGTAATGTTACTCATTCGGGTGGAGTTTTCTATACTTGGATAGAGTTTTCTACTTTTATTAGGGTGGAGTTTTCTATACTTGGATAGAGTTTTCTACTTTTATTAGGGTGGAGTTTTTCACACATTGGGTAGAATTTTTTACATGTTTTGGGTAGAGTTTTCATATGTATTGGGAGTGGTTTCGCTCATAAAAGAAAAAGTTTGAAGAAGTTTTTCATTATCTCAAGTTGAAGTGGGGTTGTAATCCAAGGTGTGAGGTTGATCTATTTTTATTTTGAGGTGTCTTATTTTTTCAATTTTTTAAGAGTTGTATCTTTCAGATCTTGTTATTAGTGTGATTTGGGTCAGGAGAATTTGCTCAAAGTTTATTCGATACTTAATTTTAAGAGATTTTCTTAGTTGAAGTTGATCAATTTCTAAATTAGACGAAAGTTTCCATCTATTTTTTGTGTGTCCTATTTCATCTTATATTTGTCCTAATTTTATTTTGGAGAGAAATATTTTTTGGATTGTTTCTACTAGAGCGTCTATTTCCTAATAGACAGTGGCTGCCAAGAAAGAAGAAGAACTACTAGTAATGAAGTCAATCAATATTACTGTTTAAACTTTAACAAGAAAAGTAAAATGAAAGGTAAACTTACATTGAAAATCACGAGTTCATATAATGCATGAGAGCTATATATACATAGATGGTATAACAATTTAGGTTTGTGACGAGTCATGTAAAAATGAAAAAATAACATTGCAACGTTACGATTAGATGCATATCTGATATTTGGGATCTTTGTGTTCAATTTGTAAGGCTAACAGATTCATGCGGGAGAAGGAGACGGACTGGCCAGCCATTTCTAGCTTTGGCTTCCTAAGAAGCACTGATCAATTTGGATATTAATTGGCTTTCTAATGGTTATGCAATATTATATATAGCTTATATTATAGTTTGGCTTGCATGCAGAGATCTAACATTATATATATGAATAAAAGGACAATAATTACATGGGAAAAACAATTACATGTGCCCATGTTTCGAATGTTATTGTAAAGATAAAGTAATAATAATATATAATTGTATATTTGGTCTTAATTGTCGGTTTTCACTATGTTTAACTTTTTTGTTATTTTTTTTATAATAATTGGGATAGGGGACAGTTTATATATTTGGTCTTTATTGTCATCCATATAATGAGACGGCTTAGATTAACCTCGAAATGCTGGAACGGAACACATAAACTCATAATCCAATTATAAATATAATTACTACATTTAATGGCATTTGTAACGTTGATGTCTCTAAAACTCATCTTTTAAACAATTTTGCTAGCTTTCCCCTGGATACAACATATTTTTCCTATCAGCCAATATCATTACTAGTTTTCTATTATTTTATCTATTCATAATTGATATTTATTAGTTTCGAATTACAAAGCATGCATAATACTTTCGCTTCTTCAAAACTCTTGCGACTCAGAAATGATTAAGTAACAGATTTCCGTGCCTAAATCACATGGTCATGTTTTTTGGATTAGGGAAAATTATTTTTATCAACCAAATAATCCAAGATCCCATGATAACTTGAGCTAGCATAAGATTATCAGTACATAGCTAACACATATTTTTTTCTTGATTAAAATTTTTAAAACGGGCTGCTCACACATCAATTTTATTTCATTTATTTGGAAGATCATACAGTAAATTTAATTGCGATAACCTAAAGTTTTCAACTAACTAGGTAAGATGTTGCAACTATACACAACCTACACTAGATAAATTTTACTTTTATACATAAATTTTCATTTAAAAATGAAATAGAGCATAATAATTTAACATCTTTAATATATTTTAAGCAATTGTGGTGTTAGTAAGATTTGAATCCGTGACCTTTTGCCAAAAAATTATTTATTATATTTATTATAATTTTATTTTATTTTAATTTGTTGATTCTCCTATTTTAATCTCAAACTAGTGTTGAATTACCTTTTATTAACAAAACTAGGCAAGATCCCGCCCGTGCTATGCTCTACTTATACTAAAGATAAATTTTAATTTTATAGATAATTTTTATTAAATAATAAGATATATTATAATAATTAAGTATTTTAGATATAGTCTCTGATTGAATTTATTAATAAATCATAATTGAATGAAAAGATAATTATAATAATTTAATTTATTATTGTTTATTTTTAATGAATTTTGATTGGTTAAAATTCATACTTTTGATTAGATGCTAGTATAAGATCCTAATACTAGGCAAGCTGTCATGCCTTGTATGCACAACTTATATTGTAGATAGATTTTAATTTTATATATAAACTTAAATAATAAAATATGTTTTAATAATCTAATATTTTAGAGATAGATTCTAACAAATTTTGACTTTAAAGATAAAATCGTAATTGAATGATAAAATAGACTATAATAGTTTGACTTTTTATTTTTTTATTTTTGTTATATTTTAATGGCCAAAAATTTTACTTTTAATCACAAGCCAGTGTTTACTTCCTCTTTTAATAATAGTAATAATGATAATAATAATAATAATAATAATAATAATAATAACTACCATGTGCGACCTATACTGGATAAAATTTTATTTTATATGTAAATTCTCATTGGATAATAACATAGATTGTATTAACTTTATATAGAATATCGTTGACTTTAAAGATATATCTTATTTAAATGAAAAAAATAAATTATAATTATTTGATTTTTTTCATATTATATTTTTCAAGATAATTGGATACTCTTATCAGTAGGAAGTTAGGTAGGGCTGTAAATGGCTAAGTTATGATTTGATCAATGCCATTAACTGTAATCATTAACTATTTTTCATACTATTAATCATAATTGAACTATTAATTGAATTCATTAGGTTTTACTATATCTGAATGTTAAGTGTTCTATTATAAGTTAAATGGTCAAAACTTGGTTAATCTTTCACCATTTGACGTAAAACATCTACCAATAAAAATGTATATAAGGTATAAAATAAAAAACTATAATCGTCGAAAATAGCCTCCCACACAAAATATATAATATTTATAATATCTAAAATAAAATCAATTAAGATTATTAATATCTAAAATAAAGTCAATTAATATTATTAATATCTAAAATAAAATCAATTTAGATTATAATTTTAACATAAGGAAACTTCAATCTGTTGATCTCCCATCATTACAAAAATTTTATGCAAAACATACTTCAAGGAAAAAAACAAGTTCATATTTAAGGGTTGTGGCTAGGATAGGAGATAAAATTAAAGTTTATTCATAAAACATATAAAATGACATTGGTGAAATCGGTTAAATAATTACGATTAAGCCTTGTGTCATAATTATTAGTATTTCTAATCGGCTAATTAATTTAATCGAATTTTTTACCATTTTCTAAAATAATGAATAATTCATTATCATATTTGTGTTATTTAAGTTAGTACAATCAGAAAATCGGCTAACCATTTACAACCCAAGAGTAACAGGGTCAAGTCAAAAAGCCAAAGTGGAAGGGAACAAAATCTTCTTAGCCAATAGAATCTTAATATTTTTTTGTCTTAAATATTTTTAAAAATATTAGAAAAGAATATGAATTGAGAAAGACTTTTTCTTGATTTCCCGTTGGTGGATGCAGGCACCGAACTGGCTATGCCTTAGAGACAAGTCCATGTACATGTACTTTCAATCTTCATGCCTCACGTCTCACCCCAATGACCCAGACCCACCAATTATAACCAGCCAAGCAACCACGCTTGGCAACAAAAAGCATGTTTTTAACAAAAAAAGTAAGAGGACTTGCACTAAAAACACATGGAAATGCAAATAAAGCTTTCGTATTCCCTTCTCCCTTTTACACAACAAAAAAAAAGTTACACAATAAGGCACGACAGATACTGGCAACTTTCCCAACAATCAAAACTTAAGAAGATTGGTTAATAGAAAACATGACATTCAAGAATACACACTCTAAAACCCTAAAAATAACTCGATTATTTTATATCGAAATGAGTCTTAAATATTATTAACTTAAGATAATTTAATAATATTTATAAATTCATTTTATAAGTTTTATGTATTAACTTTTCGTATGAAGAGTGTGTAGGTATTTATGCCTTATGATTTCTCATATTTCGACTATGTATTTATAACTTATGAACTTTCATCTTTGTTTTCATGTCTATATAAATATATCTTTTTGAACTGAAAAAGGGGGAACTTCTTCTACATGTTATGTGTGTTTTTGTATAGGTGTTATATGTGTTTTTGTATATGTGTTATGTGTGCTTCTCTGGTGATGTGTGTTATGTGTGCATTGATCATGGATGTTTTATTGTTGTATGATGAGGTATATTACCATCGATCAGATTTTAATACATGTGCATGTTTATAAAAATTAAAGTATGATACAAGTATGTTATCGTCAATTGGTACATGTACATGTTTATGAAAGTTTAAGTATGATACGAACATATTACCGTTGACTAGATTCAGGTATATATATATATATATATATATTATATATATATATATATATATATAATGTTTAGATTCTGATACATGTATATGTTTAAGGTTTGGTACATGTATATTTTTAAGGATGCTACAGTATATAACATATAACTATGTATGTATGTATGATTTTCATATATAAATGATTTTCATTGGTTGTTGAGTGTTTATGTTATATATATATATTTATGATTTTTGTTGATCGTTGAGTGGTTATGCTTATTCTTTTGAAATTTGTTTATGCTAAGTTCTATATGTACATCTCATTTTGGTTTGTCATTAGACAAAGAATTTTGGGATGTCTCAGTGATATCAGAGTGAACTTGGTTCCATCTTAAATTGATAGGATCCAAAACCTACTGGGGTACGGTGCTATTTGACCTTAGTATATTTTCAAAGACAAAAATACACAAATTGGGGATAATGTAACACCCCAATGCTCGAAGAATAAGGCCCGTTCCACCTCTGAGCTTCTCAGCTACTGAGCTTTTGAGTTCCTGACTTGAGGAGCCGCTTCAAGAAAAGCAAGAAGGATAAGGCCTCCCCTTCCCATGGCCAACCGCATCTTCTTTAAGAAAATGCTTCGACCATGGCCTTCTTCTCCCGATGGAATTGATGCCACCGAGTCAAGTATCTCACGCTCGGGATCAGAGACCCTCAAAATGAAAGTACTGCTTTTTACCACACACAAAGGAAGGCTGGCCTGTATGAGTGGTATCACAGACAAGTTCTCATTTTATCCTTTATAGGTAAGGCAAAGTGCTCTCTTTTAAAAATGCATATGGTTCCATCTTTCTACAAAACTATTAAATCAATAAAATATTCAATGATATAAGATCTTGGGGTGAGAATTTGACATCGCTTCAAAAGAGCGAATGCGTTACTGAAGTGAATAAGAAATTCCTTTCATTCATTATGGAAAATAAGACATATGAAATACAGGCTTTAACAAAGGCTTTTATAACCAGCTCTTCCTCTATAGTGTTGTTAGCAGGTGGAGGAAAAAAGTTTGATGTGGAGGCAGCATCAACAAGTGCTTCAGCTAGAAAAGCAGAATGGCAGGTGGTCGAATCCAGTGGAAAACCATCGGAGAAGGACTAGCCTGATGAAGAGGCATTTTCTACGGGATCCCAAACCACCAGCCACCCCGACCTAATTCATGATGAGCCCACCAACTTCCTGGTAAGATGCCTGCGATTAAAAACAACTGATACAAAATTGGAATAAAGGGATTTGAAAGCCTTTTGTCAATCTATCACGCGCTGAGATCAGGAACATCAAAGACTAAGGCAAAAAAGAAGCAAGCAAGCTAGCGAACTTCAATCTGCCTTCACTTCAACAAGTTAGCCATGTCGGGTTCACTGCGAGTCCTATCTAGTTGTGTAAATAAAGAAGTCAGCGCTTCAACCGATGCCTGAGCGCTTCTTCTTGGTAAAGTGTTTACCGCTCCTTTGCTGACTCCATTGGTTGGTGAGGGGGTTGAGAGGTCGGGGTCCAATCATAGTCAAATTATTTTAATGGCCGATCTGTCATTGTCCGATTTTTGGTTGTATAACAGTATGTATCTACTTTATCATTTTTTTGCCCCTACTCGATAGTTCTGTAGCAGGTTTTTCGGACGTCGAATGAAATAGGTGGCCGGGTTCTATTTCAACAACCCTTTTGATATGACAGGCCCGGCCCCCTTCCCCTATCTGTCCATCCTGCCCCTGATCCCCCCGTGCCGTGGTCCCACTGCAGGTAGCCACCCGTCTTGTTGCAGCTTTTCGTCCGTCCATAATAGCAAACTCGCGTTTGCTCTCCGCATCGTCAGAGCGCCCCGCCCCGGGACGTTGGCTGCTGTGTACGAAGATTGGGCTAGGCCGGCACTTGCCTCCCTGAATGCCTTTAACTAGGTATTGACCCGGATATGACTGAGACCCTTATTCCACTTATTTGACGATCATATCTCTTTCTACTTTAGTAATTTATTAGGGGTTTACCTGCCCCCTTAATCAATAAGCGCGAGATGGTCCTAAAGTGACATTGGGTAAAAAAGTTAGGCGTCAAAAGCACCTCAAGACCAAGTATAACAACGGATATGAGGCTTTGACCTTTTAATTGAAATTCTTATGAGCTCTTCTCCCTACTCCCGAGGCCTCCTCTTCCTAGTCGTTAGGAAAAACTGCCGATGGCAGAAAGCGGCAGGCTAACTCTGACTTGTTAACAAAAAGCTTTCTCCGACTTCTTGAATCAACAGGTTCACTGGACTTGGCTGGTTGACTAGATATGGACAAGAAAGTTTGAGGACATTTTAAAAGGGCTTGAATCAGGTGTGTGCCTTTATACTTGGCATGTCTGCTCTGACTTCCAAGACTAAGTGTGCGTATAACACCCTTAATCTGGTTCACGCTCGTAAACCAAATCGGCATGTTACAAGCTCTAGTTAGGTCAGTTAACCTGAACCTAACTCATGCGGATCTAATCTCGGAGTCTTAAGATGAAGATACAACTCACAATGCATGGATGAATGTACAAACCCTAATATGGTACTACATGAATAACATACAAATCAAAGTACACACCAAAACAATCCCGATAAAAATTAATAAATTTTTTGTAATATAACGGACAGAATTTCCCCTAAAAATGTAATTAGGGGCCACCCTGTCAAATATACATATGCAAATATATATATATAACCATATATCAAATAATTTCATTCATACAAAATACAAAATCTAACATGCTGTAACTCATTTTGAATTTGGGTCTCAACCCACCACGCTTCCATTGCGCAATCTATTCGTGTTCACATCATCTCATCATCTCTTAGTATTTAATTATGTCTTATCATCATATCTTAAGCATTTAATAACATCATATCATGTCTCAGCATTTCACGTCATTCTCAAGATAATAACATCATAACAAAAACATTAATCACTCTATCGACTAACATGTATGCAAGCGACAACAGTGCTCCTTCGTCCAAGCTGGCTCCTCCAACTAGTGATTATTACCTACATATAGTATAAAAACATGTCAGTAACAAGTGTTACTGGTCCGGAAAATAAAATAACTATAACAAGCTAGCTATGAGAGTAAACTCTCATATGAAAGAAAACATCATATACTCCACGTGAACACTCTTAAGGGCACTACTGAGGAGCCACTGGGCTGCAAACCCGGTAGCATCTCGAACTTACTGATTTGCTGTTGCTGATGCCGCTCTCGGCATTTTCTTACTTCATTTTCTAGTCTCAAATCCTAAGCTCCTCTCCTTACCTCCATATTTCTCCTGGCCTTGAGCACAAAGGCCGAGTACTCTCAGGTAGTCGCCTTTAGTACCCTTTGAACCACAAGTCCGGACATGCGCTGTACTAAATAGTACCCGTAAACCTCCACGTTCTTCGGGTGTGAGGAACTCAAACGCGGAGTTGTCAGAAGTCCCTCGGGAATGGAACAGTCCGCTGGCACTAATCCAAAGCCCGCTTTGACTGTCATGGCATCCGCTCATGGTACGTGCAGTCGGTTTCTCCATCTCTCGTCTCACTGAAAACTCGATAAAATTATATATATAGGCCTGGGAAGGGATTTATATAATAAGCCCGAAGGCAACTTGTGGTGGATCTTGTTTTCGAAATCATCCTCGAGGGATCTCATCCTCGAGGGGTTATTAATCCGGAAAACTATTCGATTAAATGGCCCGAGTTAAGTGGGATCCAATAAAGCGCCACTTAACCCGTCCTACAAATAATAAAATAAACATACAATAGAAAAGAGCGTAAAACAAAGACGAGTCCTAAACGGACCTGGTAGAAGCTCCAAGCGTGTCATCGCGCCTAGGCGGCGAGCTCCTACTCCGTACCTACACATCAAAACTAAATACTAATGCCCGCTAACTAAATGATGCATCAAACTCAATGAATATCAATCAACAATCAAATAATCATAAGTATGAAAATAATTCTAACTAATCCTATTCATACCAATTTTACTGTGTTTTTACGTCATACTCGATTAGCATGCTCATATTTACTTATCTCATTAGATCACTTATCCTCCATGCACTATCAATCACATCATGTAACTTATCCCTTCATCACTTATCCTCCATGCACTATCAATCACATCATAAATCAACCCTAGCATGTTGTGCTAACAATCATCAAGTTTAAATTATTAATTCGGAGGTAATTATACCTCATGTCATCGGCAATCGGCGACGACTAAAGTTTCATTGCGCGTCTCGGAGCTCAAATTTGACTCTCGGGGATGTCTAAAGTTGATCAAGTTCGATTGGATGAGCTCCGTGGAAGATCCGACAAATTCCATCGAATTCGGTTTTTCGGCAAGTTTCGGTGGTTTTCAGGCAGGTTTCAATGGTTTTCCAGTAGCTTCCGGCGATTTTTCGGTGACAACCACTGGTGGCGTCTACTGGCTAGATAGGGGTCATGTAACACCCCAAATCCGGTTCACGCTCGTGAACCGAACCGGCATGTTACAGGCCCCGGTTAGGTCGGCTAACCCGAACCTAACTCATGCGGATCCAATCTCGGCGTCTTAAGATGAAGATACGATCCGTCATGAAGATCCAACTTGCTATATGCATGTGTGAATGCATAAAACCCTAACAGGATACTACATGGATGACATGCAACCAATTTTCACACCATCACAATTACGAGCAAAATCGATGAAAATTCTGAAGTAAAACTGACAGAGTCTCTCATAAAAGTGCAATTATGGGCCCACCCTGTCAAAATAATGTATATATAAATATATCGGCATGCATTAACAATCACACAAAATCTCATTTATAACGTATTCATTCTGAAACTTGGGTCTCAACCCACTAAGCTTCCGCTGCGCAACTCTAATCATATTTTGCATTCTGTTATCGTGTCTTAGCATTCCATTCACATCATATCATCATGCTCAAACATTTAATCATAGCATGTGTATAAAATAACATCATAACAAAACATTAAACATTCAATCACCCAATGTGTGTGTGCAGAAGACCTTATTGCTCCTCCGTCCTGGCCGGCCCATCCATCTCGTGCTTATCACCTACATATATATAAGAAAAACGTCAGTAACAAGCGTTACTGGTCCGAAAAGAAAATAACTATAGCAAACTGGCTATGAGAGCAAACTCTCATATGAAAGAAATCATCATATACTCCACGTGAACACTCTGAAGGGCACTACTGAGGAGCCACTGGGCTGCAGACCCGGTAGCATCCCGAACTTACTGCTCTGCTGCTGGTACTGTGCTACTCTCAGCACTTCTTTTTCAGTACTTCTCGTGAAACTTTATCCTAAGCCCTCTCCTTACCTCCATATTTCTCCTGGCCTTGAGCACGAAGGCCGAGTACTCTCAGGCAGTCGCCTTTAGTACCCTTTGAACCACAAGTCCGGACATGCGCTGTACTAAACAGTACCCGTAAACCTCCACGTTCTCCGGGTGTGAGGAACTCAAACGCGGAGTTGTCAGGATCCCTCGGGAATGGAACAGTCCGCTGGCACTAATCCAGAGCCCGCTTTGACTGTCACGGCATCCTCTGCATGGTACGTGCAGTCGATTTCTCCATCTCTCGTCTCACTGAAAACGCGAAAACTACATATATATAGGGCTGGGTAGGGATTCATATAATAGGCCCGAAGGCAACTTGTGGTGGATCTTGTTTTCGAAATCAACCTCGAGGGATCTCATCCTCGAGGGGTTATTAATCCGGAAAATGTTCGGTTAAATGGCCCGAGTTAAGTGGGATCCGATAAAACGCCACTTAACCCGTCCTGCAGACAATAAATCAAACATACAATAGACAAGATCATAAAAATCAGACAGAAGTCCTAACGGACCTGGTAGAAGCTCCAAGCGTGTCATCGCGCCTAGGCGGCGAGCTCCTACTCCGCACCTACACATCAAAACTAAATACTAACGCCCGCTAACTAAATGATGCATCAAACTCAACAAACATCACACAATTCAATCATCAACCATAACAAGCAACAATTATAATGTGAAAGTAATTCCAACTTATCCTATTAATATCAATCTAATTATATTTCCTAAGTTACGTTGTACTCGTTTATCATGCTCAAATTTACTTTAGTTCATCAGGTCACTTAACTATCATTCCCTGTTAATCACATCATGCGCATCTTTACTTTATTCATGGTCAAGACATTAATCATGATAATTAATCAACCCTAGCATGCTATGCTAACAATTATCATCAATTTTAAATAAATCAATCGGAGGTAATTATACCTCACATCGTCGGCAATCGGCGACGGCTAGGGTTCCGTCGCGCGTCTCGGAGCTCAAATTCGGCGCTCATCGGCGTCCGAAGCTCGATCGGGCTCCACTGGGTGAGCCCCGAGGAAGATCCGGTGAATTCCAGCGAATTCCTGAAATTCCAATTTTCTGGCGGTTTTCCGGCAGCTGCTGGCAGTTTTCCGGCGACTTCTGGTGGTTTTCCGGCGACAATCGCCGGCGGCGTCTACTGGTCGGAAAGGGGTCGTGTTGGGTACCCTCGGAACCGGCTCGGCGAGCCCGACTCATCTACGAGGTCGACGAGGCCAACGGAGGTGGCGGCTCGCCGGAAAATGGCAAAAATAGAGCCGGCGGCGATGGGTGGCTCCATCCGGCCGCCTTGGGCGGCGATGGCCTCTGTGCTGGTCGGGGAAGGTCGCTGGAGGGCTGATGGTGCTGAGGCGACCTCCTGATCATGGTGGCGACGGTCGTCGGCGGCGGAATCGACGACGCGGCTGAAATGTAGCCGCGGCGATTCCGGCGTCACGGCGGCCTGGCAGCGGCCGGGGCTGGTCAGGGCGGCACGGCAACGCCGTGGCGGAGCTGGGCGGCGATCGATCGAGCGGCGGCGGCGACGTTGCACAGGGGCGGCGTCGGGGTTTGGGAAGAAGATGTCGGGGGTGTGCGGTGGCAAAGCAGTAAATATTACTTGACTCGTCTCCGACTCGAGTCAAAATAATATTTAAGTCGTAAGAAAAATTCCAAAAAATTTGGGAAAAATCCCATAAAATCAAACAACACCAAAAAATCATAATGATATGCTCTAGAACTATCAACCCACCCAAAATGCCCGTAACGCGTCCTAACGCGGTAAACGGCCTAAAACTAATTCTACGATCCACTATATATAAAAATAAAAAAAAATCACTGGCATACTCTCATATATTCTGATAACTCATTTTGTTCTGCTGTGTTCATGACGTTATCATCATATACTTGGGTACGCATGACCCTCATAGCTCATACACGCGACCGGCGTCGGCTCGGTACATGTGTCCTGAAACTGACTCAACTCAAAAAATAACGGTCGACCCGACCGGTTCTGAATATAAAACCCTAACTCGAATCGTGGGTTTTACAGGTCATATTGGGTACCATTGGAATCGGATTGGAAAGCCCGACGCGTCTACTGTGTCGACATGGTCTGCGGAGGTGGCGGCTCGCCGAAAAATGGCTAAAACAGATGATCGGTGGTGGGTGACTAAATCCGGCCGGGATTGGCAGTGATGGGTTCTGATTTGGTCAGGGAAGCTCACTGGAGGGTCGAAAGTGCCGAGGCGACCACTGGATAGCGGCGGCGATGGTCGCCAGTGGCAGAATCAACGACGCGGGCGCGGTGATCCATCGTCACGACGGCCAAATGATGGTCGGGACTAGTTGGGGAGGCACGGCAATGCCATGGCGGGGCTAGTCGGCGACGATCGGCGGCAGGCCGGCGCCAATAGTGGCTGCGACGACAAGTGGAGGGTGGCGCGGCTAGGTTTTGGACGGGGAAGAAGAAAGGAAGTGTAGGGGGGAAAGCAAAATAACTGGATGGCAATATCGTAAATAATACTTGACTCGTGTCCGGCTCGAGTCAAGAAAATAACTAAGTAATATTAAATCCTAAAAAAAATGGGAAAAAATCCCATGAAATCAAACAAACACCAAAACATCATAATGATTTTCTCTAGAACTATCAACCCACCTAAAATGCCCGTAACGCATCCTAACTCGATAAACGGCCTAAAACTAATTCTACGATCCACTATATATAAAAATAAAAAAATAACTGGCATACTCTCATATATTCTGATAACTCATTCTGTTCTGTTGTGTTCATGACATTATCATCATATACTTGGGTACGCATGACCTCATAGCTCATACACGCGACTGACGTCGGCTCAGTACACGTGTTCTGAATACTGACTCAACTCGAAAATAATGGTCAAACTGACCGATTCTGAATATAAAACCCTGACTCGAATTGTGGGTTTTACAGTGCGGGTTCCCACTTGAGGGCAGTCGAGACTTCTATCCCTAGGCAGCACTTCTATAGGCAGACCCTTCCTGACATTACATCTAGAGTCTTATGGTAAATGTTCGTAGGAAATCTCCACATCTTTAGAGAGAGAGCTTTCCTATCGTACCCTTAAAGAAGGTCCATCCTTATCCTTACACGAAACCTAGATAAAGTTTTGTTTGACTTTTCGAGAAGAATTCAGTTTACGGAAGTAAGGGAATGGGTGAGATAATACTTTACGAGAAAAAGAGTCAGGCCAGAAAGGTCGTGGGCTAGGGCTAGCAACGGGCTAGACTAGGGACGTTGGCTAAGCTGCCGATCACGGGCCAAAAAGGTCGTGAGCTGGGGCTAGCAACGGGCTGGACTAGGGACGTTGGCTAGACTGCCAATCACGGGCCAAAAAGGTTGTGAGCTGGGGCTAGCAACAGGCCAAATATAGGCATTTCAAGGATGAAATTTCTTAAAGTATTGGATTGTGATATCCCTCAACTTATTCCTACATTTAATACCTACTGGGAAACGATCTTATTTATAAGTGAGAATGGACTATAGATCTTTAACTTGGGTTAACCATTTTAAAGAAATGACTTAGGCACATTACATTGCACTTTGGGTCGGGTCGTAGTGTACATTACGTTGCACTTTGGGTCGGGTCGTTACAGTTGAGTTTAAATATTATTAAGTTAAAGTAATTAATAATATTTATAGATTTATTTATATAAGTTTTATGTATTGATTTTTCGTATTTCAAGTGTGTATTTATGATTTATGACTTCTCATATTTTGAATATGTATTTATGACTTACAACATTTCATCTTTGTTTTCATGTCTATATAAACATCACTTTCACAACCAAGAGGGAGGAACTTCTTCTGTGTGTGTTTATGATACCACCTACACCTACACATCCCAAAATTCTTGGTTATGTGTGTTTATGTAAGTGCTCATCCCAAAATTCTTGGTCTAATGAAGAATTCATTAAACATATACGCGTAGTGGAAGCTTAATGAATAAAATTTTCTCATTAAATTATATACAAGTTATCAATCACCTCCAAATATGATTGAAATCATCTCTCTCACCACATGTTAAGTCCACACGTTATAGTAAAGTTTTAAGAGACTCAAATTTGGATTAGCCCACCCGATTCATCTCTCCCTTGTCACATTCTCAAGTCTACATTTTAGTAAAATTCCATGGGACTTTAATTCTGGCTGTTATGAGGCAATACCAAAACCAACCAAGCTCTTGTACCACTATTAGTTGTAATAGGTATATAGGTCTCGTATGCTTCTCTTAATTCAAAAATTAATTTAAGAAATAAGATTTTTCTCTTAATTTATATACAAATTACCGGTCACCTCAAAATATAATTAAAATAAAACCAACAAGCCCCCGTATGATTAAAATAAAACTACCAAGCTCCCGTCCCTTGCCACCGCATCAGCCCTTTTCTGGCCGATATGCTCCTCCACCCGCCACTGCTCGGTGTCGTCGTTGGGCCGAACAGAACAGAGTGCCACAGTTCACCCGCGCCACGCCGAACAGGGCGAGGAAAGGCGCTGTGTTGGCGTCCCGGCGCGGGGGCTAGAACTAGTCCCTACTTCAAGTGGAGAGGATAGCAGCGGCCTGATTGATCTGGACCTGGGAGATGGCGGCCGCGGCGTCGGCGAGCTGGGATTCGAGGCGGAGCAGGCAGTGGTACAAGACGAGGAAGGCGAAGAGGAGGCCCCTCGCTACTTCACCGATCGGAGAAGCACCGCCTGCTGCTGCAACTGCTGCTACTTCGAATGATCGGTGGCGACGTCCCCTCCAACCTACTGGGCTCTCAGGTACTGGAACCCGGCCAGCCCACCGTTGATGGCCTATCCGGGGCAGGCCACCCCGCGGGAGCTGAAGAGATCGGCACCGCCGGCGGCGTGGAAGCCAGCTGACGTTGGGCGGAGGAAGGAGACGGGCCAGGACAGATAAAAAATAGTGATGATGATAATGATGATGAGAGGGTTGGAGGAGGGAGGGGTACTCGGCCATGGAGACGGGGTTGTGAGATAGAAAAAGTGTCCCTTTCAAGGAGCAGCCATGAGATTTTGGTTGGGATCTTTACCTCCCTCTCTTCTTCCTATCTCAAAAACTCATTTGGGTGGTGCAACAGACACTCCTGACCGTACTTTACCTGCAATTCTCATGTCAGTTTCCCTCTCTCCCAACCTTTTATGTTTTTTTCTTTTTTCTTTTTTTTAAATAGTAATTTACAATTATTATCATTATTATTATAAAAGTGCTCACTATAAATATCTAAATAAAAATAAAAGATTTCACCCATCAAATTACAATAAAAATAAAAAATATTAATCAAATTATTATACTCTATATTCTCATTCAATTATGATCTATTTTGTCAATTAAAATTTATATTTAATATACTAAATTATTATGTAATCAATCTCATTATTAAATGAGTTTATCTAAAAATTATCGATAATATAAGCTAATTATTCCTGTCTAGTCTAATCTTATTAATAAAACTTAATACTAGCTTTTGATTAAACGTAAGATATTTAATTGATCAAAATACATTACAAGTAAAAAAATAATAAATCAAATTACTATAATTTATCTTTTCTTTCAACTTAGATTTATCTTTAAAATCAATTATAATTTATATCTAAAACATTAATTATTAAAATTTATCTATAAAATTAAAATTTAGTGTAAGTCTCCCATAGCTAGACATCTTGCCTATTTTAGTTCATAATCCATAATTTTGTTTTCATACGTTAAGCATTAACCATTAATTAATAATTTTTGGGGTCATGAGTAGTGAATTTTTTTTCTGGTCACGCCCATTAACCACACTCATGCCTTAATCATTTACAAGTGATGGTTATTTTGTAATTTTATATATAATATACATATGATGGGTTCAAGAAAAAAAAACAAATGATGTAAAAATTGGAAATATTTTAAAACATTGGGGTCATGAAATTTTAATCAGCTGAAAAAAAATTGACTTACTTTGCAAAAACATATCCCTCGTGATTATGAAAGATTGAATTGTTTTTATTACTTGTGGGAGGGTTAAAAAAACTAGATTATACGTAATGCTCTGAGTACCATCACCATGTTACAGTTATTTTTCATGATCCCCATGTTACTAATTAGCGTTCTTTTTTATAAGCTCTGAACACCCATTAAAACTAATTTCACCATCCATATTCGGCTTCTTCACGAATCTGCAAATTTTATTATATATTTGAATTTGTTCAAAGGTTGATAAAATTTTTTATGACTTTCATTTAGTAGGAAGGATTTGTATTTTGACGTTTTAACCATGTACATATACTTACTTTCAAAGTCATGCTACAGAACCTTCATGCTACAGAACCTTCAAAAAAATAAGTCATGCTATAGAGAAAGGCAACTTACGGTTTACATCCTTACTTTCAGAGTCTTAAAACTTCAAGATAATGAGAGGAACAAATATTGATGCAAATGACACCATGAAAACTACCAGGCAAATAGTAATCGCAAAATGCTTATATATACCATTGAGTTCATTGAGGATAGTTTTGCACACCTCTTAATTTTCAAGGTGAGATGTAAGGTTTCTGGAAGTTTGGTAGTACAAAAAGCATAAATGTTCGGTCATCGATCGTGACAAGGGAGTGTAAGGCACTCCGGAGCATGGTTACATAAATCGAAATCGGAATCAGAATCGGAATCGGTTTTCGATGGAGTCAGAATCGGAATCAGTTCAGTTGAATTGGCCTGAATCGGTCCAAATTGGTCATATACAAAAATGTGACAACTCATAACATAAATACCTAAAATACATAATTATATAATTTTTCAACATAAATACACAAATTTATAATTTAATACAAGTATAAAAGAGCATTACAATTTATCATCACCATACCTCAATGTCATAAGTATAATATTTGATATATCATTATTTGTGCTGTATCAAATAATAATAACAAGACATTAATACAAGTCCAAAAAATGAATGTTCAACACAATTTTACATAGTGATTATTACTAAATCATCTAATTCATCATTTGAATCATCTTCGGAGTCTGAATCATTATCACTAATAGGAAGAGTAGAGCTATTATCCGCATTAACACAAGACCCCTGCGTAAAAGGAGGCATAGAACTCCCACTCATATGAAGTCCCTCAGGTTCAGGAGGTAAAGACAAATTATGTTGGGAGTCAATATGTACATCAATATCAACATTTCCTTTGACTCCAGCAATATGTTGCTTGAAGCGATATACCCCTCCACTTATGGTTTTTTTGCAAAAGTTACAAATGACTTGCTTCTTATATGCATCAACTGGTCTGTCATATTCCCATCCAAAATCCATCTTCCCTGTGACTTATCTGGTATGAGATCTGTAATATAAAAACACTCACACCCGACATATAACAAATCAAATGAATTTTAAACTTGAATCAACCAAATTACACAGCATATAATTGCAAATTTTTGATCGAATTTGTGAACAGCATACAATTTTAAATAATTGCATACAATTGTGAACAACATATAATTTTCTTCCTCTAGATCACACATAGAATTTGGACGCATGAACTACCAACCTAGTGGGTGCGGTGTGACTAAAAAGTTGTCTTGTAAAAAAAAAACACAGTAATAAATACATAAGCCCATGAGGTTAAATGAAAATTTATAATTTTCAACAAACCATAACAAGGAATCAATTTTTACCAATTTAATTAGATGCTATCACACTAGTTTAAAAAAACCAATGTATATTATTATTCTAATTTCATAGAAAGAATAAGATTAGGATTGATAGATTTCAGAACCCCCCAAAAAAAATGGATGGAAGACCATACAAGTAACACTCCACTTGTAAAACCCAATTTAGTATGAGATCTTCCCATCTAAGCATTCTAAGTAAGAGGCATAGTAGGATCATTATTTGCAAGTTGAATGGCAGATTTAAAACTTTAATAACTTGAGATACTTTTCAGAAGATCCTATAAAGGACAAACTTGAGATAAGGCCTAAATTATCTGGAAATGGTAGCTTGAAGCCTTCAAGAGCTACCCACCACCAAATTTTTTTGCAAAGGCAAGTTTTGATAACAGCTCCAATTGATTTTTGCACATTCTACAAGTTTTATCCATGTAAAAATAAAATAAAACCGATTTCAATATCTAATCACAGTTTATAACGAATGCTGTTGAATTGCATTGATTTTGATTCTAGTTCAGAGACACAAATGAGCACCAACCAAAAGTTCACTTTAAGCTTTTACAAAAATTCTAAAAGTTTATGAACGACCTGTTTTAACCAGTTTAGACATATACTATTCCAGGAACCAAATGGATCCTATCAACTAAAGCTCATGAAATTGTCAGTATTTGATTGTCACCTTCATAACTAGCTACAAGCTCCACATTTGCAAATTCTAATAAAAACAAGTAAGAAGTAATCAACCTGGTTCAAAAAACATATTCTTTTGCGGGCAATATTTCCAGTCTCTGCCATATATAGCCACATTAGGTGGATGACGAATAAGAACATTTGCTCCACAGAAGTATCACAATTATAGCCAGTATACAGTTTTCGCTATCTGTTATCATTCTCTCAAGACTTCCTTGGCTTGGTACACTTTTGATTTGTTTACTCGACAATGCAATCTTGGGCTTAGAGGCTTCGGTAATCTAGTGCTTCGATCAAATCCTCTAAAGCAAAAATAATCTACAAGAAGAATCGAAGCAAAAATAACCTACAAGTAAGGCGGAACGCGGCGGCGGAGGGCGGAAGCGAGTCTCGTTTCCACAGCGATGTCGGCCGGTCAGAGCTGAGGTCGGAGTCGTGGTCCGAGCTGAGTCGAGCTGAAGCACGGCAGAGGGCGAAGCCAGGCGGCGGAGGGCGGAATGCGGCGGCGGAGTGGGGGAGGGGGGTAAGTTTAGGTTTTCAAAATCAAAATTCAATTTTACCTATGCTTAAATAATTTAATAAATATCATACCTAGGGTATTTTAGTTATTTACCCAAAAACCGATTCTTCCCAATTTACCCCGATTTCGAATCGGATTTAACTCGGTCGGAATCGGGGTAAATCAGCTGAGTTGGTCGCCGATTTGAGGCCGACCGATTCGGCCCCAAAATCGGATCGGCACGCTACCAATCCGATTTAAATCGCCGATTCTACTCGGAATCGGCCGATTCGCGCAACAGTGCTCCAGAGTAAGAGGCCAACACAGCACATCAACTAGTGTTTAAAATTTGCGGCCGAATAGGTAAAACATATGTAACTTTCGATCTCATTGGTCTTCTTGTTAAATTTTGTTGCAATAAAGGGAGAATATTTTGTAGGTTCGTCAAAGAGTCCTCCCTCTTAGGATTAACTAAACAAAGTCATCGTTTCAAAGTAAGGATTAACATTACAAAATAAAATAGGCACATCAAACTAATTTAGATAAATTAAATTCTATGTAAAAATTTTCAAATTTAAAAAAAATGATGAGGCAAACAACCAAACTAAATCCACTATCATAATTTTGATATAGAAAAATTTACAGGAAAACAAACTCTTCAATACTAATTTATCGTACTTTTTATAAAATTGGCATTACACACATTTTATAAAATTAGTATTACCTACAATATAAAATTAAAGATTAAAAACTTTGTGAGATTACCATTAATGATTGTAAGTGAATTTTAACAAAATATTTACCTTTTTTTACATAATTTCTCTTTCTCCTCTCTGACCTTTTTTCTCTAAAAACCAAAATCTCGAAGAAGAAAAACACGTTTCTATTTATTTTAATAGGTAAGAATGAACATTACCAAACAAAATAGACACACCAAACCAATTTAGACAAAACAAAATCTTATATGAAAAATCTCAAATTTAGAGAAAAATCACGGGGTAAACGGTTATATTAAATTTATTATATCAGAATTTTGATACAAACAAGATCCATATGAAAACAAACTTTTCAATACCAATATATCGTACTTTTTTTATAAAATTAGTATTAACTATAAAAAATAATTAAAAATTAAAAAATTTGACGATATTATCATTGACGATTACAAACGAATCTCAATATAACATTTACATTTTTTAATCCACACAATTTTCCTTTCTCTTCTCTAACCTTTTTTCTCCAAAAACCAAAATTTCAAAGCAGGAAAGCGTCCACGTTATTTTTAGTCTTTTCAACCAACTAAATTTATAAAATTATAATTATTACTTAAAATAAGATTACAATTTAATATATTTAGTGAGGAGGTATGACCCAACACTCCCTCCTCTCAAATGTATACGTCACCTCGTTTCAGACACACTCCCGACACCGCCTTCAGACGTAATTTTGGGAAATAGTAATTGGAGACCAATGCAGGAAAGTGGCCTAATATTTTATTTTCGTGACCAGTGGGAATTTGTCAGCAAGCAACAGGACGTCGGCACTCATCTTGATCTCGATGAAGTGGGTGGGGAACACTCGTGCGGCTTCCTTAGCCTGCTGGCCCATCTTAGTTTGCCACATTGTCATCAGTAAGTACACATTTTATTTTTAGGGCGCTTTGGAAGAAATATATATTTTTAGGGTGGAAAATTTTAGTTTGGTGGTTAGTTTGATTAATGTTTATCATCGTAATACCCTTAAGTGGTCTCTCCATTTTAACGAGCAGGAAGAGCAAAACAGAGAAGACTCGAGAGAAAAGAAGCGAAGTTGGTTATCAATTCCGCTAATCACGTCTCCCCCATCTTCTCTCTCTTTTCTTTTCAATTTCCTCTTTAACTTCTGATGACAGGAGAGTTACAGGAAACACCTGTAACATAAATCTTACTTATGCATTTGTGACTTTGAATAAGGTGATACTCCTCTGTTGGTTTGTACCAACACAACAGTCACAAACCTAGAGCTTCGCCTGTCACATTCATGGTGGGTGCCCATCAACACTACTCGTAGTATTTTGCGTTCATGTACACATTGACGCTGGGACCAAAAAAAAAAGAGAGATTATAAGTTAACATCCTTCCCTGTGTTGAAATGTTTTAACTTTTTTTATCAGTTATGTGATGAAAATGTTTTTACTTTTTTATCAGTCATGGCTTGCTACGATCTAGAGAGAAAAAACAAAAAAATTCTAAAATCTGACAACCAATGTTCATTGGAAAACCCAATAAATAATTGAAATGCATGAGTGACAACACCTATTTATCATTGAAATTTCTAAACGGCCTCTCATGATATTTAATAAATACTAGTTTCTTTATTTCTTTAAGTTCTTTTTTTACGCCACATTAGATTAATCTAAGCAAGACTAAACACCTTAACAAATCGATGACCTCCCCATTCCCAAAACAAGCTTGTGCCAACGCATCGATTAGTACATTTTGCAACTCGTGCCGTTTTGCTGACAATCTAGCTAGGCACCTGATTTTCTTATTTGGATATATCAGCTACTTTTTTGAGCACTGCATCTCTTGTAGGTAGAGCCGGAATAGCTCCTTTATTTGTAACTGCAAGACCTCCGCAAGTATTGGCAAACAACAATGTATTCCTCAATTTCTTCTCGTCCTGGCAAATAATGAATGAAAACAACCATCTTAATTAGCTCCTTACACTAAATGAATATCCAATTTGTCAATCAATTCAATCCCGAAACCTTAACGAAAACTTAGCCAGGATAATGAAAGATAAATGTGCGTAGAAAGGAGCAAATAAACAGAAGTGCCAATCTTGATAATTCAGGTCATGTTAAGTAGGATCGGCTTGTCATCTTGTACTAATTTGGATCTCCCAAAATTTGGTTCGAGGTATATAGAGATTGTTGGACGTTATTTTGTTACGCCCACTATGGGGTGTATCTCAATTATGCCTATCTCTTAGTTAGAGAATTACATAATATCTCTTTCGATATCTCTTAGTGATTCCTAGAAATGATCAGAGAATTTATTCATAATATTATCTATATGTGAATCATCCACTTATGTTAAAAATAAGATACACAGTTGAAGTAAAAACCTTAATTCGCATGGTAACTCTTGTCAATCAATCCAATTATACTGCAAGAAAAGGTTTTATTTTATTTATGTCTTATTATGCAATTAATTTATTTAGAGGTGAAAAAGGCATTCAAGATATCCATCTGCTAGCAAGTGATAACTGTTGGATTTTGGACGTATATATACAAGTATATAATTGTATCATATGCTATTAATAAGGTTTGGGCCTAAATTAAATTGATCTATTAAAGTTAAGGTTAATGGGCCATTAATATTTAAGATAAATATGTGGAGATACCATATATTTAAGATGAGTATGGATAAATATGTGTAGATACCGTTTTCGTAATCTCTAATTTATGATGGGTTAAATTGGAATTATGAAAGATAAGGATAAATACGGTTATACGAATAAATACGGTTATGGTCCCCGAATTCGCACCGTAGTTTTTCTTTTCTGGTATCCCATCATCCAGGAACTCTGGCTTTGGAGAACCGGTGTAGAATTTGGAAGATCAAACCAGAAGAAATCAAAGAATTGCTTTACTATTATGGATCCAGGTACGCTTCCGTTATTAAATTTATTTTCTTGATGATTTGATATGAAGAAGGTTTTATTGATGATGGTTTTATCATCTATATAATTTTGGTTAAAGTTTAAAGTTTTTTTTATTCAACAAGTGGTATCAGAGCTTCTTCATATTAAATCATTGAGAATTAATTGATTTATGTTTATTTTATTTTTGGAATGAGTCAATCATTCAATACTTGTTTGTATGGGAAAATTTTGTGGTTCGAATTTACAGTATTCCCTTATTCACCAAAATTGACATGGTTTACAACCAATCTTCTTCAACTTATTTAGAATACCCTAAATTTTGGATGGTGAATATGGTGATTATGTATTTTACTTTGCCCAAATTTTGCACTGTCAATATCAGTTTATGGGATATTTTTCCCAAATCAAGGTCCTCTTTTGGTTAAATATCAAATGAGGACAATAAAGTTACAAAAGGTTATAATTTCAGAAATTTCCAAATAAAGATATTTTTATAACCTTTTTCAGTTTTATGTTATTTGGGATTATTAAATTCAAATTATGGTTCAGTTATGATTAATATTTTAAAATTTATTAAGGACTACAATATGCTGCCAAAGTAGCCTCTTTTGTAGAAATTAATTTATTTTAAAATATTAAGACGGTTGTGGGTATATGATTCATGTGAATATTAATCGGCCCAAAGGAAGGTTAATATTTGACAGAATTATATATTCATTTGCGATAATAAATATGGGATAATTATCAAGTTTCCATGTGGATAATAAATCGGCCCAAAGGAAGGTTTATTATTTGACAGGATTTATTGTCCATATTTGATTATTGCACTGAGAGTACCACTTACAAATTAATATTTCTGTCCAAAGACTAAATATTAATGTTGTGCTAGGTATCTGTCGATGAGATTAACTATTATTTGAATTATTAATCTTATTATGGGCATGTTGTTTTGTTCTATAGATTCAGTTAATCAATCTGCTTATATGATTTCTGCCAACATCAATTCAGTTCTTATGCTTAAAGATAATTTTAAGGATTGAAAAGAGAACGTGATAATCGTTCTCGGCTGCATGGATCTTGACCTTGCATTAAGGACTGAACAACCTTCTTCTCTTACGGACAAAAGTTCCATTGAGGAAAAACGGGACATTGAGAAGTGGGAACGTTCAAATCGCACGAGTCTTATGATCATGAAGCATAGGATTCCAGAAACCTTCAGGGGGATGTGTCTGAAAAGGTTACTATAGCCAGTGAGTTTCTTAAAGAAATTGAAAAGCGTTTTGTAAAAAACGATAAGGCTGAAACAAGTACGCTTTTGTCGAACTTGATTTCAATGAAGTTTAAAGGCAAAATAAGCATAAAAGAGTACATCTTAGAGATGTCAAATATTGCTTCAAAACTAAAAGCACTAAGGTTAGAGCTATCTGAAGATTTGCTCGTGCATTTAGTTTTAATTTCTCTTCCGGCACAATTCAGTCAATTCAAGGTCAGTTACAACTGTCAAAGGGACAAATGGACTCTTAATGAGCTCATTTCTTATTGTGTGCAAGAAGAAGAAAGGTTGAAGCAAGAACAGGCTGAAAGTACTCACTTGGCTAGTACCTATCAAGACAAAATAAGAAAAAATCAGGTTCTTGCTGTTTCTTTTGTAGTAAACCTGGACATATGAAGAAGGAATGCACTAAGTATCACACTTGGTGTGTAAATAAAGGTCCATTTCGTAATTTTGTTTGTTCTGAGGTTAATTTAGTTTCAGTACCAATACACACTTGGTGGCTAGATTCGGGTGATACTACTCACATAAGTGTGTCAATGCAGGGTTGCCTGAGTTGCCGAAAGCCAAATGATGCTGAAAGATTCATCTATGTGGGTAATGGCAACTCAGTTATAGTTGAAGCAATAGGATTTTTAGATTATTGTTGAAGACAAGATATTATTTGGATTTGAAAGAGACATATATAGTACCGTCTTTTAGACGGAATTTGGTTTCTATTTCTATATTGGACAAATTTGGTTATTCTTGTTCATTTAGAAATAATAAGTTTAGTCTTTTTCTAAATTCAAATATTGTGGGTACGGGTTCCTTGTCTTTTTATGATAATCTATATTTACTTAATACTATTGCATCTTTTAATGAAACTTTGCATGTGGGTTTATGTGGTACGAAAAGAAAATTAACCAATGAGAATTCTGCTTTATTCTGGCACAAGCATTTAGGACACATTTCTAAACAAAGAATTGAACGACTTATGTCAGATGGAATTCTTGATTCTCTTAATTTATCAGATTTTCAAGTCTGTATTGAGTGCATTAAGGGAAAACAAACAAATATAAGGAGACTAGGTGCCAATAGATCTTCAAGTGTCTTAGAACTAATATATACGGACATTTGTGGACCATTTTCTACGGCTTCTTGGAATGGTCAACAATATTTTATTACGTTCATAGACGATCATTCTCATTATGGTTACCTATATCTCATTCATGAGAAGTCTCAAGCATTGGACTTGTTTAAGGCATATAAGGTTGAAGTTGAGAACCAACTTGACAAAACTATTAAGGCTGTCAGATCTGACCGTGGTGGTGAATACTATGGTAGATATGATGGATCAGGTGTACAATGTCCAGGACCATTTGCCAAATTCCTAGAAGAGTGCGGAATTGTCCCACAATACACAATGCCAGGTACTCCTAGCATGAATGGTGTTGCTGAGAGACGAAACCGAACATTAAAGGACATGGTGAGAAGTATGATTGTTCATACTACTTTAACTGATTCACTCTGGGGTGAGGCACTAAAGACAGCAGCATATCTTCTTAATAGAGTACCAACAAAGGCAACAGTTAAGACCCCTTATGAATTATGGACTGGAAAAAAATCCAGTATTAAGCATTTACGCATTTGGGGTTGTCCAGCTGAGGCAATGCCTTATAGGCCAAATGAAAGGAAACTGGACTTAAGAACAGTTAGCAGTTATTTTGTTGGGTACTCTGAACGGTCTAGAGGGTATAAGTTTTATGATCCCACAATAAGGTCATTCTTTGAGACGGGAAATGCCCAGTTCTTTGAGGATATTGAGTTTGGAGGGAGAAATGAAGTTAGAGACTTTGTCTTTGAAGAAGAATCTGATTCTCTTCCCATGATTGTTCTTGACAATAATCAGGATCAGGATTATATTCCTGATGTTGTTCAAGAAACAATATCAGAATTACAAGACAATGTCGAGAATCTCCCTAATCAAGTTATACCTGAAGAGCAAACTCAACAACCTCAAGAGCAAATGCCATTAAGGAGATCCACAAGAGAAAGGAGAAATTCCAAGAACATGAGGATAATACTGGAATGGTGGAAGATGATCCAATCAACTTTCATCAAGCCATGAAGAGTTCTAATTCTCAAAAGTGGATTGATGCCATGAATGAAGAGATGAAGTCCATGAAAGCTAATGACGTTTGGGATCTTGTTCCATTGCCTGAAGGTGCGAAACCTATTGGTTGTAAATGGATATTTAAAACCAAGAGGGATTCGAAAGGTGATGTAGAAAGATATAAGGCTCGTCTAGTTGCAAAGGGCTTTACTCAAAAGGAAGGCATGGATTATAATGAGACTTTCTCTCCAGTTTCATCGAAAGACTCATTCAGAATAATTATGGCATTAGTGGCACATTTTGATCTTGAGTTACATTAGATGGATGTAAAGACTGCGTTTCTAAATGGTGACATTGATGAAACAATTTATATGGTGCAACCGGAAAACTTTGTATCTGGAGATTCAAAGAATATGGTTTGCAAATTAAAGAAATCCATCTATGGACTTAAGCAGGCTTCTCGTCAATGGTATCACAAATTTCATCAAGTGATTCTCTCATTTGGTTTTGAGATGAATGTTATTGATGATTGTATATACCATAAGTTTAGTGGGAGTAAGTATATTTTTCTGGTTTTATATGTTGATGATATATTGCTTGCCAGTAATGATATAAGTTTCTTGCACGAAACCAAGAGATTTTTATCAAAGAAATTTGAAATGAAAGATCTTGGAAATGCGTCTTTTGTATTAGGAATTCAAATACATCGGGATCGTTCTCGATGTATACTTGGATTATCACAAAAGACCTATATAGAAAAAGTGCTTAAAAGATTTGGCATGCAAGATTATAAACCAGGAGATACCCCTGTTTCTAAAGGAGACAAATTCAGTCTCAATCAGTGTCTTAAAACTGACATATAAGGAAATGAAATGCAAAAGATTCCCTATGCTTCAGCAGTAGGAAGTCTTATGTATGCTCAAGTATGTACGCGTCCAGATATTGCGTATATTGTTGGAATGTTGGGCAGATATTTAAGTAATCCAGGATTGGATCACTGGATAGCAGCCAAAAGAGTCATAAGGTATCTTCAGAGAACAAAACATTACATGCTTACCTATCGGAAGTCAGATCAACTTGAGATCATTGGGTATTCTGATTTTGATTTTAGTGGATGTCAAGCTATGTCTACCTGCTTGCTGGAGGAGCTATTTCTTGGAAGAGTGCTAAGCAGACACTCATAGCTTTTTCCACCATGGCAGCTGAATTCATAGTTTGTTATGAGGCATCCAATTATGGAATATGGTTGCGGAATTTTGTCACAGGGCTGCGCATTATTGATAATATTGAAAGACCACTTAAGTTATTTTGTGACAATCAGTTTGCAGTATCATATTCAAATAACAACAGGAGCTCATCTAAATCAAAACATATAGAGATCAAGTTCCTTGTTGTGAAAGAAAGAGTTTAGAGTGATAAAGTTTCGGTAAAGTCTCTATAGAGCATATTGGGACAAACTCTATAGTTGTGGATCCACTTACTAAAAGTTTACCGCCCAAGGTCTTTCATGAGTATGTTGCTCATCTGGGTGTTGTATCATTTGATGATATGTTACTTTAGTGGGAGTTTGTTTTGTTGAGGTATTTGGTTTATGTTTCACTCTATTTTGGTGATCTCATAAGGTTGGACCAGTTGAAAATAGGCATGTTCAGATCAAATTACATGTAATTTTCATGCTACACATCCATACTTGATCTATGTCATTTAATTATGTTGATGTATGTGACCATGGATGGGTTTAGTTACGATAAATGTAACGAAAATCGCCTTGATCCTATATTAACATTAATTAATGGACGAGATTGTTATTTTGGAAGAATAGCATATGTTATTTTGGAGCTCATACGGTAATATACAATTATCTTTATATATATAGTCCAAGTGGGAGATTGTTGGATTTTGGACGTATATATACAAGTATATAATTGTATCATATGCTATTAATAAGGTTTGGGCCTAAATTAAATTGATCTATTAAAGTTAAGGTTAATGGGCCATTAATATTTAAGATAAATATGTGGAGATACCATATATTTAAGATGAGTATGGATAAATATGTGTAGATACCGTTTTCGTAATCTCTAATTTATGATGGGTTAAATTGGAATTATGAAAGATAAGGATAAATACGGTTATACGAATAAATACGGTTATGGTCCCCGAATTCGCACCGTAGTTTTTCTTTTCTGGTATCCCATCATCCAGGAACTCTGGCTTTGGAGAACCGGTGTAGAATTTGGAAGATCAAACCAGAAGAAATCAAAGAATTGCTTTACTATTATGGATCCAGGTACGCTTCCGTTATTAAATTTATTTTCTTGATGATTTGATATGAAGAAGGTTTTATTGATGATGGTTTTATCATCTATATAATTTTGGTTAAAGTTTAAAGTTTTTTTTATTCTACAATAACCACTTATAAACATTGACAATGTGCTTTTCTTTGTGAACTGTCACATACCTTGTATAAATTTAAGTCTGATGCTAAGCAGCTAAGTACCCCACTCATGAAAGCATCACCAGCGCCCGAAGTATCAACAGGTTCAACCTTAATCAAACCCCCGACTTTACCATGGAAATCCTGCACAGGAGGTATCCAAAAGGAAGAAGCAAAATGATAAATACATAAATCCCGGCAATGGATGTCAAGACTTAGAAAGAACACGACTACAATTGGCGAATAATGAAGTAAATTATTTTGAGAAAGTTGGACAATGTTATCAACTTTTTCACCTTGGTGTAGTATCTACAACCTTTGGACCCCTCGCTCACTAGGAGAAGTTTAATATTAGGATGCAAAAGCTTGTCGATGACCACATTATCATCATCAGATCCACCTCCATTGGTCAGGAACGAAACTTCTTCGTCGCTGATCTGCAGGAACTTAAGCAAGTTAAGGCAAAACTACTACTCTTTCGAATCCATTAAATCATAATCATAAACTGCAGTCTAAATTGTTTTTAATGTTCTAAATCCTTCAATCTCCCAGTTTATTATTATACCTTAATAATGTCTGCTTTGTCCCATATGCTAAAGATCCCCTTTCGTGCAGCATCTGGGGATGACCATAAAGGCAACCTCAAATTGGGATCATATGACAGAAGACTTCCAGATTCTTTTGCAACATTCATAGCAGCAAGCTGCGTCGATCTACAAGGCTCCTCAATCATACTAATGGAACCAAAATGGAAAATGCAACCCTGTTCTACAGATACAAGTACATCAATAAAAGCACATTGAAATATCATTATAATTGGTTGAGAAAGAGCATCCCAACAAACACTACTGCTATTCGTTACCTTTTTAACAAGGTCAATATCAAGCTCTGATTGACGAAGAAGAATATCAGCACTAGGGTGACGAAAGAACAAAAACTCTCGCTCCCCATCGCCTCTGAGCGAAACAAATGACAAAGCAGTTCTTGCACTAGAATCGAAACGGAGACCTGACGCATCCACTTTGTTGTCTTTCAGAACTTCGGCTAGCATGTAACCGAAGTCATCTTGACCCACCTAAGAGAAGACTCTCTGCGTCTCAAAAACATTTTTACATTTTGCTTTGCGATGAAGTCCAATAAGTATTATCCAACATTTACAGTGAATAATTTTAGAGGTGGAAGATATGCCCATTAGATTTTTGCATTCACTGAAACTGCATGCGCAATCAAGAATTTCTCCATGAATGGATAGGAAGACAAACAATGGAACTTGATTTATGTACGTTGGCTTTAGTAGAAAACTGGAAATGATCACATTTACTGATTTGTTGGAACCATATGAAGAAAAAATGTGGAGATATAAAGGCGTTGGCCGAGTTACTTCATGCAAACTAACAACGGACACACCTCACATAACAAACTCAGAAAAAATGACATATCAACACTTAACCACAACTTAATTAGGAATGTTAGTTTTAAAAGAGAAGAACGTATCAATTTGTAGGATTAGTCATCCGGTGAAGAACCATAAAAAAGTAAGGAAACGGATGTGATCAAAGATCGTGAAGAAGACCAAGACCTTGCCGATAAATGCAGAGGATCCACCAAGTCTGGATATACCAACAGCGACATTGGCAGGGGCTCCGCCCGAGGATTTACTAAAAGCGGGAGCTTCTGCAAGTGATACTCCAACAACAGTGGGCACAAAATCAACCAACATTTCTCCAAAGCAAACAACAAGAGGGTCTTTCATCTCTAGCTTCGAACTTTGATCTGTATTCTCCATTATAGCATTTGGGCCACCTGAATATAGTATCACTTAACATCAACAAATAAACTCTTCCGATCAAGAGCAAAATTTTGACATTGAAATATTTGTCTTTTAACATAAGAACAACGGAATTGTAAAAAGGAAACAAAAAATACAATACAACGACACCTGCAGCTGAACCAGTCATCCTTGAACAAATCTGACTCTTTTGCTTGAATTGAGAGAATATGAAAGTGGGTTTCAAAGCAAATAGATGGCTGCTTGATCCGGGAAAACGATTGAAACAGGGCTGCGCCATGTGTCTATGTTATGGCCTTCCGTGGAAAGAAGCTCCTACGTCCAAGGTTGCATGGAGGACAACTAAACGCACCAAATTGGGGAGCCTGCAAACCGACGAATTATTTATCTATCTATCTATATATATATATCTATACAGAGGGCTGCTATGGTGGGCCGCCCTATGCGGCGCCAATCTGGGCCGCTGGATTGAAATCCAGCGGCCCAGATTTGATAGGCCCTTAGACCCGCCCAAGACCCGTCTAAGACCCGTCCGACCCTCTGTCCGCCCGTCCGCCCGCTCGCGCCAGTCCACCCGTCCGCCCGCTCGCACCAGTCCACCCGTCCGCCTGCCGCCCGCCGCCGTCGCTCGCGCCTCGGTCCGCACGTGCCGCCCTGCCGCCCGCCTCGCGCCCGTGCCGCCTCGCCGCCCGCCGCCCGCTAGGGGGCCGCGGGGGCGCCGGTAGGGGGGGCGAGGGTGGTCGACCGGGCGGCGGGCGCGAGCGGGCGCGCGGCACGGCGGGCGGCGCGGCGCAACGGAGGGTCGGACGGGTCTTGGACGCGGTCTTAGGCGATTCTGGGGCTTATCAAATCTGAGCGCTGGATTTCAATCCAGCGGCCCAGATTTGGCGCCGCATGGTGGGCTGCCAAAGAGGGCAGCCCACCATAGACACCTACCATATATATATATATATATATATATATATATATACACGGTATAATTTTTGTTGCCACGTTTGAGGCTCACCAGACGCAGAAAGGTGTGCGTGGGATGTAACTTGTAAGCACGCTAATAGTCAACGACCGATTATTTTAAGTGCAAATAATATTTTAGATCTCACTGCATGCCTTGGAAATGTTGGGCCCTTTGGGCCCCTACTCAAACTCCGAAATCATTGTTGGGCTCTTTAGGCCCTCAAAAAACACTTTAAATAACCAAAGAAAACTCGTAATAGATATCATGGGCCTCTTTTAATCCAGAAGCTAGCTTAAGAATTAAGACTTTCTCATTAGCTTATATACAAGTCACTAACAACTTCTATGACCGATATAGGACAAATTCAATAACTCCCCTTTATATATTGGGCGTGGCCGGGCCTCTCTTAATTTAAAAGTTAACTCAAGAATTAAGGTTTTCCTAATAGCCTATATGCAAGTCACCAACAACCACTACGACCAATATGAGACAAACCCAACAACTCCCCGTTATACATTGGACGTGGTTTGAAACCGTTATCGTTTGACACACTCCCTTTGGGCCCCTACCTAAGCTCCGAAACCACTGTTGGGCCCTTTGGGCCTCAAAAAGACTTTAAACAACCAAAGGGGTCGGATCAGTTCATGTTTTACAAGACTCGAACCAAACCTATTAAAAAATATTCATTTTAAATTCGAACCGAGCCCAAATATATTTTCTTCAATTTAGACCCGAGCCCGACTCGGACCCAATTTAACAAACTTGGACCCAAACCAAACCCGACCGATAATAAATAAATCATATATACTTATATAAAAATACCCAAAAATTAAAATATTTTATGACAATTATTGTTACTTATAATAAAATATGCTATATTTTAAAAGATAAATTATATATGTACAAAATTATATAAAGAAAACTAAAATTTAAAACAAAAATTAAATATTTATTGGATTCAGTCCTTTATGGTCAGGTCCTTTGAGACATGAACCCAGACCTGATATGAATAAATTACTAATATTACATAACATGGATAAGAAGCCCAAATTTGGAACGCAGCCCATCATCCAACTACAGCAATTTCTCATAAGCCCACACCAAAACGATCAGGGCGGTGCCTTTACAAAAGAAAAAAGAAAGATCAGGGTTGCATCAATATTTTTCAAACAGCAGCCATATTGTGCATGGGGCCATGTCCACACCTTTGATAATGCGGAGAAAAAATTATGTGCATGGACATCGTAACATGGTCTGCAAAGTGGAAATCAGAAGGAAACCCTTGCAACGACAGTAATTCAAGTCTGAAGAAGATGCATTGAAGCGGGGTCTACATGCATGTAGCAACTAGAAAGTACCAAGTGAAGGCTAAGATACACATGATGAGACAATGGGCTCCTCGGGGATACACACAAGAGTCAATTTGGCCACCCAAGTCTGTGTCCACATCCCATCATTCCTCCCCCAATAAAAGATCAAAATTAATCGGTGCAACCTGCCTCCTTTTATTCGTATGGTATTCGCCTCCACCGACAAAGGAACGGGACCTTCTCCGTCGCCTCCAATCAATCACAATTCACGCCTCAATGTTTCCCAATTCCTCTTCAGAAAAAGAAGGAAAATGTTCTCCAACTTGGGCGTGTTTTAATCACCATTAAGAAACATATAAACAAATTAGCTAATCTTACTTAAACCAACGTGGGTCCAGCCCAAAAAACAAACATGGAAATGGGGGAGGTGCAACGAATTCGTAACTCAGTTCGTTTCGTTTGATTCAAAGAAAGACAAAAACTCTGAAGAAAAGAAAAGGGGAGCGCCAAAAGATGACCACCACGCAGTAGGTGGGTAGGTGAAGACTTGCATTTTAAATTTATGAGAAGAAAGTGACCAGATTAGGAGGATGGTTATGGATAATGGAGGGCGAATATTAAACAGGTGAGTAGAACGCTACAGGCTCCTTCTCTGATTAATATATACGTAGAATACCGTAGCGTTAAAGCCCATCTATATGTCATACCCACACATTTAGTTATTTATTTATTTATTTATCTAATCTAAGAAAAGAAAGACCCGAAGCTAAGTTGGAATGGGGGCCCAGAGCAGGCCAGTTACCAGACCTAATCGCCGTTTAGACGGCGTCATTATTCGACAAAAGGTCCAGTATATATTGAACCTATTTATTATCGTAATTAATTAATTGTTTGATAATGAATTAGATAGTGACCGGACCTTGTTTTTGGTCGTCGGAGGGAAGAAGACAAAAGGCCAGCTGTCGTGGATCGGCTCGGCTAGAGCCGTTCATGCACCCGACCAACCAAAAGCAGGACATGATCCAATTGGGTCATGGGGTATGGACTACTTACTGATCGTACTGTACGGGACTCTCAATGAATCCAAGGAAATAAAAGGACCCCCTCCTCCCAATTTTTTTTTTATGGGGTCATTGATATTACACTGTATTTGTCTACGAAACGTTTTCACTCAGGGAATCATAATATTTGATTAATTCTTTAATAGTTACTCATGACTAAATGTCTTGGAAAATAGCTTACATGAGAAGTTAATCATTAAAGAATAAAAATGAAAAGCGTTCATGGCAATTGACAATACACTAAGTCATCTTAATTAATTAGATGGCGAAGAATGTCCGTATCTTCTCTCCGCTCCTCTTTAGTTCTCATGGGTTGAGTGAAGTTGTCAATAGCAATTGCCGGATGTGGTTACTCACAAATCTAGCTACCAACTTCGGGCGACCAACTTGACCAAATCTGCACACCAGCATAATTGGACTTCGATAATGACCAAATGTGATCGCCAATGACCATCAACCAGGTCGGGTGGCTGATAGTGGCGACGAGGTTTGGTTGCCTTCTTCATTTTCATGTTGCCATCTAATTTGGTCGTTGATTAACACTATCCGGTAATTGTCTGAATGCTCTCGGCGACGTCAAATGCATGGCATCTTATTAATTGATTTGTTATCTAAAACATCATAGCTATAATTAATTAATTCACGTGTTTGTGTGATTTTAATTATTATTGTGATATCTGATCATCGATAACCCGTTGCAAAAGTCGGGCAGGGTCATGCTGTTGGCTGCCAAATTAATTGGTCTCGTTTTTTGCGATTAGACCTAATCGTCGTTGCCAATAATATATCCTCCTCTTAGAGGTATATATGTTCTTCTAATTAACAAGTGAGGCTACTTCGACTTAATTAGGGAGGACAGCCCCCGTAGACTTTATTTGTCTGAAACCGGAGAATGAAAAAAGAAAAAAAAAGAGTGAAAAACTGTGGGTTCAAATAAGTAATTAAGTAAAGTCAAAGCGACAAGTGCCGAAAGTGTGTCTGCATGAGCTAGGGAGATTATAATGCATGGAGTAGAGAATGGCAATGTAGTGGGCCTGCAGCCTCATTGAAGTGAGAGAACAAATCGCAGGAATGGCATCCACTCATGACATGGAATCAAGGGCCACATTTCTCACTTTGCATGAAACAAGACCACAGCCAAGCCACCCTCGGACACCGCCCATCAATTCCTGATACTTTGCTTTGTCGTGCACTCAGGATCCTCTCGAATGCAACTCACGAATTTGATTACCCCAGTCAATTAACCGATGGAAACACACAAATTAAAAACAGCTATCTTTTTCTAGATTCTCAATACATATTGGTATTGCTCCTGCAAGCATTTTCGGCCCCTTTGAACTCACGTTCATGTTTAGTTGATAAATATATAAAATTCTTAAACAATGATGTTATAAGTAGTACATGAATTAATTCTATTCTCAAACCTATTTAATTAGTCCCCCCCCCCCCCATCCCCATTTTTCTCGTTTCTTGATTTATGTTTCATTGTTATATACATGATTTGGTCACAACGGAAAAAAGCATTGATCAAAGTAGGATTATGCGCAAATAAGCCAACTACTAGTCATACAAGTTTAAAATAGAATGCGTGTATGTTGATACCAGGTAGTAGATCGACAAAACATGTTAATCACGAGAGGTCGGAGGGCCAGTAAGTTCACCATAGCCTACTTTTTTAATACGCTCTACGTTGGATACGTGACTCATGTACTAAGCTCGGATAAGATCAACATAATAATCACTTCAAATGATCTCTTGTACTCCCCGATAAGCCCTGGACCACACCATGTAAACGAGTGGCTCATGTATGTCCCCATGAAAAGTGGCTAGCTCACAATTGTGACCTGATCAGATAATCAATCTTTTGTGTCTATTTAATTCAAGCGTATAGTAGTTGACAGCTGATTATTAACGACGCTCATGATTCAGGCGCATCAGACCCTGCCACTTATTAATTAATTGTACGATAGTGAAGACAATTTTGACAAGGTAATTCAGTATTCTGGTTGGAAGATTTTTCTTGAAGAAAAAAAATTTTATCGGCTCCTAACGCACCTAATCTGCTAATCTTCCCTGCTTATAAATTAAAAGGTGGCTCGAAAAGAAAATCTTAATTATATACATGAGGTGATATTGAGTGAACTGTTGATTGAAAACTAGCAGCTTACAGTACTTTGTTTGTAAACTAGTTTTGATTGATGATCTTCCACAGATCTGAAATATCACAAAGGAATGTTCCAATTAAGACCTTAATAATGTTAAATAGTTAGTTGGGTCACTGTAAATTGAATTTCGCCTGTGCATGTGGATGTAAGAAGTGAAAGTAATTTTAATTGGGAAGGAAGGAAGCTTGGTGAGGGAGATGGAATACCAACCAATCAACGAAAATTAAAAGGCCAGGTATTGGCTAGTCGTCGTCGTCCTTACCTCTCGTATATAATTAGAAGGGAAGGCTAAAGCCAAGCCAAAAAGCTGGATGATGGCAGGGGATGAAGGGGCGGTAGGCAGCTCATGGCCGGCCTTTCATTAAAAAACACAATAGCTTGGAACCCAAACCAAGCCCTGTTGCAGGCAGGGAGCAGGCAGAGGTGAGGTTAAGCAATAAAACAACAAGGAGCAGAGGGAAGGGAGATCAGATTTTGCAGGCAAGGCATCAACAGCAACAGCAATATTAGCAGCGGGCAGCAGCAGCAGCAGCAATATTAGCAGCGGGCAGCAGCAGCAGTAGCTACCAATCGTAGATCAGATGCCAGATTGTTTCATCAGATGCGTTGCAGGGCATAGAGAGAGACTATCTCCCTGCAACTTCCTTCACCGACATCGTTCCTTGTAGTGATTGATTCCTTGGTTTATAATTCCCTGCTGGCTGCCCCCTCCCAGTCCCAGCCTTGAATTGTACCCCCATCTGCCTCCCACACTAACCAACCCAATTTCTTCTTCTTTCTTCTTTTTCTTCTTCTCTCACAGTCTCTGTGGCCACCATTCAAGAGGAAGGTTTTGAGCTACAGCTAGCTAGAGCTAGCTTTAACAAGGCTTCTTGTTATTTAATGTATGGAGATCAGCTATAGCTTATGTCATCACTCCTCTTGATCATCATATTCATTTTAATCTGCAAACCAGAAAGTCCTTACTCTGATCCCCATAAAGGCGTCAGCAGCTGCTGCTTCTTCTCAAATAACGAGAAAACTGAATCAAATAGTGGCTGTGGTCCTTCTACCCCTCCCTCCCTCCTTTCACTTACCACCCTTTTTCCCCCTTTTAGCTGCATGCCTCACCTTCATGTGACCTCCGATCCACTGAGCCACCACCAGATAACCTTTCCTCTCTTTATTTCGGCCTCTCTTTAACTACTTTATATATCACTCCATCACTCATCCATCATAAATTGGTGTTGCTCGCTTGGGCCAAGGACACAGCCGTGTAATTTGACAAACCAAGCTCAGACATGATGCAAGCTGATCAGGGGTTAGGGCAGGCATGGGAATGGGCATGGGCGTTCTCGGGGTGGGTCAGCTAGGGGAGATGCCCGACGGCGGCGGGGGCGGCGACGGCACCGGAGCTGCCGGAGCTGGAGTTTCGGCAGTGGTGGACCACCAGCACCGGCAGATGAAGGCGGAGATAGTCGCTCATCCGATGTATGAGCAGCTGCTGGCTGCTCACGTCGGGTGTCTCCGAGTGGCTACTCCCATCGACCACCTCCCTCTCATTGATGCCCAGCTTGCACAAGCTCCTCAGCTCCTCCGTTCCTACCAGTCCCAGTCCCAGCCCCAGTTGTTGTCCCTCCACGACAAGCAAGAACTCGACCACTTCTTGGTATGCACAAGCCAGTAAATTTTAATTGTGTGGTCATCATTAATGTCTTTATGATGGAACTTATTATGAATAAAGAGCTTGTTATTATTATTGTGCACATCAACTCTTTTTTGGATGAGTTGCAGGCGCAGTATCTGTTGGTTCTATGCTCGTTCAAGGAGCAGCTTCAACAACATGTCCGAGTGCACGCAGTGGAGGCAGTAATGGGCTGCCGAGATATTGAGCAGTCCTTCCAAACTCTCACCGGTATATATAAATATATATATATATATATATACACAAGCATTTCTAGAACAACTGCTTTGATTTCCATGTTCATTTGGGTGATTGGGAGTGAACATTTTCTCTTCACCTTAATCGATGACTAGTTAATAAGCCTCAAATTAAAATTTCATATTCAAGAATCAAAGAATATGGTTGGTTTTCTGGACGTTTGTTCCGCTAATTGTCGGGCTCAATTTGATGTTACCTGTTATATGTTGCCATGATGGTGGGTGAGGCATGAGAGGGAGAGATGTATTAGAGAGCAGCAGTTACTGGTTGGCCACGGTGGGGCCCGGCCAGATGGAATAGTTTATGCAGTTAGGAGAAGTTAGTTAGTTAGGTACGGGGGGAGGTGGGTGTTGAAGGGAGGGAGGACGGTGAGTGAGCACCAGCAAGAGCCACCCACGTTTAGGTTTCTCTGCTGTTAATTGTTTTCCATCCTTTGTCTGCTTTTTAAGATTGCAACTTGCAAGACAGCCACCTGTGACCTTCATCAGGTATAATTTTTTATTATACCTCCTTCATTTCCTAATAATGCTCCAAGATGTCATATATTCCGACTAGTCTTCTTAATGTGCAATACATACCAATATTGCGTTTAAAAAATTATCATAAAATTAAAAGACAAAAAAATGTTGAAAAAATCATTCTAATATATATAAAAAATATCATAATTCTTGCTATTTGCTCCAAATATGCGAAATCTTCTTGCTCTAAAATCTTTTTTCTTTCTTTTTTTGTAATGTTAAAAAATTAGTACAATTCTTTCATCGAGGAGGAGCTAGTAATCGGGGTATGTGATCGTCTTAAACCTGGAAACTTGGACCCCACCTAATATGGTAAGTAGGCACTTCATGACAACAAAGAAAACAATTTCGTAAACTTAAAGATAGATATAAGCATACCTATTTATTTAGCTTAAAGCAGTAAGTATACACTCCATATGATTTCTCCTTAAGTGGGATTTTGTTGGAAATGCTAGACTTAGAGGGTTGTGTAAGTGTATGCTAAAGCATACATTAGACGAGGTGTTTTTAACTTTTAAAGCATTATTATCCACCTTTAAAGCAATGAGATCAAAAGAGTCGACTGGGATCATTATCAGCTAATTGGTCATTTTGGAGCATTATGTAATATATGTGTTAAATCTGCACAGCCAATCCTCTAACTAACACACTAAATCAAGAATAACAAGTTAATAAGTACTATTCTCCCAGCTTCAATAATAGCAGTGGATCTTTATGATGAATATATATGTTACGTCCAAATCCATGCAAAGTCATGACATGGCTTTTCACAATTTTAGTGTTCTATGCTAGACAGATGATGGTGGAAATTAAAGCTATTCTTTTTTCGTCTTTATTGTCAAGTTGAGTACTTATTATCCTTTAAATTATTGGATTCTTTTGGGAGGCTTTCATTTATACATATCTCCTAACCTTTCATATATTTAGCTAATTAACATCAATTATTTTGTGAGATAACATATCTTTAGCATGAATCATAAGTACTGATGCGAAGTTTTCGCTTACCAAAGGACAGACTTGTTCAAGAAAAATGCATGACACAACGTTGGCCATGTAATAATATTGATGGTGTTTACTCATCTGACTGTGCTTGATTGAACTTATAAACATGCTAACGTCAAAAGAAATACAGAACATGGCCCCAAAGACGTGAGAGGATTGACTCAAGTGTTGAGGGTAATATTTTGTCGATTAGATGTGTCAACAACTAGCAGGGTTTTCAACTTCGTGACTTGTTTTAATCATTACCTTCATGGAGTCTGCTTATCTTGAAATAATGGCCGCCGGGCTTCAAAGTATAATCTAATCAATCAAAAATATTGCACTAAAAAAGAGGGGTATGATATGTGACAATCTTTCATGTTGGATATTTTGATGCATTAGTTATCTGTTGGTCAGATGATCGATTAGGATGATGACTGCTTCAAAAGGCAGGTCATAGGCAATTGTTCTTATACTAGACCTAGATGTACACCCTGGTGAAATTTTAGCAAAATTCTTTTATATAAGAGAGGGTTGGTTTTCTTTTTTTTTTTTGAAGGAAGAGGTGGTTGGTTTTCTGCATGATCCTAAACAGTAAAATAGGAGAGCTTTTTGTTAAAGCTGAACATGTCCCTGCTCATATATATATATATATATATATCACACACACATATATATATATATATATATATATATATTTATATATTTATGTATCTCGGCTATTGTCGATTCCTTCTAGCAAGGCATATTTCTGTACTCAAATTAATGTGAACTGTGTCAGTGCAGTCGAGTGTACAAGGTGATCAGAAAGTATATTATACTCTGACGACCGGGCATTATTGGCCAAGGCCAGTTATTGAACATTCATAATTCAACAGTTAATTAGTAACTTCTCCAAACAAAAGCATGCATCCACCATTTTGGAGGATACTATTGCCATATATATAGTTTCGATGTATGGTCGGATTTATAAAGCAGCTGGTTGGGTTCTTCTCCTATACTTGATATACATTATATATATTTGCCCAAGCACTACGATATTTTCAGGAGTGACACTGGGCGAGGGCACTGGAGCTACAATGTCAGATGACGAAGATGACCTGCAAATGGACGGCCCCTTGGATAGGGGAGATGGGCAAGATATGATGGGGTTTGGCCCGTTGCTCCCAACTGAATCAGAGAGGTCCTTAATGGAGAGGGTTAGACAGGAATTGAAGATTGAGTTGAAGCAGGTGATCATGTTTTTACTTTCTATGATTTAAATTGATATGTTACCTGCACTTTTGGTCTAGACGAACCATCGAGTTGATGTGATTTTCTTTTCATTATTATCTTTTGTTTGTTGTTTCTGCAGGGCTTTAGAACAAGAATTGAGGATGTAAGGGAGGAGATTCTGAGGAAGAGAAGGGCAGGCAAGTTACCCGGAGATACTACGTCTGTCTTGAAGAACTGGTGGCAGCAACACTCAAAATGGCCTTATCCCACTGTAAGCATTTTATTCAAATGTACATGATAATAACATATATCCATTCCAGATCATATATACATAAATATGAGAGACTATATATAACAAATTTACTTATGGATGGCTCTGGTCTCTTGGGTAAGTGTTATATTATCACTTCAATTGTATTAGGTATTTCCACACCCTAGGAGACTAAGTTATTGCTCTACTAAATTAACAGACTAATTCAACATCAAGATCTTCAGATTTGTCTGTTTTAAAGATGTTGCCTACACTCCACATACAAGTATTTATGCTTAGGATTAATGCATCGAACATGAATATATATAGTGTCTACGCCATAGCAAAACTAGTAATATACATGATGTATAACAAGTGTTGGAATATATATACATATGACATACAGGAGGATGACAAGGCAAAGCTTGTGGAAGAGACAGGATTGCAATTGAAGCAGATAAACAACTGGTTCATCAATCAGAGGAAGAGGAATTGGCACAGCAATTCCCAGTCGGCAACATCTTTGAAGTCCAAGCGAAAGAGATGATGAATGGGAAGTGGGCTTCAACAGTGTGTTTCAGTTAATATACAATTTAGATAGGAAACACGCTCCTAAATAGATGTGTTTGATTTACTAAAAGAGAGGTACGTAGGGGTATGACGCATTGACGGATATTGATCTTTGCCGGACGACAAAGAGCTGGCCTGAACTGGATCAATAGGATTGCAGTAGTTTGATCGTATCATGTAGAAGAAAAAAATAATATACTGACGCCATGCAGCTGTTTGTATAAATTCATTTTTATACTCTCCAATAGGCATGACTCTTGATACACATTACATATTAGCTAAAAATCCACTCTTCTAATAAGATCACGCAATGAGAGATGGAGGACTTTTAAGTCAAGTGGAAGCATGGAGACAACTTGCTGACAATAAAGAAGAATATTTACTGTAAGCCAAATAAAGAAGAATATTTGCTGTAAGTATCAAAGTTTGCATTAATGCTTGCAACGAGATTTGTTATGCTACTATGGAAGTTTTTGCCCTCCCAGATGAATTTCCATGTTTTAAAATGGTTTCAGCCATAGTAATATTTGTTAAAATCCATTACAGTTTGCAAAGGAGTAAACAGAGTAATTTTGACAAAGGGAGAAATGAGCTTGAGTTCCTAGATGGTGATTGAAATTGGGTATTCGTCCTTTTGTTGAACTCCGCCCATTCAAGGAAATTAATACAGATTGTCTTCGAAATACTGTAGACCATCTCAAATTCTTTGGGAAATCGAACAAGTTGCACCTCTAGATGACTTACCTTCCACAGCCAAGATCCACATTGCCTTTAATATTTTTGCTGTTGAAACCTTCGCTAGGAAAAGATTATATGATGGAACGAGCCTTCGAATGACCAAATTGTTTCTTCCCTATAGTTTCCTATCATGTTTTGTCTCCTGGTCTTTGGGTTTTCTCGAGGAACAAGCCTCTTCCTATTTCTTCTAAGTCTCAATCTCCACCCCTTTCATTCTTCTATTTCATTTTTTGTTCCCCAATAACCATGACCAAATAGGTTCAATTAGGCCCAATTATTAGGTTCAATCAGCTGGTTTAGGCGGAGTCTCTTGCTTTCATTACTACCGCTAACAAATGCCGGTGATATTCAGGATCCCGAGCGCGGGAAAATTGTACAAGAAGAGGCTGGTTTAGTTTTTTATGAGGTATTTATTTACAGCAATGGGCATTTTAGGCTTAAAAAATGCAATTTATAGTCTTGGCTGGCACACATGCTATTCGATCAACACAAGCCTTTAACGAATACGTTTCATCCAATGGCCGTCTAAACATAGAAGTGGCACTTCAAGTAGTAGTTTAGGTATAGACAAAAGTCTCGAGTCATATGCATTATCAACATAAAAGAAGCAAGCTGCACAAGGTTGTTCAATTTCTCGCTGTAACCACAAGAGTTTAAGCAAAATCCAAAATAAGTTATCTAACTGTCGGACACCAGAAAAGCAACCCTCATAACAATTTCTAGGACTCCAGATATATCAGAAAATGTGAATCAAATTACTTGGGATATCCAGCAGGCGGATAACCAGGCTGCGGGTAGCCTGGTGGAGGGTATCCTGCCGGAGGGTAGCCATGAACCGGTGGAGGAGGTGGGTATCCGTAAGGCTGACCATATGCCGGCTGAGGAGGGTACCCAACTGGAGGTGGAAGAGGTTGGTCGATGCGAGACATCTGCTGGACAGGGGGCACAGACATCACTGATGGTGGCCCAAATTTTCCATCTCTTTTGTCCATTTCAATTTTGTGTTGTGTCTGCATGCATGCACAAACACTGGAGAAACAGTATGAGACATCGAACTACTGTCTTATCACCGGAATGATTCACAGTACAGATTCACTTACGAGCAGTACACCATATCTGACAAACAGGACAAAATCTGAGAGGCTTCTGAAATCTCATCGCTGCCAACAATCATGGCAACAATTGAGAATATGCACGCTACTTGTTGCAGGCAGAACATGAAACCCTGTCCACACATTTTCATAAATGACTACAGTTCCACAGTTGGAAAAAAAAATATACCATTGAAGAAGAAACAGAGGGTACAATGATGCAGTTATCGCATTTTGTGGTCTGAATGTTGAATTCGTCTTGAAGGAGAAAGCGAGTTGAAGCAACAGAGTTCCCAAAGCACAAGAAAACCTGGAAATATAGGTAGAAAAATGATCTAGCATTGATCAGCCATAAAAGCAGGAAAATAACTAATCTCTACATCTATCAAAATCACTCATAAGAACAAGAAGTTGCTTTGCACCAAACATAGATCTGTACCAGCAGATAAATGTTAAGAGCAATTGGTGAACAGAGCTTTAATTAGCAGTTAAAGAAAGAAAGAAAATGATAAAACAAATCATATCAAATTTCTTCTTCATCACCAACAGTTACCAAACAGTTAGATTGACAAACAAGAAAAAAATTGCAATCATTGCTGCTGCATAAAGTCTCTGCATATTGATCTAAATAAGCTTTATTAGCCAACGGATCTATCACTGAGCTGTAGGTGAGTTCCTTTGTGACACACATCTAGACAGGTCCACACTTCATTTATTCCTATTGAATCTATCCTTGTTTAACAAAATAGCCACACTTGCATAAACATGGTGAAATTCTAATCTAGATTAGCCACACCGATGATATTAGTATTAAAGTGGGTCTACGTGTTTCTATCTAAAATGGCTAGCCACTTTAGAAGGCTTAGGAACTCACATATATACAACACACCACCCATCTCCCATAGAATTGTGGGACTATTCTAATACTCTTCCGCACGTGCAAGCCCATTGGACTTTACATGTGGACCTACACTTGCGCCTTTTTGGGTTTGCCTCTTTTCAGACCATTTACAAATGTGGTTGAGATCCTCCATCCATGCCTCTTTTGGGGCTTGTTGCGGGCATGGGAGAATATGCCCATAATTGATGGGTTGGCTCTGATACCATATAAAAGTGGTTCCATAGGCTTCTATTCAAAATGGCTAGCCACTTTAAAAGGCTTAAGAACCCACACATATACAACACACTACCCATCACCCATAGAGATGTGTGACTATTCTAATAATTGTGCGTGCCAAAAATGAATGAGAAACCAGTAAGTAGCAGATTTAGATAACCACAAATTAACATTTGAACTACAGACAAGGAGCTATAAGGCTGAGGGTCCTAATTGGGCTGAACTAGAATGTTTTGACAAAAAATAAACAAAGAAAAAGAACACAGATGGAACCACAAAGAAGATTTTCAAAATATATCATGAGAATTAAATTGATTGAGAGATATTTAATAGCCACTAAACACGTAAGAAAGTCACAATACACAAAGCACAAAGAAAGGTTATGCGCACAGTAAATTGGCATGATTATGACGAGACTTGAAAAGCAAAACTGGTAAAATTTAGTGAACAACATCTCAATGCCATTAAAAATAACTTACACATCATACAAGACAGATTGCACAAAGTAAGCTTTTGTGTACAATAAAATGAGCTGAGACAAAAAAAATTGCAAACTAAAACTACCTAGACATTAGTAATAAATCAAAGGAAAAGAGATAGACCAAGACAACTACTGCATGTTATGTTATGCTTTTGCTATCTAACGGAGATAGGTAGCAAGAACCTAAGGCTCACACAAACCCTGATTGCCTGATTTTCAATATATTTCTGTTTCACAACATACAATTTTCGTTATAGGAAATCCTAACTCTAAGTCAACTATACTCTTGAACATACTAACATCAGAAACTATTAACAGATAAGAAAAAGAAATTGGGCTATGAAAATTGAACCAGCACAGTAGAATCTAAACTCTATACGGTCACTATAAAAAATACACAGTCAAATTTAATGTTATGGATATGAAGCCTATGGATTTCAATGTGCCGAATTAGATGGCTATTTATAACAGCCAACCACATTTCGTATCACCAATTCTACATGCATATGACCCATTTAGAATGCACGAATAATAGATTTTAATGGCTCGTATCAGTGGTCAATTATAACTGGAAAAGCTCTAAGCAAAACCCGTGTCAACCCCTTCTCCCCACCCAAGTTTATGCACATGCAATCAACCATAAGCACAAGAAAACAGGAAAAAAGGAGCCGGGCAACTGATAAAAATTTTAATCCTAATTGACAAAGTTAAAAATAAAAAATCAGAAAATATGAGAGAGCCAACCAGGTAAAGATTTACCTCAGTGCAAAGACAAAATTCTGGGCATTTGCTTTCTCCACACCTGCCACTGCATGGCATATATCCTGCACAACAAACATACCTGAAAGGAAGAAATACTATATCAACCGTCGCTTACATGGGTTAGCAAATAATGGCAAATAAGCAAGGAATGATTACCGTGACATATCATTGTAAAGAGCTCTTTTACGTAGCAAGTATGAGACACACGGTCCACTGTCATGAATACAAGAAGCGAGTCATATAGGATAGCAACGTCAGAAAGTATCCATGTAAAATTGTATTCACATTCATATTTCAAACTGCTCCGTAAGATTATTACGGAAACAACATGTTGAAAGGATCATTAAAGGAGTCTTACTGAACTGAAATTCCAGCTTTAAACATCATAAAGACAGCAATGTTGTAATTTGTACATCAACTATTCATACTCTACTGGATCTTTGCACACAGTGAATCACAAAATGCACATGCATGATAAATAGCTGCATGAGGAAAATCATGTAACCAACAGGATAAATAAGTCACTCCGGAGACCGGTTTAAAATAGAGTTGGCCATGTCTGAAATTTTGTTCTCAGAATTCATTTTAAGGCATAATCAAGAGACGGGCATGAAAAATTAATCGACTGTCAGCACTCGCATACGAACTTCAAAAAGTCAGTAATCCAATACATTCATAATGAAAGGGGGGAAAAAACATTTCGCAAGTCATTCCCCACATTTGACTCAAAATCCTCACATTAGCATTCATTTGATCCAGTGGGAATAACGACGGACTTAAAAACTTGTTCTACGCCCCTACATTCGAACCATTTATTATTGGAGAATTACAACTACTCAACTATTACTAGCATTCTTTTGCTTTAATTCATACAACCCCAAAGGCATTGAAGGAACTGTTACCGAATTTCTCTTTGATCAATAACCAAAAAACAATGTATATAAAAAATTTGCAAGCATCAGACAATTCAGAACCCAAAAGCTAACAACAGAGGAAATAAAATAATAGAAAATGATCCCCGTCCTCACAGATCTGACGACTTACCACCAAAGCGCGACGCAACAATCTGCCAAAACAGACACAAAACCAAAACTCCGTCAAAATCACCACACATTACGATGATGCAAAGAAGAACCAGAAAAAAGAAAAAGAAGAGAGAGATGGATTCAGAAAAAAAAAACAAGTACATGGGAAATCGGCCCGGATGGTGCTCAAGAGATCGGTGTGCCAGAGATTGCGGTAGCCCTGGCGGAGCTGCATCTTATTCATGTTGTCCTGCGACGACATCGCCATGGCCGCGTCACCCGACGAGTCCAACCAGAGGTCGGGAGGGAGTTGCCGGAAAATAAATTAGGAGTCGAAAACGCTTTATTTCTTTCGGCAGCGGCAAGCAAGGTTGACGGAGGAGGCGAATCAACCTATTTCTCGGAATAATTATATCTTATGTAAATTATTATTTTGTCTTTTTTTATTAAATTATTATTATTTTGATAACTATATCTTATATAACTAATTTTTTACTCTCGAATTAAATATCTAAATTAATATGCAAACTTTTCCTCAAATTCTTACACTATTAATAATAAATATTTGCCTATTGCGCCGTAATAATTATTATTAAATTTTAGCACAATCTTATATAAGTTCTGAATATACTAAAGTTTGTACCGGTTGTTAATTTTGTTGCTTCAATTCGTATTTTTATTATTTATATTAATATATTTAATATATATAATTTAATTTAATATATTTTCGATGAACGTTTGATTTAATGTTTGATTTTAACTTAAGGTTATTAAAACAAATTTAAAGTTTTTTTCCACTATTTAACTTGATATATTTAACAGAAAATTATATATATATATATATATATATATTAGAAGTTTCATTTTTTTCATTAACCAACTCGGATGACCTTTATCTAGCTTAACAGAACTTAGGAAAAATTAAAATTAAGATTAAAATGACCAAATAAAAAGTGGCATAAGTGAGTGTGTTTGACAGAGATGTACATATACACAAATGAAAGATACTCGCACAATCGATGACATTATTTATTTAGGACCACTGACATTATTTATTTAGGACCACTAGCAGTATATAATATTACATTGCAATACAAGCTACTGTTTGAATCCAACTTTTTTTTAATGCATATGAATCCACCATTTAAATATTTGAAGCACATAAAGACAAACTCCACCAATGCAATTATTGTTTGTGCGATTACTGCAAGGTAAAACGTGCCCGTCACATTAATATAGACGTCTGAGTGTAAGCTGGACGATGTGGACAATTTTATCCACATATTTTGAAAGAACATGATTATGTATATTAATAAGTGGTATGTTAAGCTTTAGCTTGCTGATTTTTTTAACTAACTTAAGATGTTATACATATAGAGAGAGCGCCTCCAATGCCCAAGAGTTACATGACCACCTCATATAATTTATATAAGCTTTTTATTTTGAATAATTTTGTGGATCTCATGTATAATTCAAAAATTACATCGATAAATAAAAAATAAGTAATAAGAATAATTATAACATTTCAACACAATATAATTTTTTTAACCATTTTATTTTAATTATCAAAGTAATTATATTCAAAATTAATTTCAAAATATATGTTAATTTATGCATGTTTTGAAAGTTTAAAAGTATATAAAATGATGTTTAAAAAAGACAAAATTTTATCAACATCTTATCTATGTACCATACTTTTAATATATATATAATTTTATAAGACCCATTAAAAATATTCAAATCAAATATGTAGTTCATATATATAAAAGGTTATATATGAGGTGTATCTCATTTAAATTTTTTCCATATATATATATATATATATATATATATATAGTTATTACATTACATGTAGGGCTGTAAAAGACCTAGACACTGTTTGATTGATAGTATTTTCAATATTATTTACAATTTTAAACATTTTACCATACCCTGCCCATTAACCAAGTTTACAAGATTCTGATATAACCAAGTTTTTGTTATTTTTTTATCGATTAAACAGTTAATATATGATCAAATTGGCAAAAAATTAGATATCATAAACTAAATTTATTAAGTTGGTTAAAATTCATGTTATCTAAAATACTTTTATATTCACAAATTATAAATATTCCAACCATCCAAATTATGTCAATCTCATATTACAAATTATGAAATAAGAAAAAAAATCTAAATTAAATATTTTTTAAAATTGATGTTTAGACAATTAAAATTTTCAAGATTAATATCAAGGTGGAAATGAGTTTTATAATTATATATAAAATAATAAAATAATATTTGATTAAATTGGTAAATTGGTTATGATAACACCCTCTACCATTAGTTACTATTTATATTTAAAGTCATTTTGATTAAATTAACAAAGCTTTTAACTATTTTTCTTAAATGGTGAGTAAAGTTTTCATGATTTTTGTTTCATTAAATCAGAGCGATCGGTAAATCAATAAATCAAATGACTATTTATAACCCTAATTGAACATATAGAAAGAAAAATGCGCCTGCATGCAAAAAATTACCAATAAATTATGGAAAGGATCACGAGAAACACTAATTACTTTCATAGAGGACCCATATTGCTTTTGATCAATGCAGTGACAAACAATCAAATTATATAGAAAATGTGGCATGTCCATGCTGTGAGTTCTTTTTTTCCTTGTTAATTTTTATCCAGCTCGTAGACATCTTTTCAAAAGTAACCTAATTTTTTTAAAAAAATTGCACTCTAATAAAGCGCTACATCATTTTTCTTATATATTTAAGCGCTTGGAAAACAACTCCTTTTAGTACAATCTTCTCAAGACCGGCGATTTTAATTGGGTATTGCATTACTGCTGCTTCTTGCAGAGGAAGGGATAGCCGAAGTGACAAAGACCTCATCCGGTGGTGTTTTTCAGAGCTATCAAAGAATTTATCTCGCATCTTGTGCAAAGCATGGGAAGAGGACAAGAGCTAGGCAAAGTGGCGGGGCAAAGATCAAGTGGATCTTACAGTACTTTGAGAACAGCAACATAAACCATACGCTTGGATGGTGTATTTCATGAAGATTTTATTTTAAAGTGAATTTTAGATATGCCGCACCAGTTAAGAAGAAAAGACAATTAAATGTGCTTACAATAAACATGACATTGTAATATACAACACCATCATGCCAACAAGTAATATTAAAAGTAACATAAAATTGTGGGGCTGAGATGCATCATCCATATCATGCTACATGATTATTAGGGCACGCGAGTGAGACAGTAAGAGAAGTGACAGGGAGTTCTAGGGATGGATCTCTTGATCCCAATTCATCTCAGATTCATGGCGAGGATCTGACCATGCATTGCCCAAAAAACTTTACACTTGGGAAGCCTTGTCAAGCAATTCCTCCACATGTTGAAACCAAATCTATACTATAAGCAAAACTGAAAGGCACGAAAGCGAAGACAATAAACATTACATTCAAAATACAATTGTGGAGAGTACATAGCTATCCACCTTACAACCATATTTTTTACCCCATGCACGCACACTCTAGAAAACTAACAGCACCAATACTCAAAACTAGGGTTTACAACATAATATATTTTTCTAGCCTATCACATGTTCTAAGCCGACAACACTACCCCCGTTAGCATTTCCTTGTTCAGAGGTGGACATCCTAAGGTTACAAAGCAATGCATCCCTACCAGTAAGAAGAATCTGAAAAAAGCCATCCACTTGCCTCACAGCATCATCCACGCTCTTTGCAAATGATTCTGTGCAGTCGGAAAGGGTAAGAACAGCCTTCACTAAGCTTCCCGCCTCTGCTAGGTGAGCAGCATCAGTGTTAGAATATATACACTCAACATTTTGATTAAGAGCTTCAAATTCTTTTAAAACGCTCCCCTTTCTATTTACAAGAAGCGCCTTCACTTCTTCATTCACATAAGCTTTTATTTCGTTAAACGGTTCTGTCCACAAGAATTTTTCAGAAACATGCATATCAAATAGCATCTTTGCATCGCCTGAAAGAGCTGCTACAGACATGGAACATACAAACACTGTCATAACCTTCAAACCAAACATGGCCCGCATCAACACCAATCCTTTTCCAGATCTCTTAACTTTAGCCAAACAAAGACGCCTAGAGAGCTCTTGTAAGATTTCCACACAATTGTCAAGCTTCGGGTTTTTAAAACCAACTTGTTGCTTCCAATCACCAAGTGTACCATGAGCACGCATCAGTTGCTCCTCTGATAAGCCTTCCTTCAGTGGCTCCAACACATGAAGAACATATTGCAAAAACAACCGACTTTGGTTAAGGCGTGCCAACTCAGAGCTAAGAGCGATGCATACATCAAGCAGCTTTACACTATCGCTTAAGTAGATGTCCACCCATTTCTCTTCCCAATCAGATACCGGAAATTGGAGATCAGTAATGAGAGTTTTTATTTCAACATGTGCTTCACACAATAACTCTATGGCAGTCCCTATCCATGACAAACTGAGAATATCAGTTTTGTCAATAGGCTTGAGTTGTTTTAGCTTTGCAGCCAGGCTTTGCTCAAACGAGTTCAACAAGGCTACAAGCGCTGGTGACAGATGGGAACCCTTCGAAAAGATATTCCGAAAGGGATTTCCAGAGGGAAAAAGATCCTCTGCCCATCATCAGGACGACTCATGGTGATCAGCCTGCAAAATTTGACATTCTATATAAGAAGGTCCATAAGTGCACAAAAAAATGAAAATAATCGACAACACTTTTTCCCTAAAGACGCAGCAACAATTCACTTCATTAAAAACATATGTTTGGCCAATCCAAATCTTCAACAACATAATTTGTTACTGCTGATTTACAAGCGACCAATTAAAAGCGAAAGCTTGTCAGTACCAGCAAGTAGTCTCCTCCAAACAGACACATAATTATCAAATTCAAAGACCAACAACAAAACAAGAGTCACGATCTTAAACACCATCAAACAAGTCAGATCTGTAGATCTGAAACCTTTTCTCGTGATCATATGAAAAACATAGAAAAAACAGATGAATCCTAACCATGGTCGTCATCATCATCAGCTATGGAGCTACGCTGGGTCAGGGGCATGGATTTCACAGCTTCAATCATTTGGTTCAAAGGATTAATCAAATCGGACAACAATCAAGAACAAAATAACCCCCAACGATCTCCCCATCAAATTCTCCCAGATCAACCAACAAAAGAAAACCCACAAACACCAAATTTCTCCTCAAATGTAACAAAACAATCAATCAGGTCCAAAAAAGACACAGAAAAATTTCAAAAAAGAAGAAGAAGAAAGCAGACCTATCTGAATATATAAAATTCGACACTAATAATCGAACGAATTACAACAAAAAAGAGAGAAAAATTAGCATAATACCCGATCTGAAAGGACGAAAAGCTTTGGAACAAAGAGCTAAGGATGCAGAATGTGTGGTGCCTCTGTTGGGCGCGTTGAAATGGGAAATGATCGTTGAACTAAGGGGTGTATGATTTGACTAATATACCTATCGATGCCTCCCGGGATACCATGGTCGCACGGCCGAGCCCCTCGTTTTCGTGGGGGTATATTTGTCTTTTGAGTGGTAAACGCCGTCTACCGCAGCTTCAGAGCGTGGATCCGATCCACGACGTCTTTTTCTATAATATTTTGGACGGTGCGAGGAAACTGCGGCCTATTTGGTCCGTGGACTTTCTCTTTCGCTTGCGAATGATGATTTGTGGACTTGAAACGAATATTTCAAAAGGATTGCGAATGGAGTCATGTCCGCCTGCCCTGCCTGTCCTTCCGTTGAAATTTTGATAAAGGGATAAGAAAATAGTTTTTGAAAAGTACTTTACAGCATTTCCAAGGAGAGGGCAGAGGAGGGGTGTGGGAAAAATCAAGTTTCTCGCGTACCCAAAAAAGCTTTGTTTAAAAGCTTAATTTATAAAGTTTACACGAAAGCTTTCTCGAGTGCAAGCGCCTAACTTTCATCAAATTTGAGGGAGAGAGTAACCTTGAAGATTATATTATAATCTTCGAAATTGAGTGTGGAACCATCTCGATAAATAAAAGCTAAAGCTGCAATAATTCCTAGCATATCTAAGTGACAATTCACTAAGATGACTCAACAACCATTTACTCAGATCGATCAGTTCACTTGAGGAATTTGTCGAATAGTTTACAACCCACTTTTAATTAATAGAAGTCTCGGTAAAAATCAAGTATTTAAGGTAATGTAAAAGAGAGTCGTGTGAAGAATTTGTTGTATATGTGAAGAGATTTAGAAGTTTATTATCTCAGATGAAAGAGGCTTCAAACATTAAGGAGTTTGTGAAGATATGGTTCATAAATAGTGCACAATACAATACATTTGAAGAATTCTTTGAAATAATATTGATATATGAAGAACTCAATATAATTTCGACTTCAACTAATGTAATCACCGAGCTTAGTCACATAGATCATGGGTGGCAACTAAAGATGAAGAACGAAAGTGAAAATCCAAGAGATGTGTCTTGAGAGTTCGACAACGATGTGAATAGAAAAATATTAAATATTACATATTCAACACTAGAGCTACTGAGAAATTGTTCGATGTGTTAAAGAAAGATCATGCTATGGACACTAAATAATCTACTAAAACCAGAAAATGAGAAAAAAGAAAATTTTTGTCGATTTCACCAAAGGTTAGGTCATCCAACGGTGAAATGTCGAGACATAATGGAGAAAATCCAAGAGTAATTGCTTGACAAGGGCGAGATCAAGTACAAAGTTTCAAGTACCAATATGATGACAGTGAGCTACTCATCTTCATCGATGAAGTCTCATAGAAGAAAAGAGAAGGGAGGAGAGGAAATGAATGTCCCAATAGTTAATGTTGAAGACATGGAGGTGTCACCTGCTTCCACCGAAGGAGTGAAGAAAGTATGCTCTACATCTCTACTGATGCAAAAGTTTGAAACTCAAATTGATCAAAGAGCAAGGCTTTGCGAAGAAAAAGAGCTCGATATAAAAAATATGGAAAAACAACTTGTCCACACAATTTCAACTTAATAGGAAGTCAAGTCAAAGACTTCAATACAACATGGAAAAACAAGACTTCCCCTAATGTGCAACTACATTGGACAGATTTTGATCCAAAGAATGATGCAAGATTACATTAGAGCAGACATAACTTGTTGCAGTGGATCATGATTGTTCTTATTTAAATCTCGTCACTCGAATCTTGAGTAAATTTTGTATCAGCAACCTTTTCATTATTAAATGTTAATTACTTGATGAAAGCTTAAAGTATTTGATTACAATCGCCAACAATAAAGACGTGACGAATGTACTCGAAGAGCAAGAGGAGTTCAACACAAGTCACAGATTAGCTGCTCGCCTCCACCTTTTTGTCTTGCCAATGCAACAAAATTCGCCACCCAAGACGATATCTGAGGCGATGTCGGGGCTTTAATCAAAATTAATGTTGCTGAAAGTGATGTAACAAGGAAACCCATAAATGCTAAAAAGTGACAAAAAAGAGAAAGGTCACCTTGAAATAATGCAAGGAAAAGAAGACACCATGCGAACTTGTCGCCAAAGAAGCTTGATGCCCTAAAGAAGTTATAAATGAAAATAGGGACAAATTCGTTATTCTCCCATTACCACCCAAATCTTTGAAGGAGAAGAAAAGAAATCTAGATTTAGAGACCACGTTTATCAAGCAAAGAAATTGTTCCCCAAGATCAAGATAATGGGCAATTACCACACAATGACCCAAGAAGGGTCATCTTAGCTTGAAAGGAATATATTGTTATTCAAAAACATAAAAAGAAAAAAGAAAAAGAAAAAGAGCAAAAAAAAGATTGCAAATTGTATTTCGTCAATTCTTCTTTTGAACTTGCAAAAAATCGACGAGGGGGTTGATGAACGAACACAAAAATAACATGTCCGCTCGTGTGCGAGTCCAATAACCCATATCAACCTCCTTCTCCTACCCTCGGTGAATTAATCATGACAACTCTCCAACAAGGGGAGGAGATAAGAAGAAAATGAAGATAAGAGAAAGGATAGGTTGGGCAAGTGAAGATTTCTGGCCAAAAAATGAGAAACCAAAAATAGTTGCAGGCTCCTACACATACCTATGGCAAAGGAAGGAGAAGGAGGGGCTCATATAGAGAAAAGAAAGAAGCAGGTAGAAGAAGAAAAAGAAGAAGCAAGAAGAAGAAGAAGAAGAAGCAGGAAAGAAGAAGAAGAAGAAGCTGGAAAGAAGAAGGAAAGGGAGAAATGGGAGGAGCCCTTTGCCGGAGCAAAACCTCTTGCGATCTCCAAGCCCACTAAATCTTAGCTTGGAGTGCCCCCAACATAACCCAACCGAGAACCACCGTCGGCGACAGCCACCGTCACCAGAAAAGCTTTGAGAAGTTGTTGGCGGAAATTATGAAGTGCCATCAAGCATCCATATTTTTGGCCTCCGTCTAGTTGATCCAAGCAATCACCGGCCATGCCACAACCTTCACTAGATCCTCATCACAGCCCGGAATAGAACCCATTTGAGAACCGTCGTAGGTAAAGCTCGTTGTTGCCAGGAAACCGCCCAGAAAACACCCTTCGGAGAAGAGAGGATCAGAAATCAGAAACATGCAGTCAAGTTTGAAGCCACTGTCCGGCCAGCTCAGGCCGCCACCAATCATGCCACCACTTCCACTGGGCTCTCCTCAACACTGAAAACAAATCCAAGTTGAGATCCACAGCGGAAGAGCTTTGGCATCATCAAAAAACATCCCAAAAGAAACCCACCAAAAAAGTGCAGCAACAAAACGCGACCGGCTTTTCGACCTCCATCTGGTCGACTCAAGCCATCGCCACCCACGCCGTTGCCCTCATGAGGTTCACCTCACTGCTAGGGACAAACCTAAATCAAGCCTATCCACATTCGGCAACCACTGTTGCTTAAAACGGCAATAGAGGTCAACCAAAAAGCAGTTTCGTCAGAACTTTCCCCTGCCACCTCCGCCAAACGGAAGTGCCTTAAGCCACCAGGCCACAGTCAAACCACTCATCAGTAGGAGACCTACTGATCTAGGTGATCTCCATCAACCTCAACCATTGTAAAAATCATCGCCATTGTAAAACCCGCGACACGAGTCAAGGTTTTATAGTTTGAACCAGTTGGTTCGATAGTTATTTTTCGTTGTGTCAATTTCAAAACACGTGTATTGAGTCAAGGTTGGTCGTGTGCTATGAACCACGAGGGTCATGTGTACCCAAGTATATGATGATAATGTCAGTAAGACGACAACAAAACTAGTTATCAGAATATAAGAGAGTACGCCTAGTTTTTTATTGTTTTAGCATTACATTGTAGAATTATTTTTAGGTAGAATAACGCATTAGGGCACGTTATAGGGAAGTTTGGGTGGATTAATAGTTATAGAGCATGTCATTGTGATGTTATGACATGTATTATATTTTATTAGATTTTCCCCTATTTTTTTGGATTTTTGTAGGATTTATTATGAGTTAGTTATTATTTTTGACTCGAGTTATTTATGATATCGCCACTGAACCACTTCTTCCCCCCGACATTTCTCTTCTTCCCCCAAACACTCAATGCCGCCCCTCTACTTGTCACCACTGCCGCCGCTGATCGATGCTGCCAAGCACTGTAGCACCGTTGTAGTGCCGCCCCAAGCACCCCCGACTGTCATTCGGCCTCCACGACGCGAGGGAGCTGTGCCCTAGTGTCCTGATCCCGTCGCTGATTCTGCCACCAATGACCATCGCCGCTACCATCCAGCTATTGCCTCGACATCGTCGACCCTCCCACGACCTTCCCCAACTAGAGCAGAGCCCATCTCCACCCATCCCGGTGGGATCTCGTTACCTACCACCAACCGCCCCTGTTTTGCCTTTTCCGGTGAGCTGTCCCCTCAGCCGACCGTGACAATGTCGTAGGTGCGTCGGGCTCGCCAAGCTAGTGCCAATGGTACCCCATACCACCACTATCCCGCCAGTAGACTCTGTCGGCGACTGTTGAAAAACCAAATTGTAACGACCCGCCATGTTTCACAATATTGTGGGCCTTGCTGGCCAGGTGTTACTCAAAATTTAACAAAACTAACCTTATAACAACCAGTCCTAACCAGACCGGGTGTTACTTAAAAGGTTACATAAATAATATGAAAGCAAATAAGTCTAATATTTCTAACTCGAAGGAACTTATGTTTCAAATGACAATGTATGAAATAATTATCTCACAGTCTTGGACTGTTTCCCATAGCCACATTTATAATGCAAGAAAAGTAAAAGAGAAGTCCGCTTATTGGTAGAAGAACCACGCAGTTGTCTCTTAGTCTTTAATTCCAGCTGCTAACCTGCGGAGGCAATTCCGCGTTAGTGATTAAACACTAAGCCGTATAATTAAATAAAACAAGTCCATAAATTCCCTATCATTATCTATAATATTGGCTGTTGTGACCATTCCAACATGTCCATTTATTAGTTGATGGTTTAGTCCACCATGTCCATTAGTTGGCTGATGGGTCAGTCCACCATGTCCATCTATTGGCTAATGGGTCAATCCATCATGTCCATTACCGGTTAGCGAGTCCAATCCGCCATGTCTGTTATCGGCTGGTGAGTCCAATCCACCATGTCCGTAATTGGTTGGCGAGTCCAATCAGCCATGTCCAATTTATTAACTGATGGGTCAGTCCATCATGCCCATTACCGCCTGGCGAGTCCAATCTGCCATGTCCATTATTGGCTGGTGAGTCTAATCCACTATGTCCGTAATTGGCTGGCAAGTCCAATCTGCCATGTCCAATTTATTGTATTATGGGCTATCAGGTCCATTATTGGATTATGAAGGGCGTAGCCCGTGTCGGACTGAGTCAATTTCTTGACCCCAGTTGCACTTGATGCATGGTGATCAAATCTGGGCTCAGGCTGACCAGGTTGTCCACAAGGGAAAATACAATATTTTAAATAATTATACGGACCTGAAAATTTGGTGAAGAACCCGCAAATATAACAAATAATCCTAAAGTCTTCCCCTTTGTGAGTCAAATGTGCTCACAAACTAGCCAGATGATATTTTATTTAACAACAGAACTTTCCTTTATATAGAAGAATATGTGTGGAATTCTAGAAGTCATTACATTAAATTTTATAAATATGTGTAGAATTTAAGAAGTCACTATATTAAATTTTATAGAAAAGAATGTAATTACTCATAAATATATTTGTGTGATAATGAAAGGTCAAAAACTATGAATGGGTTATAATTGATAAAATATTGATTTCCAAGAATTAATTTAATTAAATAATTGATTCATTTTAAGATTTACAAAACCCTAAATAAAATAACCTAATTATTTTCAGGGTTTTACACAAATTCAGTGAAATTTGCGGGATCTTCCACTTAACTCATCCAGTCGAACCAGATTGAACTTCGGGTGCTGCCGAGCACCGAATTCGATCTCCAAGATGCGCAACGAAACCTTAGCCGTCATCGATTGTCGACAATGAGAGGCATAATTACCTCCTATTTAATTATTTAAAATTGACGATTATTAGCACAACATGCTAAGATTGATTAATTGCGTGATAAATGTTTGATTGTGAATGAAGTGATGATTGCATGATTTGATTGATAGTGGACAAATGTTAATGATCTAATTAAGTAAATTAAATTTGAGCATGCTAATTGACTGCAACGTAATTTAGAAAAACATAATAAAATTGGTACGAATAGGATGAGTTAGAAGTATTCTTGCACTAATGATTGTTGATTGTCGATAGATGATGATTGCATTGCAAGTGATGTTCATGATGGGTAGCAAACATTAGCTTCTATATTTAACGTGTAGGTACAGAGTAGGAGCTTGCCGCGTAGGTTCGCAACCATAATTAAAGCTTCTACCATGTCCGGTTAGGACTCGTCCTTGTTTTACGCTTTATGCTATTGTATATTTGTTTTATTATTTGCAGAACAGGTTAAGTGGTGTTTTATCAGATCCCACTTAACCCGAGTCATCTATTCGATCGATTTTCCGAATTAATAACCGTCGAGGATGAGATCCCTCAAGGGTGATTTCAAAAATAAGATCCACCACATTTGCCTTTGGGCATATTATATAAATCCCTTCTCAGACCTATATATAATTGTGAGATCCCTCAATTTAGTCTCACATTTAATACCTACCGGGCAAAGATCATGTTTACAAGTGGGAATGGACTATAGAACTTTAACTAGCTTAACCTTTTTAAAGAAATGACTTAGGCCCATTACGTTGCACTTTGGGCCAGGTCGTTACATATGGTATTAGAGCAACTTGGTTCCGTGTTAGATGGTGGGTTGGACTATGAACGTTGGCTAAGGTTGCCGGTTACGGGCCAGAGAAGGATGTGTGTTAAGGCTAGCAACAGAGGCTGTGTGTAGGAATTTCGGGGACAAAATTTCCTAAGGTGGGTAGATTGTGAGATCCCTCAACTTAGCCCCACATCTAATACCTACCAGGCAAAGATCCTATTTATAAGTAGGAATGAACTATAGATCCTTAACTTGGTTAACCATTTTTAAAGAAATGACTTAGGCCCATTACGTTGCACTTTGGACCGAGTCGTTACAATAATTTTCTCGAGTTTTCAGTGAGACGAGAGAAGGGAAAACTGACTCGCACGTACCATGAGCGGGTACTCGCGCAAGTCAAAGTGGGCTCTGGATTAGTGAGAGGGTTGTTCCAATCTCGAGGGATCTTGACAACTCCCACTTTGAGTTCCTCACACCCGAGAAATGCGGAGGATTATGAGTATTGTTTAGTATAGCGCATGTCCGGACATGTGGTTGAAAGGGTGCTAAAGGTGACTACCTGAGAGTACTTGGCTTTCGTGCTCAAGGCTAAGAGAATTATGGAGGAAAGGAGATGGCTTAGGACATACTGGTAGTGCTAAGGGACAAGGAAAATGAGAAAATGCCGAGAGAAGCATCAGGCCAGTCAGTTCAGGACGCTATCGGGTCTACAGCCCGACGGCTCCTTAGTAGATGCCCTTAGGAGTGTTCACAAGAAGTATATAAAAGTTTTCTTCAAAATGAGAGTTTGCTCTCAATTGTCAGTTTGTTATGTAGTTATATTTTTGGACCAGTAACATTCGTTACTGACGTTTTTCTTTATATAAATGTCGGTGAGGATTAAATACTAGATATGTCCGCCTGGATAGAGGAGCAATGGCCTACCTTGCGCACACACACGTACTAGCACCGACCGAATATTTGTTTTGACTGTTTTAATTGTTTTGTTATGTTATTATGAAAAAATGAAATACTTATGATGAAGATTTTGGTATATAGAAATACATAATGATAACAGGATATAAAATATATATGTTAGTGTAAATATTGCATGATAAAAGTGAAGATGAACAAATGAGCACGTGGGTCGAGACCCAAAAATATAGGATATTTTGATGTGGCTAAATTAGATGTATATGTGAAAAATATGATGTAATGAACATATATTGATGTATATATTTACACAGGTTGACTTGACATAGTGGTTCCTGATTGCACTTTTAGGGAAGATTTTGTCCGTTTTATTTTCAAAATTTCTATCTATTTTATCATAATTATTTTATTTTGTAAACTAGTTAGCATGTCATCCATGTAGCAGCGTTATAGGATTCCGTGCATTCATCCATGCATAGCGATTAGTATCTTCCCTCTTGAGATGCTGAGAATAGATCCACTCGGGACCTGTGACGGTCTTGTTCGGTTCGCGACCGAGTCAAATTCAGGGTGTCACAGCCATAACTGACGGGTCCGTCGCGCCATTTATAGTTGATCATGTCCATCACTTCCTGAACTGACCATGAAGTCGGGCCACGTCCATGACCCCCAAGACCCATATTTGAACGGGTGCATCGTACAACTTGTAGCCAGGCACACCCAGAATTTTGTGAAGCTTGCATACGCCACCCAGTTTAGTTCAACATTTTCTTGATTTGAACCAACCCAAAGCGGTTCGCTCCAGTCCATTATCACTACAAAAATAATATAGAAGCCTTCATGACTTCGGATAAAGACGAAACTCACTATCCCACCATTTTTGGGCAATCCAGATACAATGATGAAGTTATTTTGAAGATTTGAAGACTAGAAAAAGTCAAACTAGGGCATTGGAATTGGAGTTATGAAAGGCAAATTTATTTAAAGACGATAAATTCATTATTTTGTATAAAGTGTAAAATCAAAGAAGAATAGTGAATTCGTTGTTATCGAGCCATTGTTGACTGATTTAGAAATTCGAGCTGAATCCTAAGAAATTATGTAAAAATTCCCTGCGTCTTTCCTCACTCCCAAAACTTTATATTTAATTCCCATAATTTTTTTGCGTAGCATGAACACCTTTGGTCCCACCAAACCCTAAACTCTAATTCAAAGTGAAGCATGATCGTGGGAATGAAGTCCCACCCCCGAACATTTATCTTAATTTTTTCAAAGCTGCTAATTAATGAACATAGAATATTTTTGAGTTTATATTAGTCATTAATGAACATAGAATATTTTCATAAATGGACTTTTAGTATTTATTCGGGCACGGGATTGTTGCCCCCACAATTCATTCTTTGAGTTGGGTTAGAGGGTTCGATGGGACTAAGACATCATTGTCCTACAAAAAAATAGTGCGATAAAAATAAATGGTTGTAAATAAGGAATAATACACAAGAAACTTTTACATGGTTCATTAGGGTTCATCTTAAATTCTTAAGTCAGTCCACAATGAAATTAATAATGACAATCCACTAATTTTCTGTTCCTTTACAAATTACAAAATTTAGTAGAATTTTTGCTACTTTAATTTTTAAAATATGGAGCTATCTTTTGAAAGTTTTAGAATGGGCCCTTGCAATGCTTTGATTAAGAATTTAACTTTGCCATTGAGACCAAAATAAGGAAAAGCCAATCAGACTAAGAAAACATCTTAAAATAAATCTTATGTTGAAATTCGGGTTGATCCAAATTGAATCGGCTCGGTCTACAAGTGAACTCAACGCTCAAAGTATAACACTCGCGAATGTAATCAAGTGCAAAAGGTTGGCCGGGTAAACAATATCCAAGCGGACATACAGTAACGGGTCTGACATACAGTAATGGGCCTTCTACCCAATTACCCTCCAAACACTTCTTCTTCTTCTTCACGATGTTGTCCTAGACATTACCGGCCCTTCTTCTTCTGGCGATGATGTCGAAATCCCAGCAGCGGCTCTTTGATCCAATTAAGTGCAAAGTAGGGCAACCGGTGGTGATCTTTAGGCATTTGCGATGACTCCAGTTCTCCGGCTAAGTGCAAGTTTTCGCAACAACAAAACAGAGCAGTGAGGCCAGCCCCACCTTCCTTCGGCCAAGATGGGTAACATTAGGCAGAGTTTCGGCAGCAATCCTTCCCAGTGACAACTCCTACTCCGGCTAAGTGCAAGGTTGGCGGTGATCAACAGGGCTTCAAAGCAAACTTCCATGGTGATCCATCTTTTTGGCAATGCTACACTTCACAACAGCAACGATGGGGGGCGACGGCGAATTCCAATGTAGGTAGGCAACCACCAGACTTAATGAGGCTATAGAAGCTCCAAAAATCTCTTTCTAAACAAGCAGCAACTTCGGCAAGGTGCAAGACTTCCAACTCCGCAACGGACAAGCTCTAATGAACAGGAGTGCGCTCCCTCCTCTTCAATGCTCTGTTTTGGTGATCTTTGATTTTGGGTGATGGCAATAAGTTTCAGTGGCGACAAATTTCGAGCAAAGGACCTTTGTTGGTGTTGGGCCCTTTAGCCCCTACTCAAGTTCTGAAATCACTATCGGGCTTTCGGGCACCCAAAAGGATTTTAAACAACCAAAAGAAACTCATAATAGGTGTCACGAGCATCTCTTAATCCAAAAGTTAGCTCAGGGAATAAGGCTTTCCTGTCAACCTATAAACAAGTCACCAGCACATCCACGACTGATGTGAGATAAACTCAATAACTCTCATTCACACATCGGGCGTGGTCCCGAAACCATCATCGTCTTACACACTCCTTTTAAATCAGATGACACTCACTTGGCAAACTCCTTTTCAAATCATCATGTGGAACCCATGAAGGAAACATCCACAATCGATGTAGGCAAACCCATGAAGGAAACATCACAATCGATGTAGGCAAACCCATGAAGGAAATATCCACAATCCACATAGGCAAACCCAGCTCGAATCATTAGGTAAAACCCATGAAGGAAACATCCACAATCGACGTAGGTAAACCCAGCTCGAACTTGGCTCTGATACCACTTGTTGGGCCTTTTAGGCCCCCACCCAAGCTTTGATACCACTGTTGGGCCCTTCGGGCCTCGAAAATGGACTTTAAACAACCAAGGGAAACTCGCAATAAGTGTCATGAGCCTCTCTTAATCCAAGCTAACTCAGGGAATAAGACTTTTCCATTAGCCTATATACAAGTCACCAACATCATTCACGACTGATGTGGGATAAACCCAATAATTGGCAGGTTGTTGCGACGATGACATAACTTCGAAGGTGTAATAACTCTCCCTTGGCAAGGCGGCTTCACGATGAAAATATTAGCAAAAGAGAACCATGTTCCTTCCCTAGTCCAATCAGTAACTTTCTATAGGCGACGGCGGTGACAAACTCCAGCAGGACTCCACCGAAGCCTTCGCTTTGGACACCAAGGTGGGGTTGCTTTCTCTGGTCAACCACTTCTTGATTTTTCCTAGCGACGGTGGCATCGAACTCAGGTAGGACTCCATCCAAATCTAAAGATTGCTTCACCGGCTTCACTATGGATGCCAATGGTGGGGTTGTGAACACCGACGTTGGTTGGAAAACAACCACAAAATTGGCTCTATGTGGCAATTTTATGCTTCAATTTCTCTACTTTCTCCTCCCTCGGTCAGCCACTTTCCTGCATATAGATAAATACTATCACTCTTTAACATAATTGAGCCTTATATTTATGCCTTATAATTAGAGGTGCATGTTGGTCCGGTTTGGTCGGTATTACTTATACCAAACTCGTTAATTATTTTAAACTCAATGTATCAAACTCGATTATTTATTATTTAAAATTTTATTATCTAAACCCAAACTCAACCCGAACTCGTTTAGCAAACATGAACTTGACCATTTAAAACTCAGTTATATTAAAAAAACTAAATTAAATGTCACCATGAAAAATTGGATTAGAAATATTTATCTAAACAAATAAGGAAAATATAAAAAAATAAAGTTGAAAACATATTAATTTTATATATAAACACAAATATCTTTATAATAAAATTTAAATCATGTTAAATATAATTTTTATAAAAAAATTTATATTATTAAAATCAGATATTGGGTACCCGGTATGTGAAACCAAACCCGATCATCATAAAGTAGGTATTTGGTATCGTCAAATCAAACCTAATTATATAGATGTCAAACCTAATTTATTCGGATTTAGTCGGGTCGGGTTTTATAGGTACTTCGACTCGAGAACACACCTACTTGACTTTTTACCTTATTTTTATCCTCTTCAATTAAATCAACATTAATTTTCTTTTTTATATAAAAAAATAACATTATCATTTTGGCGGCAATTATTAACCTTTGGGAAATTTGAGATTCACGAATTTACATGTGTTTGTGGGAGGCTCAAATTCCGTTTGCCATGGTCAAATCTGGAATTATTTAACAAAAACCAAAATTTGTTAAATGATAAACACTGCGACCATAATATGTAAAATAGCTGCTGCTCGTCACTTAGGGCTACGTTGCGTAACGCAATTGCAACGACACGCCGCCCCCGTCCCGAACTCCGCCGAACGTAAAGGAGGAGGGCGGCGAGATCGGAGGAGCCGGCGAGGGAGCGGCGGCGTCGGAAGAAGCCAACCTCCAATGGCGTCTCCGGAGGCCCCCTCTGCTACGTCGGCGTCTCTCGCCACTCCGCCGCCTTCCGCCTCATGAAGCAAATGGTACTTCCCCATCACCTTCCCTCCCAGATTTCGTTTAGTTGCTGTCGTTGTTGATGTTGAGGATGATGATGATATTGATGTTGTTCCTGTGATGATCTCAATGTATCTGCAATCTTAGGGAGTCATGTATTTTGCCATTTTGTTAGGGATGGGAAGAAGGGGAAGGCCTTGGTAAGGACAAGCAAGGAATTAAGGGATATGTTCGTGTTAAGAACAAACAAGATACCACAGGTTTGATGTTTTGCTCTTTTTCGATTTACTTATTATGTATTTTTAGCATACTTCGTATTTCATTATATGGGAATACTGAATAGGTGTTGGAGTCGACAATGCTGTCAACAATTGGGCCTTTGACACCTCTCAATTTGACAAAATCCTTAAGAAGTTGAAAGTGGTAATACGACTATTTGCATAGCTTTCTTCACTGTTTGATTATTTGAATGTGCAAAAATCAAAACCAATTTTAACCTTCCACCTATTTGTGGCTATCAGCAAGTAGCAGAAGTTGACAATAATGAAGGTATGCATCTGATCTTACTACTGCTCATTTTTCTTTTATTTTCTGGTCTTTGTTGGAGTAGCAGTATGACTTTATGTGTTTGGTCTTTATTAAGATTCTAAAGATGTTAAGGATCTTCAAACTGTTAATGAGAAGAATTTGCATACAGAAGTTCCTGTTGTTAAATCAACTCGTCCACAGGGCAGGTGAACAAACGAAAATAGAATTTTTTTGCTTTCCTTCTTTTACGCATTATCCTATTCTATTGCAAAACATGTTTTATATGTTAAGGGAGTTATTCCTGACTTTGACATGAGTTGCTTCGCAGGTACAAGAAAGGGAGAAGGGGAAACTTGTGATTGAATATTCAGCCGCTGACCTACTGGGCATTCTTGTAAGATTTAAATTACATGATTCATACATACTGTTTCTCTTTAGTATTTTTTAGACAATCGTCCACCATGAACTGTATGTACATGATTCCAATTAATGAATACCTTATTTCTTTGCTTTAGCCAACCATTAACCATAGCAATATTTAGATTGTAAAACTCCATTCTATCTATTGTTTTTTTGTATGCAAGAACAAGTTTTTAGTTTACTGTATTACTTGCTTGCTATCAAAATTTGGATGATAAAAAACATGTTGCGTTATCTGTTTTTTCCCATAATTTCTTAGTAGTATTATATGCTCTATAACTGTAGAAATGTTGTGCTGCTGCAGAATAGCTTTTAATTTATGGGTTTGCATTGTATCCTACTTTTAATGCATGCCTTTCCCCCCTTTTTGGCATGATTTCATTTAGAGGCAAACTGGATTTCTTTATTTCCGGATTTACTATTGAATATCTTCTTCTTCTTTCACCTGATGCCTAAAGGGTGTTAGGGGTTTGGATCCGAAACTAGGATCTATGCAATTATAAATGACAAAATTTTAGGTGGCTGGATGCCTTCCTTCACCAATTCTTTTCAACAAGCCTCTCGTGATGCCTATCCATGATGTGGAGAGCTATATACTGTCAGATATGTTGAAACGTCATGTCATTTCCTTTCTTTCCGAAGTTACCACATGAAGTGCATCCATTGTAAAAAAGTGTTTCATCATTTCTGCTTTGTTTTTTGTCATTTTTTAATCTGTGAAAGCAGATATAAGCCAAGAATAAGGTGTTGGTAATGACATTAATGATGATAATACATGTGCTTTCTCAATGTCAGTTTTTACGTCCTTCAAAGCTATATGCTGCACTGTTGAATGATATTGATTTTTTTAATAGTTGGAATGGAAAAATATTGAACTGGCAGTTCATTTTTTTAACTTTAAGTTTGCTATAGCTACAGGAATTTGAACCTACTCACTTCTTATATTTGTTGAATATAGGTAAGCAAGGAAGGCAAACAAAAAGATGAGGAGCAGCTCAAGGAATTTGAAAATTCGGAAGTATTTGATGCACAAACTTATTCACCAACAGGTATTTATTTATAAAAGCAATTTGCATATTGTTTCCTTATCAAATTAAATGTCTAAACTTCTATATTAATTAACATAATAATCATTATTCTATTTGCACTATCTATCTTGTTCCACTCGGGAAAAACAATCATACTCTTCATGGATGTGGCCCTGTGAATGAAAACAAGGAGTAGGAGGATAATATCCCTTTCTTTTTGAAATTAGTTTACATTTACTATTAAAGAAGTTTACTCTGTTAGCTGTTTGCTGAGTAAGTTGCGTGTTCTTCTTTACTAGTCTAAGTAAAGCCAAGATAGCAAGTCTTGAAATAAGTGGAATATTTAAAAAATAAATTTTTAATTTTTATACGGAAACTTCTTAGAACATACTAATCTGGCATATCTCCTAAAATGATTAGTCTGGTGAAATTAATTGCGGAAACTTACTAGCTGAGTCCAGAATAAGGACATGCACTCTATTATTGGTATTGCTGTCCATCTGTTGGCACCAGTATGAGCCGGAAATCTGCATTACCACCTTACAAAGGAGCAGGTGGTTGGAGATGCTGAGACGTGCTATGAGATGGCATCATTGCCTGTGTTTGGGGTTCATGATGATGTGGCTCACAGGGGATTATCCTCACAGAGGATTATTTTCTACGGTTTTAGACATTGTGGCCAATCTTTGCCCTAATGGGTCATTTGTTGGTGTTGCTGGTCGTGTGGTGAGCGCGCCTTTGGGAAAATATTTTCTTAGTAGTTTGGTAGTTCGGTGGTGGAAAGTAATGTGCAGGTTGATTTGGTGCTGTTGGTTGTTGATATTGGCTTAAAACAGCTGGTGGCTGATGACTGGGACAACATTGCCTGGTCCAAAGATGGGACTCACACTATATGCCAGTACTCATCTTGCGTGCAGCATACATGGCCCAGTTTTTCCATGATCAGATGTCCTGAGTGGTGTCTGGCCTGCTGTAAGAAATAAGATAGGTTTGCTGTATGATGAGGTCCTCCTAGAATACAATGTCAGTTCATAGACGCACGGGCAATGCTGAAAACAGGCAGACGGGAATGTAGTTTTATTTTCTGGAAGAGGTAGATACTACAGGTATGGATTCGTCCCAGGTGACATGGTCAAAGAGAAGAGAGTTAGGTCTTTAGTGCTTTTGGAAATTTTCTTAGTCTTTAATAAATTCTCTTGGCTTTCAAAAAAAATTCCCATGGGCTTGAGTTTCTATTAGGAATTGAAGTTGTCGCCCATATGTACTTGACGAGAAGAACCAAAGCTTTGTGTGCAGGAAGCCGTGGAGAAAATAAATGTGGATAGTTAATGCCATGGGTAACAGCTGACCAAGGAGGTTGGTAGCACCACAGACTGTTGACGGCAGCAGATGGCTGGGATAGGGTGGAGATGGTTGGCATGGCTGGTGATAGGTGGAACCAGGGCTACTCAAAATAATGGCTAATGGAAGTGCAAGTGAATGGGAGAACAATAGAATTTAATAGAAAACGAAGTTGAAACCCCAAAATTTGAGAGGTGGGGAAGAAATCATTTCTTTTCCATTTATCAATCACTGTTTACCATTAACAGCTCATATATATATAGTGTAACAAAAACCCTAATAAAAATGGCAAATATTCCAAGAAAATTCCCAAAATACGATATAATTGCAGATAACTCCTTAATTATCATTCAACTAATTAATGTAAGAAAAGTTCTCATTAAAATAACCCTAAATAACTCTTTATCTGTCCTACGCTAAAATCCTAAGTTCTAGTATCATTAAATGAAAAGGGTTAAACTTTTGGTTGAATAAAAACTTTGGCCTTACATGATCTTATGCAGCCCCTCTCTTCCTAGTTTAAGTTAAACTAAGATGGCGAGTCCTTAAACAATTTTATTATTTGACCAACAAACTCATGAACAAATTTAACTCAAATAAAGGAACTTCTTTGAACCAGTTGAACTGAAATAAGATACTTCTAAAAGTATTAGAATGCTGAAACCAAAGTAGGAAACTAAGTAGTGAGCTTGGCTGAGGCTAGGGCAAGGCCGTGGGCTCCACTTAGATCCTGTGGCTTATTTACTGTGGTTGAAGTCTTCATTTAATGCAGTTGAAGTCTTCCTTAAGAACTTTGCTAGCCTTGGGGCGTGCTGAATTTCATTGCATCACTTGCCCTGTAGTTTGGTAGTATTTTTTTCTTTTTCCATTTAAATGATTGATTTCTGGATATTATGATGAGTGTATAAACGTTTGGTTTCCGGTTTGAAATTTTTGTCACTTAGATTTTTTAAAATTTTCACGATTTAGGTAGTCTATTATTGTGTTTGTGGTTTATAATATGGATCACAAATTTGCTAATTATAGGATAGGAAGATTTGAAAAATGCATGAGGTTTTCTTCTCTTTGTCATTATTATGTGAAGAATATTCAGTCGTACCTTCCAGAGCCCATGTTTTCTCTTTAATTGTCACTGTATGAAGTACTGTGATTTAAAGAAGAAAACAGCTTAATAATAAGCTCTTCATTTATGAGTGGTCCATAATGGTGTGTGTTTGTGTGGTAATCCAACTTTGTGCTGCTTTTAAGAGAAATTAATATGCAAGTGAATCTCTGCCCTGCTGGCAGGTATGGAGGATAGGCCTCCTCAGGATTGGTGGGGTCACAAACATGGGTTTATCTCAGGAGGTTTTCTTGGTGAACGAAAACGGAATTGTATGGTTCCTTTATCCAAGGCTTCAGAGTCCTCTAAAAAGGATGGATTTGCTGAAGAAGACCAGGAAAATCTTTATAATTTAGTGCAGGTGAGATAGTTTTCAGTTGTTTTCTTTTACCTTTGCTCTTAATGGGATCTTCTTGCTTATTTATTTATTTATTTATTTTGGTTGGAGTTTAACATTTCATTATTTACATTTCTACCTTTGTAAATAGCAATGAATTATGCAAGGCCAAAATGTTTCCTTCTCTTTCCTCGAATTATTGTTGCTCATTTTTCTGCTATGCAAAAATCGAGCTAATATTGAGCTGGAATGTTTTAAAATCTGTAATTATTTATTCACAAAAGGTTGGATTGTTCCGCTAGTGGACGAATACTTGACAAGATTCATTTCACTGGCATGTGATTCTGGGCATTGAAAATTTTGTTTGCTTCTGATCTCACCTCCTTTATGTGAGGATCAAAGTGTTAAACATTTACATTTCTTCATTTAGAGCAATAGAAATACTGCATCCACAGAAATATTTACTTGATAAAATGAGCGACATTCCTGTTTATTGTATGCTGTGGTTATGTTTTCAGGATAAGGCGACCACAGGGAAACAAGGACTTGGTATGAAGGATAGGCCTAAGAAAATCGCTGGTTGCTACTGGGAAGGAAAGAAAATATCTTTTCATCCAAACGATGATGATAATTTTGAAGTCCCTAATGGGACAGTTGATGGGAACAGTGATAGATTGGATGATATTAGAACCAATGAACGGAAGGTGAAACTGAAAAAATTATGCAAACAAATTATTGCTCGGGTAATTTTTTGGCAGTTTTTCTTGTGACAGAAGAACTTATGACTTCTTTAATTCACAATATTACTTTTTTCCTTTGATTTTTTATGTAGGCTCCTGGCCATTCAATTAAATTGAAGCAGCTGAAAGATCATATTGAAGCACAATCAACAACAATACTCTCTCGCTTTACATCAGGAAAGGATGCTCTAGCATACTTGAAGCGAAAGGTACACTAGAATTTTTGTGTGTATCACTGAGGTTAATATGAAATCACATAATTTGATTGATAATCTGATTGCTTGAATATTGTTTGGCACTGATTGTCATCTTGATCATGTTATTTTTTATGTGCGTAATAGAGATTATTCTTAGTTTGAACATAAATATTTGTTCATTTGCAGCTCCAAGGTAGTCGCAAGTTCTGCGTGCATGGTAAGAAAGTAAGCCTTGCAGCATCTGCTTGACAGAGGAAAAAAAATTTGGTAGGAAAGTGAAGGATATAGTGCTTGTAAGAGTAGAGGAATAAGAGGAAATGAGGATATGTGATGTAACATTGTGAGTGGTTTTATATGACAGAATGATTTATTGTTTGTTCATTGAGCTGATTAATGATAATATGCCTAGAAATAGAAATTTTTGAATCACTTGTGAGGTTTTTTTATTTTTCTGAACCCAAGAAGTACTTTTCAAGGGCAGTGTTTTTTGCCGTGCCCTTTGCTTGCGCTTCTCGATGGTTTTGTTGAAATAAGACACTATAATTTGCCCTTTTGAAGAACATTTACGTAAGAAAAACGTCACTTGTCAGCTTAAACAAAAGTAAAATTGCGGTGTTTTTCTTGTCTGTGAGTAAATAGCGTCTTTCCTAATCAATCGTTCACGAGTGGGGCAACATGTACAAATGGATATTTCCTTGGTATGTTGTAGCCGAGGTGGACGTGATAAAGCTGTGGAGTTATTGTCGGATCCGTGACTGGTATAACATTTGCGTGAGAGCGCTTGTTTAGTGTCGTCTTCCCCACTGCTGGCTAACTATATACCCAGCAAGCTTGGTCTTCTCGGATATGTATCTTGGTGACTGGAATTAAGCTGCTCATGATGCATTTGTATGCAGGCCTTCATGGGACGTACTAGCAGCTCTTCTTTGGGAACTGGTGAATATTGAATTTTAGGGAGTCTGATATCATCACTCCTACTACAATCTTGGGATGATTAATTCGTCATTCTTTTTCTTAGCAGTAGAGTTGTTACTGTGGTCGAAACTTCCTAACTGCATAGAGTGGAAGTTGACGCAGACCGAATTGAAGAGGCGGTAATAGGTCATATGTTGAGGGCGATTCTATTAACGCGCCTGCATTTATTTTGGCTTCTGTTTTCGTGTTCCACGTTAATAAACTATCACACAAGGAGGTTTCCACGCCGTCCATTCGAGAGTTATTTAGTCGTACAGCAAAAGGCGATCAGAGGTTGGAGCAATCAATTGTCTTCACACGTTCTGACATACCGCAATTTCAGCTGGCAAAAAGATAAGCTGCATGGCACTCAAAAACGTCCCAAGTAACAAACACAGAGTCCCCAAATCTCGTAAACTTCCATCACCTCCCCAGCAAGTAGACAAGCCGATGGCATCTCAAAGTCATCACATTTCATCCTCCAGTGTAATGATTCAGGTGGAAGCAAAACAGCAAGGCAACCAAAACCATCCCGAGCTTAAAAAATTCAACACCGTTCATGGAAGAGATGTATATATATGTAGTGTCATTTTAAAGTAAAGAAAAAGAAGTTGAAGCAGAGAGACGTGAAACGTGACGGGAGCTGGTTGCCCCTAAATTAGAGAGGGGAGTGCAGAGCGACTGACGGATGGGGACATTGGTGTATACTGTTCCATTATTGCACCTTTCCAACCCAATTGGCCACATCGGATTTTTAGACGAGGGGCGTCATGTGTGACATGGGGACCTACGTTTCTGGTCATGGGTGCCTTTCATTTAAGTGTGGCCTGTCAAGTCTGGTGGGTGGGCAACTACCTTCTTCCGTAGAAGCTGTGTAGCCATTGTCTTGGCACGACTTGAATTTTTTTTTAAATTTTTGTATGAAAGATAGAGAAAAAACTAAAAACTTCACTTATATGGTCGAAAAATGAAAGGGACGCATGGCAGCGGGGTCCATAACAGTTGTCGAGACAGAGGTGGACCCAGTACTTTCTCCCTCATGCCCCATCGCCGGGCAGCACATGAAACATTGAAACGCTGTCTCCGATCCGCTGTATGTTTTTGATTGATAGGTTTAGTTTAATTTTCAGTAGCCTTGGACAGATTCGCACCACAGCACTCTCAACTCCTCCGGGTTCAAGTGTCGGTGATTGCCGGTTTGTTGAATCGTCCGTCACTTTGCTCTCTCTCGCTCTCTCTCTTAATATAATTGTATGCTTGTTCAATAAGTTCATGTTCAAAAAATAGTATGAACTGGTGTGAACATTTAAAAATCTGTTAGATTTAATATGAATCCTTGAATTAATTACCAGACCAGTTGGATAAATAAGATCTCTTTGTCTAATTTGAATAGAAATGTTAATTGTATAATATTAGTAGGTGATTAAATTTCCTTTGAAGTAATTTAAAGCATAGAAATTCTGAGTTGCATAGTTGCATATTGTGCTGGGCCTTGCGGTAGACGTTATAATTGTACCATGATTGCGTCGCTTTCTCGATTCATGAATTGAGAGGAGTGTTAGTAAATGAGCAGAGGGTTGAATCTCCAATTTCCAAATTATTTTAATGTAGAACTGGAAAATCAGGCATTTAAAATATAAAAAATAAATTAATTATGATTAAAATCTAAATGTGAAGAAAATATGGAGAATTCTTTTTTGTTTAAAAAGACGCGCAAATAATCTCTCTCTAGCCTTGGAATGCCAAGAAATGTTTTGTAAGCTCCATGCTAGAATTAGATGGGTTGATAGAACATTAAATCAAGCTATCTATGTATCTTGTGTATGCTGTATGCTGTATGTTTTATGCTGGGCGAGATCGTATTTTACGTTCTTCCATACCACAGATTTGTTTAAAAAACACAAAAAAGAAAAGAAATCGAAAACGTACAAATAATTAATTACATTTTTTAAGGACAATTAATTACATTCTATTCCCCCTGCCACCACATTTTCCACGGACCTGCATATGCATAGCTAGCTGTGAAGTAAACATGGGAGGACCTCAGCATGGCATCTCTATGCCTATATAATATATGTGTATACGACGAGGACCACTGGGTTTTGAGAGAATGATGGCCATTAACTTGACATTGTCAATCAAATTGGCAAACCTTTTCTCACACATGAATCCAAGGTGGGAAGCTGCATGGGAGGGGTTTAGCTTTGGACGGAGCTGCTCTCACACTCCATTCTTGCTCATATCTAAGTGGCTCATATCCCATCTCCCCCTCTCTTTTGTCAAAACGGATGTGATTACCAGCCCCACTTAGCAGTGAGATACTCCTCTTCATCAAAACCCTGTCTGTGCCAGAGTAATTCATCTGTTCCCCGGGCGTTGTCACGGGATAACATCTAGAGACTTGTATATCCATATAAATGGAGAATTAGTATCGCCTTCCTTCATAGGGGACCCCTCCCTCCCCTCACGAGTTCATATCAAGGTATTGTGGTCCTGCTAGCTACTATACTAAGTTTGAACCCTCACTACAATAAGTTGTAAACACACATTGCTCCTCTCTTGTGATAAAACCCGTCTGCCGGCGAATTGCCCCCACGCAGCCAATTTGCTAGGTCAAACTTCCAAGCACATGCAAGTTGCTCGAATTTCGTATGAGGTTATTTTGATTAATTGAGTCGAGTCGGGCCGGTTCCGGTTTCATATAGCAGTAGTTGTATTTTTAATCATCATGCCTCGTACGCCAAATTGAGCTCCGTTTTCGTTCGTATGGGTTAGGGGGTAGTACTGTTGCGTGTAGCCAAGCACTCTAGCTAGGGTCCTTAAATATAGACATGATCGGTGCATGATCGGTGAGATCGGAGACATATTTAATGCTTTGTGAAAAAATGTGATGAGCGGGGACGAGCCAGCCCAGCCAGCCATCACGACGTTCATGTTGTTCTGTTAGATGTTTTTTGTTTAAAAATGGAGGATAATTAATGATTTTAATGTTGATTAGGTTTTCTTGTTTCATAAACATAAAAACCTTACTAATTAATTATTTTTCCTATTATGGTTTAATATTGTATTGTTTATTTTTTGCTTTTTTCTTAAATTACCTCAAAATTCACCCCACACCGATGATTGGTTACTAATAAATATTTAGAGGAAGCAAATTTAAAGAATATGTTTATTTATGTATGCATCTCTTTTTGGAAAAAATATTATATATTACAAGAAACTAAACCACTTATAGCTCTGAAAACTTTATATAAAAAATACATCGTGCAATAACAATAGTCACTATAAAAAATTAATTTTCCACCCATGTTTTCTTTTTTTAAAAAGAGTGGAGAAAAGTACCATTTTTTCCATGTCTTCTTTATGTTAATTTTGACAGTGGAGAAAAAATTTACATTTATTTTTATATTTGAAAATATATATATATATATATATATATGTATTAATTTTTAAATTTTTATCCACGCTAAAAAATGTTGAAAATTTTTTCCACCCCTCCACCTTTTTTCATATTTTAAGATTAATAAATATTTTTTAGATGAAAAAATTAGAAAATTAATGCATGTTTATCTTTAAATATTTTTAAATATAAAAATATATATTTTTTATGATTAAAAATAACGTAGAAAAAATATATAAAAAAAGTCATTTTTTTGGTAACCGAATAATTAATATCTCTCTGATAAGGAGAGCACCTCAACCAACCGGCGAACTACTGCTCGTCATCTGGCACAAGTATATATAAATATATAATATATACTTGTTGCCACAGATCTTCTCGAGCACGAAAAAGAAGTTGGGTGCTGAATGTCACACATATGCACACAAGTAGCTGAGATTACGAGTAGCTGCTGCCAACGATCAGAGGGTAGGGATGGGTGTGGGAATCATAACAGGCCAAGCGAAAGCTGGCACGACCTGTACGAAGTAGGATATAAAAGAGGGCCATAACAGAGCTCGGGAGAAGGCATTGAATGATGATACAAGAGAGGAAGGCCAACCTCGACCGTACACATGAGAGGGTGGCGTATGTCTAGAGGGAGAGGGGAGGAAGCTTACATAGCTTCAAACATTATACATATTAACAAGACAAATGTAGAGAGAGGGCGAAGCTATAAAAAAATCAACGTAGAGAAGAAGGTAATGTGCTATGTGAGGATGCATGGGCACCGTGCGGGTTTCAGTAAATGACGTCCCCCCAATGTCATCTTCCTCATCCTCTTCTCTTTTATCTATTGTATTGTTTCCCTGCCCCTCTATCCTCCCATGATATCTGTTCCCCAGCGTCTATGGAAACCGACGCATAAAAATTCGTTCTCTTTAGTCTCTGCCCACAACTGGCACGCTCCTCTACTTGTCCGTTTCGGCTATCGGCCATGTTGCTAGCTTGGCCACCAGTCTGTATTGGGAACATCATCATGTATATGAATTCCTACTCCTAAACTAATGGACAGATTGATATCTTGCCTCTTATGAAACCTGGGTAACCGGGATATCATACTCCCATGATGGAAATGAAGAGAATATGAAAATATCTTGGAAGCCTTTTTAGCTAGGTATTGGTGAAATTTATATAATAAGGAAAATAAACGAAAGTTTCGAAGATGAGCAGATTGGGAAGCTCGTAGGCTACCATTTAGTGATATATTTCAAACAACAAGATTCTCGTTCGGGGAAGATAAATAAAACAGACTATCTAGTGATCAGAAAATGCTAATTAAGCTGGTGCATTACCCTTCTATAGGGATAGCAAAGAGAACCACCAAAAAAAGTAATTAGCAGAATGTTTCTTGATCACCTCATAGCTAGCAAAGCTAGTGATCAGCTCCTAATTCTTCTTCATCATCATCATCATCCTGATCGACATTCCCATCATCCTGTACTTCTTCGTCGTCTTCTTCATTGCCGAGATCTTCTTGGAGTTGAAGTAGCACTTGTCTGGCATTGAGCTTATTAGCCGCCGTTTCATTGCAGTTATCGTCCAACTGCAAAGAAGAGCCAACCTGATCAGAGTAATCAAAGCTGTGATCTTGGACGAAGCTCCCAACTTGAGGCGTAGTGTGCATGCTGGCAGCTTGCTCTGATGTAACAACAATGGCGCCCAACAGGTCGGAGCTGTCCATGGCAGCTGTGTTAACCGTCGGCATATCCTGATCATGGTCGTCGGAGGGATTTGCAGAGAAGGAGCTGGGTTTGTGCTGGGACTTGGAGTAGAGCTGGTCAAGTTGGTGGAAGTAAGGGCAAGTCTTGGAGTGCCGGGGCCGCTTCTTGGCGCTCTCCTTCGTCTTCCTAAAGTACTTGTTGATGTTCTCCCACTTCTCCTTGCACCTCTTGGCGCTTCTCTGGTACCCAAGCCCCGCCATGGAAGCACTCACCTCGTCCCACAACGGCGCCTTCAGACCTGGTTCTTGGAACTTGTTCTCCAACCCACTCCTTACCCTTATCAAAGCTTGAACTTCAGACTTGGGCCATCTTCTTCCACCGCTCATCATCATCGCCTCCACATATTGGGTGCTACTAGTGCTCTTCTCTTGGTGGGTGGCTTCAACGAGATTGTTAACATTGTCCATGGCGGGAGTATTCGTATGATTGTGATTGTTGTTGGTGTTGTAGTTGTGCAAGTTATGGGTACTCTTGATCTTACTTGGGAGCTTGAGACTTTCCCCGCTTATCTTCTCCAAGTAGGAGATGATGGCAGCCTCCCTAGAAGAAGCCAGTGTCTGCTCCTGAGCTCTAGCCGCCGCCTCCTCGTTGATCCTCGCCGACTCCTGCCTCCTCCAAGTCTCCTCCCTCTCCACCCTCTCCCTCTCCACCCTCTCCATTACCTCCAAGAACTTGCAATGGAGGCTCTCTTGGTGGTCCATGAGCTGCTTCTCCAACCCCTGGAAGAACCCGGCAATGGAGCTCAGCTGCCTCTGCCGGCTCTTCCGCCTGCTCTTCTGCAGCTTCTTCCTCGACGCCTCCTCCCCGGCCGACGTCTCCGACTCATGGTCGGCGCCGGCGGCGACGCCGCCCTCCGGCCCGGCGCAGGCAGGGTTGGCCGTGTTTTCCCCGGTGAGTGCCGAGCCGGAGCCGGCCTGGTTGCTCCCCGGACCCGCCATTGCTGCTGCGGTTGCTGTAGATGGCTTCGAGCTCGCTAAAGAAGCCGTAGTTGCTGCCACTCGTCTTCCCTTCCTCGTTCAAAATCTGGTTCCCCGCTTTCGTGAGCCCTTCAATGCTAGCCTTCTCCTTGTTCTTCCCGTTTCGGCTAATGTACTCCATGTTATCCAGCCTCTTCCTGAACCATTCACAACGTAGATCATGAGTACAATTATCATTCAATTATTATATGGACCATCCAAAATCAAGTGTTATCATACATGTGTATATATCATATACATATATACATATATACTATATATATATAACACACACATATATATATATATATATGTACACATACATACACATAAAAGTAATGGGTAAAAGATGAAATATATATGTATATTATAGAAGAAGTAGGCAGAATCAATGGATGATACGATATGGGAATGAATGGATAATGATTTTGTAATATGTAAGCGGTTCACCTAACACAACACGCGAGCAAGCAGCATGAAACTCAAGGGCATGATGCTAAGAAAATTGGAGAGGAGGACAAAGTCCTCCTTTAAACACACACCCCCGTGATGTCGAATCTAGAACTAGGACTACTAGAAAGGAGAAGTCTTTATTTTTATTTATAAAAAAACTTTCCTTCTTACACTCCAAACGAGATGCTGCAGCATCTCTACACTCTGAGAATCACGAGGTGGAGTGCAGGAGCTTTGTCTCATCAAAAGCATATATCAGTCCACCCGTCAAATCACCGGCCCATTGCTTGGCTTCAAGCTTCGGACACATGAAATGGTTGTGGGAGGATCGAAGAAGAAACAAGCGAAAACACGACAATGATGATGCAAAGGGCAAGGGAACAAATTGAGATGTTTGTTAAAGCTTTTAGAGTAAAGATCAGATGCGTGAGGGGGATCTTGTAGTTTATATACCAGAATGGTTCTTTAATGGCGGCCTCCACTTCTTCTTCTTCTTCTACATCTTCTCTTGCTTGCTGCAGGTGCCACCGCGGGAGAGCCCGGCTGTCAGATCCGCCGCCGGCCACCGCGTCGTCCCCGTTGAGCCCCGCCTCCTCGCCGGCGGCAGCGGCCTCGCTCACGGCGAGGCTGAAATTGGTGGCGACGAAACGGGGGAGCTACGCCGAGCTGCCCGCAGATGATCTTGGGCGGGGGAGAGCCGCCGGCGGAGCTCTCGAACCCCCCGGTGTCTTGGTTGTCGCCGACGCCCAGCTCGGGGTGCATCCTCCTTTGCTGCTGCTGGTGATGGTTGTGGGTGGGACCCCCGGAGAAAGGGTAGCCGTGGAATTGGTGGTGGAGGAAGAAGTGAGGACTCTGAGCCGGAGGTCGGAAAAAGTGACCACCGTGCTGCTGCTGCAACTGCATCGGCGGCGCAGCGGCGGCGGCGGCGTTCATGTCGTAGGAGATGGGTAGGAGGGAGGCAGCAGTACTGCAACCATCCACCATGAACTGCTGGAGCTCCGGTACTCCGTACCCAGACTGCATCTTCTTCTTCTTTCTTTTGTTACAGTCTCGCTCTGACTCCACCCTTTTCACTTCACTCCCAAGAAGATCTTCCCCTCCTAGCTCGCTTCTCTTTTATTGAAAAAAATCAAGCAAAGATGTAGTGCAGGTTGGGTGGGATAAAAGGGCCTAAAGAGTTGAAGGGGCAAATGTTATATGGGTATGGCCCATCGATCTCACTTCTCAAGATGGAAGGGGGTTTTAACTAAGTGCATGGGCAGTAGTAGTCGTAATAGTAACAGTCGTAGAGTGTGTTTGTCAGAGGAGCGTGGGTTTCTAACACCGCCATGGAAGGTCTGGCTGGTCTGAGAAGAAGAGCTTGTTTTGAGGGAAAGCAATAGCAGCAGCAACTAGAAGTAGGTCGCGTGAGAAGGGAGGGGGAACACAACACATGCTGCTTGTTTGCTTTGTTAGCTTCGTCTGGGCTTCGGAGCAAATTGGGGATTTGGAGATTAAAAGGCTGTCTTCTTCGTCATGCTCACGTCCTTGCTACCATTTTCTGATTCCGTCGCAGTCCAGGCCCCCAAGTTCCTTGTATTTTTTTTAAAAAAAATTGTTTGCCTTTCTTCACTTTTTCATAATAAAAAATGCGAATTAACGATACAGTTATTATAATCAGACAAGATCTAAAAGGCCACCTATTTACCACCCATTAGTTAGCTATTAGTTAAAAAGAAGAAGCAATTTCTACTCTTTCGGATGTTTGGGAAATTAAGATTTAAGCACCACCCAACTTTTTTATGATGTTATGACTAATTATATGTATGTGACTTCAAATTCTGATCAATTACGGCAAATTAAGATTTAAGCACCATCAATTTTTTTTATTTTTTGCTTTGATTTTTATTTTATGATGTTATGAAAATTTTGTGGTAAGACCTTCTTAATGCCGTATATAAGATAAAAGTTATGAATGTATTGGGTCGTTACAACTTAGAGGCTACTATAGTAGGTGTTACAGCCTTAGTCCATAGACGTGCCAGGTGCTAGGATTTGGTAGTTGTTTTTAGGCACGCCGGGTCTAAGATGAGTAGTAGGGGCTATTCGAGTGGTAAAACAACTGACCAATACTAACACGTGTTATAGTTGCAGGGTGACGAACTATGATGCACGTAGCTGTCGAGACCAAGAAACCTCAAGATGGCGCTAGTTAGGTGCTGGTGAGCGAGCATCACAACCAGGCATTGTGGGTGTGTCGGTGTATGTGTCGGCAGAGTGAGGTTGTGGGCAACCGAGTATGCTGAGTAATGCCGATCATCTTACCGAGCGTGGACGAGTAGTGCTGAGAAATCTGCCAAGCAAAGTACCGAGCAGCGCATATCGGAAGTACTGGGAGTACCGAACAATGCGTACCAGGAGTACAGAGCAAAATAGCGGCATGCCGATATTTGGGGCGAGCAGCACAAGGGTCCAGTAGTAGCGTGTTCCGACACTTGGGCAAGAAGTGTGGGACGTGCTTTGAGGTTAATCTGGTGTTCGAGCAATGGCTGGGGTCGAGCCAGGGCCAGACTAGATAACTAGCGGTGCAGCCAAAGGTTTGGTGAAAGTTTGTTACCAATAAGATACAGTATCTTGGGAGATCACGATATCTTATCACCATGCACGAGCAAAGGTTTTGCAACTAACTCCGGAGGGATAAACTTGGATGAATCCAGTTGGCATTGTGGCTATAAGCACAATGATACGGCATATTTTGAGGCGATCTTTTGGAGAAAAGATTTGGGACAAGATATTTGTTTATCCAAAATATTGTGTGGATGAACACGGGAGGCTTTTTTATGTATTGGAGAAGGCCGGCCTTGGAAAATGGAGAAGAACGCTGGAGTTTTGTTCTGGTGCAAAGTTTGTGTCTTTCTTGTGGAGTGGAGAGAAACCTCATCAGCAAGGGAAGGGCGTGAAGTGCTACAGGCCAGTTCGTGGGAATTAGATCTTCACAAGGGACGACTGCATTGGGTGGTCGACATTCGCCTAAGGATCAAGGTACGGCTTTAGTTCTTCTACAACCCATTTGCAGTTTCTAGCTGAGGTTTTTTGCATGTAAACAAGTTGGTCGTGAGCGACAACTTGGGTTGTGATTGTAAGGGCATCTTGTGAGTGGGGTGCTCTACTTCTCGCTGCTCTTCAGGGGAAGAGTTAAACATCGTGGGGTTGCATGTCCACGGTGTCAAGCGATCAGGGTAGATTGATTGTTTGTATTCCTTGCTTCTATTAAAGTGATTCAAGGTTGGGACAAGGGTCCCGTAATTGTGGTGTCGGCATCTAAGTTGGTACCAGCAACCAATCTTGTTGATTCCGAGACTTGGTTGAAATACCGAGTAGGGGTGATCGATATTTGGGTGATCAGTCGTTCGGTCGTTGCATACTACATAATTGCCGTGTTATATATTGCTAGTGTGTTGATTGGTTGTAATTTGTTTACCGGTAGCCGATCAGCAATATCGTGGTGCTGGGCAATTGAGTATTGGTATTGTGATCTATGTTTGCTGACGTTCACAGGTTGAGCGGGAGCTTCGTGCCACTAAATTGAGCAGTAACTACATGTCACTATTTACAACGGCAGCGCCGGGCTTCAGGGGTTGCTTCATGCCGTTGTTTGTAGCAGTATTCTGTTGCGTGCTAATTGGAAGGCTGGTGTTTCAGGGGCTGGAACACACCGAGCGGTGTCCGTTTGGGGCAAAAAATTTTGCTCCTGTTTGACATCCGTGGTAGAGTTATCAGAGCCAAGGTTTCGGTTGAACCACGGGTTGACGAAGTAGACTTGTGAATCAGTACACATTGCTTTCGGGGGAAGGTACTCCATGTACTACTGTTGAACCAATATGATATGGACACATGATTTACCGATGCTCTCAAGGAGAGAGTGGCACGGCTGGAAGTGCTGGTAGGAAGGCCTACCAGTGATGACGACGGACATACCGCCTTCGACAAACTACAGTTCTTGGCAGAAGGGTTGTGGGACTTGAATACTCGGTTAACCACTTGAGCCGAGTCTAGTCATGGAAGGGGTGAAACAGCGGAGATGGATGATTTCTGGGCTGCAGTAGAGGCATTGCATACCGATGTTGTTTTGCTGAAACAAGTGTGGATGAGGCAGCCTTAACAAGGTATTGCTGATCGTGCAGCAAAAGAAGCCATTCTGGGAAAGCTCAAGGTGCCAGAGCCAAAGAAGTTCGAGGGAACTAGATCGGCCAAGGATCCAGAGAACTTCATTTGGGACATACATGAATACTTCACTACTGCAAAAGTTCCCAAAGATAGCCAAGTTTCAATGGCCAGTATGTTTATGACCAGGGATGCCAAGCTATGGTATCGTTGCCGTACCAAAGAGGATGATATTACTGGTCGACCCTGGATTGAGACTTGGGAGTTCTTGAAAAAGGAGCTTCGGGAGTAGTTCTTGCCAACTAACACTACATGGGTCGTGAGGTCTCAATTGCAACGGTTGAGACAAACAGGAACAGTGAGGGAGTACGTCAAAGAATTCAGCTCTTGTCTCCTTGACATTAAAAATATGTCTGAGGATGATAAGTTATTCACCTCTATCAACGATTTGCAATCATGGGCATAGATGGAACTTAAGAAGCAGAAAGTACAGGATTTGCTTGCAGCTTTGGTGGCAATGGACACTCTGGTGGATCTCAAGCCAGCAACCAGCAATACAGATAATGTGTAGGGCAAGAAATCCCAGAGTGGTCAGGGCAGCCAGCGAGATGGCAAGAAAAAGCTATCTAGTTGACCAAAGAAGAAGTGGCAGAACTTCAGGGCAGGAAATCAGAACCGAAAGGTGGCTGATGTAAAGAAGTCTGGGCATTTTCTGTGTAATGGTCTGCATTTGCTAGGGAGTGCCTGACCAAGGGCAAGCTGAGTGCCTTGGTGGCTGAGGCAAATCAGGACCAGGAGGACACAAGGCCTTTTGCTCGAGGCTCTACTCTTCAAATACTCGGGGCGTTGAGAGCTAGACATGCAGCTTCAGGGGAGCTGGTTTGATGTCTGTTCCATGTGTAGTGAATGAGAGGAAGGTTTTAGCCTTGATTGATATTGGTGTGATGCATAGTTTTGTCTCCAAGGAGATAACTACGAAGCTAGGGCTAAAAACCGGGACCAACACGAGCAGGATTAAGGCAGTGAATTCTTAGGCAAGGTAGGTGGACGACATCTCCAAAAAAGTCAGACTATGCTTGGGGGAGTATGAGGGCCGAGTGGATCTCATGCTCATCAAAATGGATGACTTTGGTTTGATCCTCGGCAATGCTTTCATGGGGACTGCTGGAGTGGGAGTGTTCCCACAATTCGAAGGTATACTGATCATGGATTAGGGGTGCAAGCTTTGTCCGTGCCAGTGGGAGGCCTTCTGGGGTCAAGGACCGCACTTTCGAAAGTGAGCACTTGTCAGCAACGCAGGTGGCTCGAGCGTGCAATCGGGGCACCTTCACTTATCTTGCTGTTATGGTGGAGGTCCAGCCGAACCATGTGGTTGTGGTGCCAGACGAGATACTGGGGCTGTTGGATGAGTATTCCAACATCATGCCAGCAAAGTTGCCAGACGGGTTACCTTCCAAGAGGACGGTCGAACACCGGATCGAGCTGGAGCCAGGGACGAGAGCACCAACAAAGGTGCCATATAGAATGTCGCCGAAAGAACTCACAGACTTGTAAATCCAGCTAGGGGAGTTGCTAGATTAGGGGAAGATTCAGCCATCAACTACACCGTATGGGGCACCAGTTCTGTTCTAGGAGAAGCATGACAGATCTTCAAGGTTATGCATAGATTATCGAGGACTAAACAAGGTAACTATGAAGAACATGTACCACGTTCCTTTGATAGCTGATCTGTTTGACAAGCTGAGTGGGGCGCGTGTCTTCACCAAGCTGGACCTGAGGTCAGGTTATTGGCAGGTCCGGATTGCGCCGGAGGATGTGCCTAAGACGACTATGGTCACAAGGTATAGGTCTTTTGAATTCCTTGTGATGCCATTTGGGTTGATGAATGCGCCAGCTACATTTTCCAATCTTATGAATGATGTGTTTCACGATTTTTTGGATAAGTTTGTGGTTGTGTATCTGGATGACATAGTCATATATAGTGAGTCCATGGAGGATCACTAGAGACACCTGAAATAGGTTATGGATCGGTTGAGGGAACATTAGCTCTATGTCAAGAGGGAGAAATATGAGTTCAGCCTAGGGGAAATCAGTTTCCTAGGTCATAGAATTGGTCACGGGTCGCGCGCATGGAGGAATTGAAGGTCTGAACTATTGCCGAGTGGCCAGAACCGACTAAGGTGTCAGAGGTCAAGAGCTTCTAGGTTTGGCCAATTACTATCGGAAGTTCATACATGGTTACAGCCATGTAGTGTCACCGTTGACTGATCTGCTGAGGAAGGGACAGTCATGGGTGTAGATAGGTTCATGACAAACAGCCTTTGAGGAAATAAAAGTTGCGATATCATCGAAGCAGATATTGAAGTTGCCGGACTTTCATCAACCATTTGAGGTGGTGACAGACGCCTCAGATAAAGCCGTCGAAGGAGTACTACAGCAAGATGGGCATCCTATTGTTTTTGAGAGCTAGAAGTTGAAGGACGCTGAAACGCGGTATTCGGCGTATGAAAAGGAAATACTCGCAGTGGTACATTGTCTTTGAGTGTGGCAGGTTTACCTGCTAGGATCTAAGTTCATGGTGATTACGGACAATGTTGCTAACACTTTCTTCAAGACCCAGAAGAAATTATTGCCGAGACAAGCAAGGTGGTAGGAATTTCTGGCCGAGTACGACTTTGAGTGGTTGCACCAGCCGGGAAAGACTAATCAGGTGGCGGATGCCCTGAGTTGGAAGAATATGGAAGTGGTGGCCACTACGTCAAAGGTCGAGACACTATTACTGGGGCAGGTTCGGGAGTTAGCAAGGATGGATCTAGAATATAAGAAGTTGGTTGATAGAATCCGTGAGGGACTGGTTCGGAAATATTGGCTAGATGATGGTGTGGTCTATGCTAGTGGGGGTCGGATTTATATCCCTACAGGTAGGCTACGACGAAAGATGATGGTGGAGTCCCACGACACCCAGTGGGCAAGACATCCTGGGAGAGACAGGATACACGCTCTAATGGCCAGGGCGTATTATTGGCCGGGATGAAGGCCGATATCAAAGCTTTCGTCAGGCCTTGTCTGGTGTGCCAACAAGACAAGGTGGACAAGTGGAGGCAGGCTTGCTACAGCCTCTACCAACACCTACGAGACCATGGAGTTTGGTTTCGATGGAATTTATGTCCGAGTTCCCCAAGTTTAGAGCGATGTCGTCAGTGATAGTTGTAGTTGATCGATTTTCCAAATACGTTGTAGTTAAAGCAGCTCCACTTGCATGCTCAGCCGAGAAAGCTGCTGAACTATTCTTTAAGAACATGGTCAAGTACTTTAGACTACCAGCGGATATTGTGAATGATCGAAATGCCAGATTTACAGGCAAATTCTAGAAAGGGGCGCAGAGTGAAGTGTCCAGTTACATACAAGTTTGCCAGGGATAGGCAAGAGTTGTATGATGATTGTAAAGACCCGGAAAATAATAATAATAATAATAATAATAATAATAATAATAATAATAATAATAATACGTTAGTCGCGGTGGGATTGAATGTTGGAAAATTTATTTTTTTCCATACAAATTATTTACCGTCAACCGGTTAACTATGAATTACCCAGTTAAGTGAAAAGTATTGTAACCGATTAATTATTGTTTAATCGGTCAAGTGGAATCAAACCGTTTAAACAATAAAGTGAATCATATCGATTACCCAGTTACTCGATTAAGTGAAATACGGGCGAAGTAAATTTTTACAAACCCTAGCCTTCATGACATTATATAAAGAGAAGGGGAGGGCGTCATCCACATAATTTCTCTTCAGACAGACGCTGGCTTCCTCCGTTGCTCAGGTAATTCTTCTTCCTTTCCTTTCTTTTCTTTTGTTGCATGCATACACATGTTGCATAAATCATAAACATGATAAACATAAGAATTAAATGAGGAATCAACAAGGGAAGAAGAAAACCAAGAGGACGTCCTGCTGTTTTCCAGCAGCAACCATGTCATGTTTCCTTCCATGGTGCGGGGTTGACGTGCTGGAGGTGGGAATTGCTTCCGACAGTGATGCTGGCCGGATGGAGTCACCTTGGAGGGCCAAAACAGACCATCGAGGAGGCACGCAGGTCTGAAATCCGAGGGGAGAACAGGTCAGTGTTGGTGTGGTGGTGCAGCCATGCTGGTCAGGGGCGCCGCCGTGGTGGTGCTAGAGGGTCGTCGTCATGGTGGTGCTAGAGGGTCGTCGTCATGGTGGTGCAAGGGGAGCCGCCATGGGTCTGGTCGGGTGTTGTTTATGTGGCCGACTAGGGTAGTCGCCAAGGGTCATGGGCTGATTATGTGACCGACATGGAGTCACCATGGTCAGGTCAGGGTTGCTGATTGGGTGGCCGGAATGGGGTCGCCAAGGACTGGTTGAGGGTTGCCATGTGGTGGCCAAGTTGGAGACGCCATAGCAACGAATGGAGGCCGCCACGTTATTGGTTGGTTGCCATGCATGGTGAAAATACTGGCTTTCGCTGGTTGACTACAATAAAGCTGGGAGCTTTAGGGTCATTAAATTAATTGTTAAAGTAGAATGACAACCAGGTAAATATAGGAGAACTCGATGCGGTCGAGTTAAAATATAAGGTAAATACAAAAGAATTAAGTATGGGACATGTTAATAATTAAATTATCAACTAGTTAATGGGGTTTTGGATGGGGATAATTAATAATTAATTATCATCAGAATTGCTAAAAATTTAATAAGTAATGAAGACTAACATGAACTAATTACATCATTTAAAAATTGATAGTATATTAGTCATGTAGTTGCATGTAGGTTCATGCAAATAAAATTATACTAATGTATAATTTTATGCCCTCATTCAGATTAGGGTTAGCAGATCAAAGTCAGACAAAATCACAAGTCAGGTATGTATAATAGGTAGAACATCGTACTTTCCTTGTTGGGAGCCTAGGTCGGCCTGAGCCCAGATTCAACCACCATGCACCGAGTGCAACCGGGGTTAAAGAATTGACTCAGTCCAACACGGGGTCGCATTATGTGCGTAAATTGTGTAATGCATCGACATTGTTTTGGAGTAGTGACAGCCGCCACATAAAAAGGCTACGGCCGGGGTGAGCGAGGTACAATGATTCCTCCATCGCACTGGAGTGCAGTGATAGCCTACCCATAAAAAAGCTACGGTTGGGGTGTGCAAGGCACTGGCACTAGAGTGCAGTGATAGCCTCCCTATAAAAAGGCTCCGGCCGGGGTGTGTGAGGCACTGGCACTAGAATTGGTAGTGAGAGCTTCCCCACAAACGGGGCGTAGCATTCACCTGAGTGCAGTGATAGCTTCCCCATAAAAAGGCTACGGCCGGGGTGTGCAAGGCACTGGCACTGGAGTGTAGTGATAACCTCCCCATAAAAAGGCTACGGCCGGGGTGTGTGAGGCACTGATACTAGAATTGGTAGTGAGAGCTTCCCCACAAACGGGGCGTAGCAAACACCTAAGTGGAGTGATAGCTTCCCCACAAAAAGGCTACGGTCGGGGTGTGCGAGGCACTGGCACTGGAGATGGTAGTGATAGCCTCCCCACAAAAGGGCTATGGCCGGGGTGTGCGGATCACAGCGGATACCTCCTCCGCATTGTTTTGGAGTATAGCAGAATCGGTCCATCGCATATTAAAATGAACATAGGGAAATAGTGGAATGTACTTGACTTGTTTTATCTATTATACTATTTAGTGTTGTAATCACTAACGCGGAATTGCCTCCGCAGGTTTGCAGATATGAAATTAGGTGATTGACAACCAGAGCATGGAGCAAAATAAATATGGGGACTCCCTTTTTATTTATTTGAGAAATAAGTGTGGCTACTGGGAAATGGTCCAAGACTGTGGGATCTTTATATATGTTTTTGTTATAAATGCTAGACATATTTGCTAAATTGTGAGTAACACCTAGCCAGCTAGGCCCACAATGTTGTGAAAAATGGCGGGTTGTTACAAGGATGCGGTAGATTCATTAGCCAAGGCAACACGCCGAATCAAGAAGTATACTGACTCGAGAAGGAGGCCGGTGTCATTCAGCATAGGGGACAAGGTAATGCTGAAGCTCATGCCACAGATCTTGAAGAAAATCAGGCCTACCAAAGTGCATCGGGGATTGGTGTAGTGGTATGATGGTCCTTTCAAAGTGGAGAAGGTGATCGGGAGCATGGCTTACAAGTTGAAGCTTCCGGAGAGGTATCAACTCCATCCAGTGTTTCATGTTAATTTTCTTAAGGCCTTCCATGAGGATTTGGTCAATCCAAGGTGAGCTCGTCCAAGGAGAGCTCCATCTAATATCTGGCGACAGTTTGAGAAAAAATGTGAGGAAGATTTTGGGGCATAGGTAAGGTGCACCAAATATCAGGACAGAATATCTTATCAAATGGAGAGGGGAGCCGAGAAGTGAAGCTAGCTGGGAGTGAGAGAGGGACTTCTGGCAGTTTGAGCGAAAGATCAGGAAGTAATGGGGAGGACTTTACCTTCCGATAAGGACATCAGATCTCATTGGTGGAGGAAAGCTGTTATAGCCTTAGTCCATGGACATACCAGGTGCTAGGATTTGGGGCCGGTCCAAGATGAGTAGCAGGGGCTATTCGAGTGGTGAAACAGCTGACCAACACTAACACGTGTTATAGTTGCAGGGTGACGAACTATGGTGCATGTAGCTGTCGAGACTAAGAAACCGCAAGATGGCGCTAGTTGGGTGCTAGTGATCGAACATCGCGACCAGGCATTGTGGGTGTGTCGGTGTATGCGTCGGTAGAGCGAGGTTGTGGGAAACCAAGCATGCCAAGTAGTGACAATCATCTTACCGAGCGTGGATGAGCAGTGCCAAGAAATCTGTTGAGCAAAGTACCGAGCAGCGCGTACCAGGAGTACCGAGCAGCATGTCAGCATGGGCGTGCAGTGTGCTCGAGCGTTGAGCGAGCGTGATCGGTAGTGGGTGCTGGTAGTGTGTAGCGCATAGTGGTAGCGGTGTATGAGCGCTGGTGCGTGGGTGTAGATGCGTGCTAAACAAATAGTGGCATGCCGGTATTTGGGGTGAGCAGCACAGGGGTCCAGCGGTAGCGTGTTCCAACACTTGGGCGAGAAGTGCGGGACATACTTTGAGGTTAATCTGGTGTTCAAGCAATGGCTGGGGTTGAGCCAGGGGCAAGACTGGAAAACTAGCGGTGCAACCAAAGGTTTGGTGAAAGTTTGTTACCGATAAGATACGATATCTTAGGAGATCACAACATCTTATCACCATGCACGAGTAAAGGTTTTGCAACTAACTCCGGAGGGATAAACATGGACGAATCCATCCGGCATTGTAGCTATAAGCATAATGACACGGCATATCTTGAGGCAATCTATAACGACCAGCCCGTTCCGAGCTACGAACCAAGTGTTACTATATGAAACTAAGTGTCTCATAAATTAATTTTCTATTAATTTTTAAGATTTTAAATAAATCCATAACAATAAATTTAATATATAAATGCTCAGAATAATCTAAGCCCTATAAATTGAACCAAAATCCCACTGTCATGCAAACAATCTCCAGAAATGAATAGTCCAATAATAGAGTTTTCCAGTTGTCCTGACTCTACCCATCCTTCTATGCTCATACCTGTGGAGGCAATTCTGCGTTAGTAATAAAAACACTAAGTCGTATAATTACAAGAAATAATTAATATATTCCACAAAATCTGAATTACATCTTTTAGTGATTATAAGCCTATACTAAGCTCTTAATATGCTAGGAGTGTGGCCACCCATCCAGCTACAATCCCATATATGTGTACACACGCTACGTGGCCTTCAGCCTGTAGTTACTGATATTTGTCATTGACTCACCTTCTCGTTATCACAAATGCATAATGATCCGTCTTGCGCCACTGCGCCCTGTTACCCCTTTCGGCATACGGGCAAGTATTTAATCTTTCAGAGGGTGTTGCCTTGTGCCAGATTGAGTCAATTTATTGACCCTAATTGCGCTCAATGCATGGTGGTCTAAAATTAACTCAAGTCGACCAAGACTCCCACATAGTAATTTTTTTAAAGGTGCTACCCTGTGTCGGACTGAGCTAAATCTTTGACCCACCCCGATCGTGCTCAGTGCATGGTGATCGAATGTTGGCTTATGCCGACCAAGACTCCCAGATCGAAATATATAACATTTCAAGTAGTTATACGAACCTAGTATTGTAATGAGGAACCCAAAACTATGACACACGATCCTAAAGCCTTCCCTTTCTAAGTTAATTGTGCTCACAAATTATCCAGATGATGTTTCATTTAACATCAATAGAACTCTCCTTTATATAAAAGATTATGTGTAGAATTCAAGAAGTCACTATATTAAAATTTATTATAAATATGTGTAGAATTCAAGAAATCATTATATTAAAGTTTATTAATATGTGTGAAATTCAAAAAGTCATTTGTGTGATAATGTAAAATAAAAAGTACTTATTAAGTTAATACGAATGAATGTTAAATCATAAAAATATTATAAATATCATTATACTGATATGCTAAAGGACAAAATTGATAATTTATAATATTAATTTTTGAAGAATTAATTTAATTAAATAATATTTATGGTTCGTTTGAAGATTTACAAAACCCTAAATAAAATAACATAATGATTTTTTCAGGGTTTTTCACGATCTTTTGGAGAAAAGATTTGGGACAAGATATTGGTTTATCCGGAGTATTGGGTGGATGAACACATGAGGCTTTTCTATATATTGGAGAAGCCGGACTTGGAAAAAGGAGAAGAATGCTTGAGTTTTGTTCTGGTGCAAAGTTCGTGTCTTTCCTGTGGAGTTGAGAAAAACCTCATCAACAAGGGAAGAGCGTTAAGTGCTGCAAGCCAGTTCATGGGAATTGAATCTTCACAAGGGACGACTGCATTGGGTAGTCGACGTTCACCTAAAGATCGAGGTACGGCTTTAGTTCTTCTACAACCTGTTTGCAATTTCTAGCTAAGGGTTTTTGCATGTAAATAAGTTGGTCGTGGGCGACAACTTGGGGTTGTGATTGTGAGGACATCTTGTGAGCAAGGTGCTCTAATTCTCGCTGCTTTTGGGGGAAGAGTTAACTATCGTGGAATTGCATGCCCACGGTGTCAAGTGATCAGGGTAGATTGATTGCTTGTATTCCTTGCTCCTATTAAAGTGATTCAAGGTTGAGACACGGGTCCTGTAATTGTGGTGTCGGCGTCTGGTTTGGTACCAGCAACCAGTCTTATTGATTCCGAGACTTGGTTGAAATATCGAGCAAGGGTGATCGACATTTGGGTGATCAGTCGTTGGTCGCTGCATACTACGTAACTGTCATATTATATATTGTTGGTGTGTTGATTGGTCGTAATTTGTTTATCGATAGCCAATCAGCGATATCGTGGTGCTGGGCAGTTGAGTGCCGGTATTGTGATCGGTCTTTGCTAACATTCGCAAGCTGAGCGGGAACCTCGTGCCGTTAAATTGAGCGGTAACTGCATGCCACTATTTACAAGCGGCAGCGCCGGGCTTCAAGGGTTGCTTCCTACTGCTATTTGTAGCAGTATTCTATTGCATGTTGATTAGAAGGCTGGTGTTTTAGGGGTAACACGTAGCGCGGTGTGCATTGGGGGCAAAAATTTTGCTCCAATTCAACTGTCCGTGACAGTAGGATTATCTATCAATATGACATATTATGTCCTCTCTTTGCCCAATAGTTTTAAGAGCCTTTTATACATGTGCTACACTTTTTATGTTGAACATTTTGGTGGGTCTCACTATTTAAAAATTACATAGATAAATAATATATATATATATATAATATGGATAATTATAAAATGTTAATACACCTTAATGTTTCTAATCTTTTCATTGTAATATCTAATTAGTTATAATAAAATTTAATTTTAAAATATTTATTAACTTTTGATTATTCAAAAGTTAGTCATAATAATTTTAAAAAATTGTATCAACTTTCTGCTTAAATACCATATTTTTAATATATATAAATATTATTTTGTAAACACACTGAAAAGGGTTCAAATTAAATATGTAATTTATATAAGTTTTTCCCTAGTTTTAAATATCATATCCTACTATCTGGTATACTACTATGTACTATTTTTAAATTCAATACTTTTTAAGGGTTAAGATTTTATTTAGTTTTAATGCATCCCTCGTTTTTTAATTTAGAATTTTCACAAAAAATATTTTTTTGTTGAATTTAATAAAATATTCATGACAAATGCTTGGCTTATTGGTTTAGATACCTGGAATTTATAAGAGGTTTTCAGATAACCCCAGCCAAGAACATACACTCATCATTTTTTAGAATATTTTTTTATGATTTTTTTATATATAAGAGAATAATTTATTTTTATTTTAATACTAATTTTATTTGAGTTATATTTCGACAGGATCTTTTGGTTGTTGATCTGGCTGTCTAAGACAATTGTTTTCTTTATTTGAACATTTTTTTTCATAGTGCAATTTATGAAAATTCCCTTACATGTGTTTGACATTGATCTCATCATGTGTTTAAATTAAACTCTTTTTACAATTTTCAAGCCTAGATAAAGATGATTTCGAGTAGATGTACAATAAAATCTTCAAGATTATTGAGGAGCCTCCTATTTTGACTCTATTTTTCTATGATTTGAACTTTAGGCTCTTTTAATTCTATCTAAGTTTTGGACAGAAAACACTTGTCGATCATCAATATGTTTAGCATAAAAAATTCACCTCTTTTCGATCATCAATATATTTAGCATCCAAAATTCACCTCTTTTGTCACAACCTTTCTTTTGTTATTATTAAATTTTAATTCCATTCTTTTGGGAGCTTATACTTCTCTATCACCCATACCAAATTTTTGACTAAACATTAATTATAAAGCTTTTTAAAAAAGTATTAGTAGTTTTAAATTGGGGGTTTGGATATGCAAATTAAAGATAATTATAAGGATTTGTCAGCCTCATGGAAATTTCTATTATGAGCACTACTAAAACTGCATCCAAAACAACTATTTATACAGAAACTCTTATTATTATTATTTCTTGATCAACAACCTTAATGAGCCTATGTCTTTAAAAAAATGTAAAAAACCATTAAATCAAGGATGGGAAAAAAATAATTTTGCATTTTCACTTCGCTCTATTTTCTTTTAACAAGACTCTTATTATGTGTATGCTTTGGGAAAAAAGAAGCATGCATCTTCTACGTACACACCTAATGAAAAACCTCAAGAGCTTTCTTTCCTCGGTTTTCTTCCAAAAATTTTTGTATGCCAAGGCCTAACCTCCATAGCCCTAGTCTTGATGATCTTAAGTTGTGCAGCTGCTCAGGCCACTCTTGCGCTTTGGGCAAGGCTGCGCCGATGCTCTCATCTCAGGTAGCCCATTTGCAGCTCATCGTAGCTCTTTCGTAAGTTTGTTTTGATTTGTTTGTGATTTGAATGTATACTCCTGTCAGTTTGATGGCAGATCGGTATTTTGATTTTGTATTGGGGTCTGCATTTCTGATTCGGGGCTTTTACTGTACTGTAACGATTGGTGAAGTTGATGTTATATGATCAATCAATGTAGTTAAAGGTGTATTCTAAGTGTTATATTCATGCCTTAATCTAATCGGATCATACAAGCAGTGTTGATTTCATTTTAGTTTGCCTTTTTAAGTTAAAAAACTATTTGGCCCGTATGTTTTGGGTGTTAGGAAGACTCTTAATTAACTGTTTTTATGTGTGTCGAACGTCTTGGTGCAACTTCATTTCCGAAGCTTATGTTATTTCATGGAACGCCCAAGTGAAGACTATCGACTTTAGCATTGTTGAGTTATCATTTTTAGCAGTTATCAATCGTGGCTATATATATTGCTGATTTGAGTCTGTTTATCATATTTATTTTGTAAATCAATAACATTGGCTAAAGGTTTTTTTTTTGTTTTTTTTTAACCAAATTGAAACCATGCAAGTCACACAAAAAAAAGATTCTAGGAGAAGATCAAAATATTTATAATGAATGTCAAATAGAAGAATCCAATGTCAAATACCAAGCTGCGATGATCAATATAACATTTTTTAAAAAAGATTGACTACCAAATGGATTTGCTATAAGATTACTCAAAGAAAGACGATCTTTAAATTCTGTACACATTCACATAGAGGACACCATTCTACCTTAGATTTTCCACTTGTATTTGGCTTCCTATGTATGAAATAAAATTTCAGGCTAAGTAGGTATTTCAACCAGTTTTATTCGTTTTAGAGGTCTTAGCTTTAGATGTTAAATCCCAAGGATGAGATTCCTTATATTTACCTCAAACTTAGTCAATTTGATGTATAGAGGGTTTAGGCTTTTGCCTCCCTGTTTTGGTGTGTATTAGCACTCCCTTTCGGAGTTACATTCTTAAAATATGCATTGATTTGTTCAAAGTACTATGTTTTCTACTGCACAGGTTTGGAACCTCTTAGACTCCGTCTCATAGCATGAAGACTGGCAGGCAGATTTATTTTGATTTTGATAGATGATTTTGATATTTGACTATGATAAAATCTGGTTGATGTGTTCTGTTTCAGATGAGCTCGCATGAGGCTTATCCTACTAGCTTATTTAGTAATTTGCAAGGCCGACGTTGTTTTTATTACATGCATATACTAATATTTAGATGTGACCTAAGTTATTTCTGAATACATTACTGGCATGCAGACTAGTTCATTTTGGAGATGTACATATATTTTTAGTATATGTCAATATGTTTGGGTTGTAACATTGCAGAAAGCACAAGGCAGTCCCACTTTTGCATTTTTATGATACTGTTCATAATGTACATTATGTTTTCAACAGGTGTTTGATTTAGTTTGTACTACTACTTCTAGCTGTTAAATTACTGTGTTTTCTTCTGATCATTTTAAGTACTCATCATTCATTAGCTTAGGTTTCCATATTTTGGAAATAGGAGAGTTGTTCGATCTTTTATATTTTTGTCATGAAATTTTATTGCCTTAACATTTTCATTGATTCTCGACGAAGCGTGAGTGATGGCTTAACTCTTCGATTCTAGTTCATTCGTAAACCAGATTCAAGGCATTCAAGGTGTTGTGTTTATTTTATAAATTTTTACATATATTTCTTTGTCTTGGCTGGTGGCTCGAGGGATCTGAAAGACGAGACTTGTTTCAAGCTTGATGAAAAAGCATGTATGACTGGTGAACGTTCGTCCAGCTTGATCATAGATTGTTCAATTCAATATGACTTCAATTTGTGGTGGACACTTTTTTTAAACATTTTTGGTTGGGATCCTTAGCCCGATTCATATGTGTTGTATGTATACAGAACTGAATATTCTACCCAAATAAAGTGAAATTTGCATTTGGTGCGTACCCATTTAATAAAAATGGTAGTTTTACAGTTAATGGAAGTGGAAAAAAGAGAGGCATCTCTTGTTTTGGGATGTAAAAGTGTTTTCCGAGGGAGAAAAAGGGTGATTTTGTTTATTTTGAGCCGCTTCAGCAATAAGACTCCCGCTAAGATCGCTGTCTTCACCTAACACTTAGAATTAAGGGGCTAATCAAGTGTGCTTTTTTTAAATAAAAAAGTATAACTGAATATGTGTTATTTTATAAATTCCTTTTAATTTTCATATACCATTAAAGCATGGTAATAATTATACGAAGCTAAGGACCTTAAGAGTACTTAGGTTGGAATTCAGATCAACAAAGTACATACACGATTAGAAACGATTCTGTTTGGCAATACTGGAGGGTGGTTTGCTAGGGGAAATTTTATTTTTTATTTTTTATTTTTGGTTTGTAATACTGACGAGCTTGCTTGGAAAAAAATTTTTTTTTTGGTTTGTAATACTGACGGACTTGCTTGGAAAAAAAGTCACAAAAAATACATTTTTTGTGCACATGCATCGAAAATACAATACAATTATATCAAATTGTGTGTCATTCGGTGTTCAAGTCACATTGTATAACTAATGCCACACAAATTATGTTCTCCTGAAAACTCCAAGCTGAAATTCTTGCACTCTCTTTTTCAAGCGCTTGTGAAGAAATTTATGAAAAAAAGTGTCATTGTTAAAGGTTCTGCAATTAGGGCATGGAAGAGGCATACAGATACATGATCTAATAGGGTTGTCCCCAAACGAAAGGGTCATTTCTAAAATGCTTTGGGATAAATAAGGGTCATTTCTTAAATTGTGCCAGCTAGTCCCTCTTGTCCTGTCCTTTAGGCTCACTTGTTGTTCTCTTGCAATGAGCCCACTTTATACTTGTTATTTTATTCATCCCCACATGTGATTATTATTTTTTATTTAATCTGCACATGAATAGTCACTATTTTTATCAAAAAGAAAGTAAATTAATAATTTTCATATACTTTTTTCATAAAATCAACAATAAAACTATGGTGATGAACATACAATCTAAATTTATATATTATTATTCCATTTATTTATAATTTAAAATAAACCAGCCCTTGGCTAGTTTTAGCAGAGAAATTGGCATCGCTTTTAGGCTCTGATGGAGAGCTAATTATTGGCGTGAAAAAACAAAAAGAAAAGAGAAAACTCAGGTCCCTTTCACGTGTGGAGTTCAAACCTTAAGATCTTGTAGACCTTTAAACAACAAGAATAGATACAACCATACGAAAGAAGGGACCATGCCACATTCAATCATATTAATATGCAGGTAAGGGAACTGTTTTTTCTGCCTGCTTCATAAACTCCTGTCATTTTTAGTTCTGCCCCCATCTCTACTCATATACATATTATATCCTTCTTTGTAAATCCCAATTATTTGTTCAGATAGGTCACAGGGTTTCATATCTTTTCATCCAATTAAAGTCAGAAACGTTACAACTATAAAAAACAGCCACGGCAAACGTTAGCCACGCTACCCACTGTCAATTACAGGGTAATTAAGCACGGACCCTCGAACCGCCACTATGCCAGAATTTCATGCAAACGACGCTCCACAACATATCTCGACTATTATCCCTATCTTTTAGAAGTCCCCTTTCTTTCTTCTCCAAAAAGTTGCGAGACATCAATGTAGCTATAATATATGCTAGTAATGCATGGTTGGTGATGTGCACTCGTGAGGGATTTAGAAAGGAGAGATCTGGACAGTGCATGTGGGGTGGGCATGGCGTCGTCGGGAACCCTAGAGGTTGGGCCAAACGGCCTGCTTCCTAGGGCGCAACGCCCGAGGCTGTCGCACCGCAAAAGGTCCCCGCACCTGCAACGGGAGCGGGCCGTGACAGCCCCACCCCTGTGCCTCTTCTACTGCTTCTGTCGGCAGGTCGCCCATCCCCATCTTAGGCCCTCCTCCCGCCACCAACCGTTTGATTAACAATGTTATGCCTCACTAATAATAAGTAGCTGTTGTAGCACTGTGTGCAACATTTTGTGGCTCCTAATTGGACTAAAAAAGAGAGAGAAAGGGTCTTATCAATACTTCTGTTTTGAGTGGTGTTTTATAGAAGATCGTTCTTGTTGTTGGCAGTTTATTTCATGGGTCACCCATGATTAGGTAGATCTCCTCCAAATTATAATCTTAGTAAAAATAAATTTTATTTAAGATGAGATTTATGTTAATTCATTTCATTAGATTATCATAGAAATGATCTACTCTAATTATTATAGACTTAGAACATTCTTGAAATCCTTGATTTTTCATTACGATTACTATTATATTTATTATCTTAATGATATAGAGTAAGAGTACCATCAATTAAATAGAATTAACTATTTTCAATGTATGAAAAAAACCATGTGCTTTGGATTTTTTTTTAAATCACAATGGATTCCCCTACGTCATATAATCAGAGCTCATCACTTCCCACCTAAAAAAACCAAGGCATGATTTCCTATTTCTTGTTTTATCTTTTATATTTAAAAAAGTATACACCAGTTTATGGTTAATTCTGAAAACATAACTAAGTTGCCCCCATTAATTTGAAGGACTATATCAAACATGTCAACAGCCTTTTAAAATTTTTGAGGTCGTCCAGAGTAACATACATCACGTCTTCCGCCTTCCCCTCAGCCTACACGATTTCACCTCATCCCCCTTCTAAAATAATACCTCTAAAACATGCATCCTTTGGGATGGAGCACAAGCATCCCCCTCTCAACAATCCAATAGCTTTCCTACTCCAATCTTCTCCCCATACAAATCATTTTGTAACCGTTGTTCTGAGAAACCACTCTCAGACTGTTTCAAATCAAAACATGGGAAATCTAAGACGTGCAAAATCCTACAGAAAACAATGACGGAGAAAATTCCAGAAGATATTCATGAAATGATACTGTACAACACATGTGACTAATGACATAAAATTTCTCATATCGATATCAAGTAAACCACGCATCTTGGTTTTTTTACCCTAAAGTAAGTTGCACTGACTCATCATTAACAACAGTACCATGATCAGTACCTGAAACCCATTTCAAGCTCTGGAGGACCAAATGCCCCAGGAACCTTACCATGCCCACCTCCAACTTGGTAGACTTGCTTCGCATTTGCTCTTAATTCCATCTCTTTTGCCCGCAAATCAAATTCATACCTTTCCAAAGAGTCTGGATAGCCACTATTACCAGCCAAGGTTCCTAGAAGCATCATGGGAAAACCAGAATAATGAGCTTACGGCTATTAAAAGCTAACCAACAATTGAGTGTAAGTATCCTTTTTCACACTATTAAGAACAAAATGGAGGTATAATGCACTAACCAAACACCACAGTTGGGCAACGCGGGTCAAAATAAAATAGTTAATGTCACGATATTTTTCCTTGGAAGAACACCGTTGGCAAACAGCCAGCTTACACCCCTATATTTTTTAAAAAACAAGAGAGGCATCAAACTTTCACTAAATGACCAGGCACATACCACGCACCACCACCTCTTCAAACAGTTCTCATATTGGCAATGTGATGGCTAAGATAACCAAAAATAACAAGAAAGAAAAAGGGTGGTTAAGGTAGATCTGTAGGAAAGAAAAGGAATCAGAGAAGACATGCAGAAAACTAAAGAAGCAGGGGTGGTGGCTAGGGCAGAGAGAGAGATATAGGAAAGGGGAAGACAGATACAGATGGAATAGAGTAAACATAATTTTACCTATAAAAACATTCAATAATTTTCATTTTCCAAAATTTCTTTTTTGTAATATAATTACATAAAAATCATATTTGCTCCATTCGGGAAAAAGGTGGTGCGATTTGGTAACTTATGTCGATTGGTCAACTAATTGTTCCTTGCAGTTCTCGAGTCTGTTTGCCTTGCAGATGATGTTGCTCAGTAAATTGATTTTTTTTTCCACCCTTGCTGGCTGCTGAAGCCAGCATCTTTAGGTCCGAGACACTCACACAGACCAAGAGAATCTGGCACAACAATGGTGGATGTACCGGTGTTAGTGGCAGCACAAAATGAAAGAAGGCGCCTTTCTGTTGTTTCCTGCCTGCTTAAAAAGAAGGATCAGGGATGCATGTGTGCATGTGTGCATGCGTAGTGTGTGTACTAGGTGGCTGGAGTCCAACATCACTACACCCAACAATGTTGGTAAAGGCAACCAAGTGGTTGTGAGCAGAAGCAATGGCTATGCTGGCGGCAGTGGATTGGCAGCCAATGTGGAGAATGTTTGGTTGACAGCAAGCAGACTTTGATTTTTTAAGAAGAAAAATGTTGCATTCATATGGTGAAGCCTGGCAGCAAGGTTAAGGGTGGGTCAGTGGGAATACCGAGCGGCAAGTAAATTGATGCCAGCGAATAAGTGACACAAAAGCTGATACTGAGCGACAAACAGATTGATGTTCGTGATTACCTTGACACACAACCTAAAGCTATTGATACCAATTAACAAAAGACAATATAAGGAACCAGGGGACAGGAGAGAAATCAAGGCAAAATTCAAAATAGGAGGTTCATTAAAGTAAAGAACTTTATTATTCACCAAAACAAGCGTACAATGGAGGGTTGAAGTCATATACATAGACCAAAATTGACCTAATACAAGGAACATCGAAACCAGAAAGATCCAAAACAAAAACCCGACTAAGAATGAGACAAGCAAATAAACCAAATATAATCCTACACAACATCTACACCAGAAAGATCCCTAAAATAACTTAACTAATAGTAAGCCATACAACAAAGTCCTGGTAGCAAGGTTGAGGGTTGAATGTTGAAATTAACCAATTCATGGAAGACATCATCATCATCACTTAATTCTATCCACAATATATGACACCAACAACTAACCACTTTCATTTAAATCAATGACAGAAGCTTCCGTGATACAGGAGACATTGCTTATTCAAGCTTTGCATTTCTGATCACTTTGAGGAAGTGCTGACAGTAGCATGGCCCACATCAGGACTACATTAGCATTGAAGTATTCCAAAGACACTTTACTCAGTTCCTACTTCCTATTATTCATGATTTGTTGTTGGTTAGTAGTTGAGGATCTTATCCGTTAGTATTTGTTTGTTCTTACGACAACCTAGGCCAAGTTGGCCCAAGAATCAATGAATAAGCCTAAACCATCTCTTCAAAATAGTTAACCCAAGTTGAAGATCTATAAGCATACCCTCGCTAATATGTCAGATCTTACCCTTGGATGTGGAACTAATTTTGGGATCTTAGAATCCACCCACCTAAGAAAATTCCAATCTTTGGAATTCCATTTCTTGGCCTGTGGTAACCCACGTTGATCTGGTCGAGCCCACCATTCAATACTATCCCGAGTTGGCTCTCATGTTGTCCCTGATGACCTAGCCCAAATACAAAATTGATGGTCATTTCTTTAAAAATGGTTGACTGAAGTTGGACATCTATTCACACAACCCCATTAATATATGGGATATTACCCTTGTAGGTATGGGATGTAGGACTAATTTTTGAGGATCATAGTTATCTTGTGTTAGACTTAGTGCTCATCTCCACTCCCAGAGAATCGTATGTAAGGGCAAACTGCTCATGTGTAAGTGCAACTTCAAGTAATATCATTTTCCCTCGTCCGCCATTGCTTTCATCTTTTATTCCCACTGTCCAACAATTTTCATTCTAGTTTCTGTCCTACATCATATATACTTCCAAAACATTTGTCTTCTATAGTCCATTTCATTAGGCTTGTGCTTTGGTATGACTTTGTATGAAAAAATCAAGAAATACAGTAAACATATCAAAATTTCCCTCATAAAAATCTCCAAGACACTCATTCATTATTAGGTTCCAAGTGAAGCATGATAAAATGAGAGGACGAGAGAATACCTGGAATTGGAACCCCCAAATCAGGCGGCCTCTGGCTTGAAGGGAAACTTTGAACTGGAATTATATCTAGTGGTACATGCCCGCTGAAATGATTCATGACAGGGGGTATAAAAGAACTCCCAGGCAGTCCCTGAATTGAATGAGATGATGGGAAACTACCAGGAATGGGTGACATTTGCTGCAGACGTGGGTGACCTGGCAGAGACTCAAACCTGGGTGGTGTGCCTAAACCATGATAAGGGTGATGGTGGCGGTACATGTTTGATTGGAAAGGATGGTGCAGAACATGGTGAGTGACATTGTCAATGCCAGGCCTATTCATTTCGGCACGAACATTTTGCTCCATAGCTTGTGGAATTAAAGCTCGGAATTGGTTTCGATCAAGATGATGGTTTGGCAAATGTAGAGGCACACGTTGACCATGCAATTTCTGGAGCATAAGCTCAGCATCCAATGAATCATTACGCTGAAATGGGGGACCCCTTTCCAAACCATGATGCAATAAAGACGGATCTCTTTTAAGAAGGGAACTTAAACTACCCACCTTACCAACAACCTCAACTGGTCCATTCAGGGGCAAATGTTCATCAGCTTGGAGCGTATCTCTCATGTGCAAGAGGTTAGGAGTTTCATTATTAAGGACCTCATTAGCACAAATCAAACTATCCTCTTCCGGCAGTTGCAAATCCATTATCCCATCAGCTCTGTCTTCTGGGACAAACGAACCATCATTGAACTTCACACCTTCAGTTTGTGAATCACTAAAACCAGGCCATACAGGATGAATAAGACCATGTTCTGAATGCAGGAAGTTGCTCTCTTCATTAGCCTCATGAAAGCCAGAATTACTAGTTGCAGAATCTGCAAAAGACAATGGAAAACCATGACTAGGTTCTGACAAATCAGTTCTAGCACTTCCACCAACTGAGCTTCCCTTTGCAGAAACAGGAGACCTTACTGATTGCAGCTCCTTCATGAAAGCTGAACCAAAAAGTGCTTCAAGGGTCAATGTTTTCTCAGGTTTGGGAACCTCTTCGGCACTGCCCATCCTCATAGAGCTGACATCAAGAGTTTCAAAGCAATTAACACCTTTGGACTTCGTCACTTTAGATGAACCCTTCTGTAACAAGGAAAGAAGATGTAGGGATGCATGATCATCCACATCAGCTTTGGATGTAACTGATTTTGCATCCAATAAATCCAGTGATGAATCTTGAATGGAAATCTGAGGGTACGAACTACCTTCATTAGCCTCGGATAAAATAAACTGTTCAAGATCTTCACATGTAAGCACTCCATGTTTGGAATCTGGTTCCGTGGAATGAAACTCTGGCTTTAAACTATTTTCTTGGCCAGAAATAGCAGTGACCAAGCCAGGCTTATCGTCAATCATGCCAATTTGAGAAAAAAATTCACTTGGTTTCACCTCTAACTGTACTTCACAGTGGGGATCAGATGTTTTGCTTCCATTGTTATCACCATTAACAATTAAAGAAAGTAGGTCCCTAGGCACTGAAGTACCTGTGGAAGGTTTCTTATCTGTGACAATGTAAAGAATTTGTCAAACTTCAAAGTTGGCACATTCAATGTCTAGGAAATAATTTACACAGCAACTTCATATTTGAAACCAAATATGACAAAACAATGTCATACCTTCATCCAGAAACCAGTGAGCAAACTTAGATGTTTCAGAGGTTATTGGATGCCATGTGTCATCATTTGTTTTCACAGCCTGTAGAACACAGAGACATAAAGGTAAGGTTGCCAATGAAACAGACAGAAGGAACAGAATGAAAGTGCAAAACACATACTCAGGGATTATTTCATATTTTCATGGAAGAAATGGCTAGCATTGAAAAATGTTTATATCACAAACAATAACAAGAATAACCAGACCATCAGAGTTTCAGATCTATCTATAAACTAAAATCTGAAATCATAAAACCAGATGATGGATACCTCTGTAAAAATTGGCGGTGCATTAGCATTTAGTGTTGAAGCACCATTAAATAGCTTTTGCAAAATTGATGTATCCTGACCAGTAACCTCAACCCTGGTCAGTTTGCCCACATCGCTAGCAACATGTCCAATATTACCAGTTTCCCACTCAACAGAAGCAGGGGGAGTCTGAGAACTGGAAAAGGCTGACGATGAACAAGAAACTACTGGAGGTATCTCGTGCACAGGAGTTTCATGAGCGAAGGAATGTTCTGCTGTGACATTCCTGGAGCCATGAAGCTTATTTGTATCGTCAAATATTGCAACTTTGCTCTCGTACTCTTTGGTATGTGTGGAGTTGGAAAAAGGTATTGGTACTTTGACTGCAACTACAGTATCATCAACAGAAACAGGGTCCATCTGAAAAATTAAATCAGTTCAAATCAGACTTCACAATTCCTGTAACAAAAAGAAAATTTATTTGCGAAAATTATTCTTTTCACCCATTTTACATACTTGTAATGGTAACAATTACTCAATATTTTTTGTAACCAAGAACATACCTCTGATGCCAGCAGTGAGGATTCCGCATTCTTATCAATAGTTGAACATGCAAAACCAGGAGGAATAAGAGGCCTCGAGCCATAAGCTCCAAGAGGTAGAGATTTTACAAGCTCGTCAAGGTGTAGTGGAGCAGAAGAGTCATTCAAGGAGTTGGTGTTATTTCTCAAAATTGCCTTCTCTTCTTCAGTATTACCCAACAGTATGTCAGCGTCTACACCAACTTGATCCTTATGCTTTTCAGGATTTTGCTTGAGCTTTTCTTGCAGTGATTTTTGTTGCTCCTTCCTCAGCAACTCAAATGATGCTAGATGAAATAACATTGTAAATGCAAGAGAAACACACTAGATAATAATGTCATGAAAAATTCATAGAACTGGCCAGCTAAATTTACTTACCTCTTCTCTTTCTTTCCTCTTCTTCCCTGTCATTATTGGACCATTCAGCAGACCCAAATGTTTCATCATTAACAGAGTCAGTGTTGTCACGGCGCACATGAGGCATTGCCTGGAAAGGAACTCACATTTTAACACAAAGAATAGATAAAACATCCCGACTGATGTATGCTGACCAGATTAACACAGCTATCCTGATTCTTGGCTTGATATATTAAAAGCTACATAAAAGACCTACAGCAAGATGTGATAAATCTCAATTTGGATATCCTTACCTTATAAGGACGAGGTGGTTGATAAGGTTCAGAGCTCCTGTTCAGTTGATACGAACCACTACCTCGACCCCTTGGAGCAGAAGGCCCACCAATACCATATCCAGAAGGTCTTGGAAAAGCGCCACTCCCCAGAAGTCCATCATGTTCCGGACTTTGCCATGAACGGCGAAACTGGTTTCCATAACGTTTCCCAGCATCTACATTTCCAAAAACAAAGCTACATTCGGCCTTCATGCAAGACATGAACTTTGGATGAAGCAATTGCACTAACTTTTTAATTAAATACGCTGCAACCGCACAAGTCCCAATGTCAATGAGAAAAACAAGTCGCAGCACATACCAGATTCTCTATCAGACTGTCCATCTGCATCATTCGAGCCAGACGACCGGGTGTCCCACCTGCCATGGCCTCCCCGCGAGTAAACAGTGGGCGGGGATGCACCATACTCACCCTGTCTGGAGCTCTGCAAAGACTGACCTCCTGAAAACCTTTGCCACTCTACATTGCTATTCGAAGCATCTGCGAACTCACTGTCTCCGAGATAATGCAAATTAGTGTCAAGCAACAATACAAAACCATTTACGATGACAAAGAAAGTAAGAAACCACACCATACCTCAGAATTGAAGCGTCAAAATCTGGGGGCAACTTCTTACAAATTTCCAAATCACTAATAGACACCAGAAATTCTCTACTATACGATTTCTTCGATGTCCTAAACAACGCAACAAAAAGTAGAACACATTACACACAAAACACGCATCCAAAGTATATCAAAGAAAAAGTAAGAACAACAATTTATCCAAAGAGTACCTCTTGGATTCAGGCCCATTTCCAGGCTGCATTGTCGACAGCTACAACAACAGCTGCATGACACAGTATAAATTTACAACCTAGAAGATTGCAACGAATTGCCAAATTCCAACCAAGAAGATTGCAACAAATTGCCTTCATCACCCAGTATGATCCTTACTAATAAAAAACTAAACAATTGCAATAAGAATAAAATGTCGGGGGGTCATCAAATAACGCACCTCGTACAGATCAAAACGGAAACAAGAACATGACTCGCTACTTCGATCGGGGCATCATGGGGATGAACAGGGAACGCAAAAGAACTCGGAGGCAGAGAAGAGGGATGAAGCTAGGTTCTTCCGCGAAATTAGGTCAACGTGTGATCATCAGAGGGCGAAACAGAGACGGGAAGAAAAAAGAACAGAGAGATAGAGGGAGAGGGAGAGGGAGAGGAAAGTAAGATTTTTGGGGAGGAGGTGGTGGTGAGGGGAAGATGGTGATGGGAAGGGTGGGGAAGCAGACTGGAAACCTCCCTTCTTCCCGTCTTCTCTTTGTGCTCTCTGTTTTCCTACTCCTGCCCTTTTCTTAACTAAATATAATATATATATTTTTAATTCTTTCCCTTTTTTCTCTTATTATTGTTGGGGAAAAAATTATAATGTTTAAAAACAATTAATAAAAAAATTGTTAGAAAAAAAGATTTTAAAAAGGTCAATTATTGCGTTACAATCAAAGGCTTTCATTCTAATTGTGCCTCTATAGAAAAGAATAAATAAATGACTTAATTATGTAAAATACCAATTCTAATGCTATATTTTTGCTCTGAAACGAACGAGTAGTAACTCCTTTGTCGCTGCCATTGCAATGTCGGGTGGATTGGAGATGAAAAAAATATAAGGATACTACAAAAAATATACAAAACTAGCATATATTCGCCGTTTGGTTTAAAAATTCATAACTAGGCCTTATAATTACCAAAAACTCAACTTATGATCAAATAAGTCATTACTAAGAAATCTACCCTAATGAAACATTTAACTAGTGAAGGATGGGGCTAATAGCAATGTTAGTCCCGCCCCTTGAAGAGATATCAAACCAATTGGAGGTCAGATCCTACGTTCGACCACTTTGTCTTAAACTCATTTCTCATAGATAATTTATCTATCATTTGTCTTAAATATGCCTTGAGTACAGGTGACTTTGACTCACCTTTATTATATATTAGCTCGGTAAAATATTTAGCTCTGTTCGGCTCGCTGACAACAGCCAAGCTCAAGTCATTAAAATTGAGCCCAATAACAAGCCATCCGACCCAACAAAAAGAACAAAATTTGAAAATGCAACAAATATGATAATGTAGATTGTCCGACATTGACTTTGACTTGAACATATGCCGTCAAAGATATAACAAATGCAAAATTTCCTAAAGGAAGTTTTTCAACCCTTCTATGTTTTGTATCCATCTGCCAGCAACAATTGTTGCAAAGCACAAAGAACACTACGAAACATTCAAATATAATCAATTTGTACTATTTTCTTTGCGACAAACTTCCACAAGAAATCAAATCCATGATAGTAAAGTGACTCGATCTCAGCTCGACGATTGCTTTCCACCATTAATTCCAACTCTTTCCTGTACACTTCCTTCAGAACACAAGTTGGGAACACAAGTCAGGAAACAAAGTAGCATCAGCAAGTTCAGCAACTACTACAGTTCAGCTTGTAGTAAATTAGAAGTGAGCAGAATTCAAGATTCGATTGTCATAAACCAAATCAAATATATGTACCCCTAACCTGCAAAATTTCAGAGGACATCAAACTCTTAGCAATCTGAAGATCACGTGGTTTTAGAGGGATAAACAGTTCTTCCTGCACGAGTTGAAGGTCTTTCCCTCGCAATCCTAGCCACTTGACATTGCATGCTGCATATAGATTCACAACTTTCAGTGCATTGTGTGAGGTTCAAGTGTTAAATATGACCAGAAATTACCATAACGATATGCCTCCAACCCCATTCCAATGCTTCCAAACTTATACGTGCATAGTATAGCTAATCCAGCTGGGTTCCTTTGAGGAAACAAAAATATATACTTGCAAAGGTGCACAATTATGATGAAGAACAAGGCATGAAGCTGAGTACATTTTTACCAGTCAACCAAGGCTAAGATTGGAATATCTGGAAAATTTGTACTCATTTGGTGCAGGAGTACCCTTTGTCAATGCAGGAATAAAAAATGATTAGAACATTATCCATGACATGCCTTTCCATGTAATGAAAAAGAAGAAAATACGGCATAAAACCTCGAAAACATGGGAAATACAAAAGGTATAAACTGTGATTTCAAGGAAGGGATGACTAATCTCCACAAGGTTTGGAAGAGAGTCCAGATTGTATGGTTTGCTGAGTAGGAAAAAATTTCCTGCTCTGGAGTCCAGAATTTGCCAAGTACCCCCTTAATAACTACCAAAAGTTCTTATCGTAGTTCACATAGTCAATGGGTGGTTATAAAAAAGGGTACTTGGCAGATTCTGGACTCCCAGGCAGGAAATACTCTGCAAACCTTACAATTTGGACTCAAAGGAAGATATTAAAGGGTGGAGTAAAAGATGTCTCATCTTCTCACCTAGTAGCCATATCTGGATACCCCTTCGCAGTGATTAATATGCAAGGAATCTTGTTGAATATTTGGTCTTCAGCAAACCTTTGAAATATAGCATCCTATGTGTAAGGATTCAAAACAACCTTGGTCACATCATATGCCACATGAGACTAATAGGGCATTGGACACACTAATGACACAATACCTTCTCAATCACAATAATATAGCGGGCATCTGACTGTAAAATCATATTCTTCAACACATTCAAGTCACCTTTAATGGGGTGCCCCACTGGCCCAATCACAGAACAATCCACAATCTCTTCATCAGGTTCCTTTGAAGAAACAAATTAATAAATCACTATTTACAAGTGACAAGTACATAGCTACTGCCTTTACAGGAGAGTAATGCAAAAAGCATTTTTGTTATCTATACAAGTTGAATGGATGAATGCAAAAGCATTTTTGCAAGTCAGGCAAAAAAACAAGCGTTCAAATAAACTGTACTTTTAGCAACAAGCGACCAACGACTGCACCCCTGCTAGAAGCCATAATTCCAAGACTGTAGCGTGTGCAACGGAGTAAGGCAACTACATCTATAAAAAGAATAATAGATTCTAGTGAAGCTTGAAATGGAAAAAATGGTTCCAGTTATTCATTAGATTATGCTTCCAAAAGAATATGTGGACCTAAGACAACATTCAAGATTGCTCATCATATGTAAAAAGAAGCTGATAAATTGAAATAAATAAATGGAAGACTATAAACCTTGAACAGTTCTGTTAACCTGGGCCTGTGAACCGAAGTACTCAGGAGACTCACAAAGCAGTTTGTAGAAAAGCTCACGTTGGGTAACTTTCTTTCCTTGAACCAGTATTCGAGAGCATAATTCCATGACTTTCCACACTATGAGAAAAGAGACAAAAATTCCCGTTGAACTAAACAAACCAAAAGGAAAAGTAACTGAATAAAATACCATAATTGTCTTAATGATTGAAGAAGTACAACAGAATCAATGCTGCCTGAGAATGAACAAATCCTAATTGTGAAAGTTCAATTCATTTCAGCTGTGAGAGTTACCACAAAGTGGCTCAAACCAACACGGAATTAATCCATTGCAAATCAGGAATTGGTTTTAATTATTCACCACTAATCCATTCCATAAAGCTCAAACATATGAGAAATGAAGCTAATGAGAAGTGAACTTCAAACAAAATAAGAAACAAAAAGGTATGAAGCAAGAAGAACATGGTCCCTCCTGAGTGCAAATTTCCTCCCCTTAAATTTTGCCCAAATGGTGATTACAGTAAAGATTTGACCAAAGAACCTTACAAATTTTGAAGTTGTATTGATATAATTTATCCATCCTGCTATTTTATTTTTTCAACGAAAGTTGGCTGAGTTTCCTTAAACCCTAAGAAGAATTGGTTTTTATGTAGCATATATGTTGAGCTCAAAGTTGTGCCAATGCGAAATAACAAGACGAATGAAAATAACGAGACGAATGGTACCAATGCGAACTACTGGACTAAAGGTGTCATTGTAGTCGTGACTAAGTTGTTGATGGAACCCTTTCGCAACCAGTGTGGCTTTGTACCGTTCAAGAGAGCCATCAGATTGTTGCTTCACCTTAAAAACCCATTTTAAACCAACTACATTCATCGATGGAAGGCAGAGGAACTAATGACCATGTACGATTTTTAAACAAGAGAGTTGAATTCGTCATTCATTGTTTGACGCCAATTTGGGTCCTTGTTAGCTTGGGTAAGACATGTAAGTTCAAAGGGAAGAGAGGAGGAGGTTGCTAGAAGACAAAAGAGAATAGGGTAACGGGTGGAGAAAAGTACATTGGACTTGCAAGTCCCATCTTGGCTATAGGTTATCATAGGATGGATCTTAGTATTAGGTTGTGAGGAAATGATGGATGGAAAGGGAGAAGAGTGAGGGGCCAAAATATCTAATTGGGAGGAGACAATGGATAGCGATGGAGGGAAAGGTATTGAGGTATCGGGAAGGGCAGAGGGGGGTGGGCTGGGGAGGGATAGGAGGATCAAAGTGGAAGGGTGGATTAGAGAGGGGCATAGAGGTGAGAGGGGAATGAGCCTGGGCAGAGGAAGAACTAGAGGAGAGGGGAGACATATCTGGCAGCTTTGGGAACGGTCGTTTGATAAACATAGGTGGAGATGAGGGGGAACTTGAGTTTGGTAAGGCAAAGAATCCACATTCATAAAAAACCACATGGCATGAGATCAAAATTTTTCCAGTAGAAGGATCATAACATCTATACCTTTTATATGAAGGGTTATACCCGATGAAAATGCATTGACAACTCTTGTATTGAAGTTTCGACCGACCAAAAGGAACAAGACAAGGGTAACATACGTGCCCGAACGTACACAAGAAATAATAATTTAGAGTATAGCCAAAAAGCACCTCATATGGCGATGTATTGTGTAGTAGAGGAGTGGGTGGACGGTTGATCAAACACACAGCTGTAGAGAAAGCGTAGTTCCAAAACTTTTGATCCAAAGAAGCATGCAATAATAGGGTTAAGCCAGTTTCAACAATATGACGATGTTTTCTTTTGGCCAGGCGATTTTGTTCAGGTGTCCTAGGGCAAGATAAACGATAAATAACACTATTCTTAGCAAAGAGATCTTTTAAGATATGACCAACAAATTCACCACTGGCATCACTTTGGATGTATTTAATTTTGGAGCAACACAAATTTTCCACCATATTAATAAACACAGGAAAGATATTAATAACATCAGATTTTCGACACAATGGATAATACGAGCAAAATCTGCTAAAGTCATCAACTAAGATCAAGTAAAAACGAAAACCATCTAAAGATGATGTAGGAGCTGGTCCCCAAACATCACAACGCATAATATTTAAAAGAGTAGTCGATTGAAACTCTTTTAAAGAGAAGGGCAGACGATGAGTTGGTAATGGTAAAGAGCCCAGGATTGGCCATAGTTGGTGGAGAACCTTGAAAAAAGGATAGCCAAGACGCGAGTGCTAAATATCAGCTGACACTTTATTTGCTGCAAAACTAACTTTATTGAACGATGCTAGCAGTGGATAAGGATTGCCATCAATATTTCCTTGGTGGAGTAACTTCTCTATTTTGCTTTCCTTGATAACATAACCAGAAGAAGTGAATGTAAAATATCAATCATTAGCACGAGTAATTTGAGCAACGGATAAAAGACCTTTGCTTAATTGTGGAACATGTAAGGCTTTGCATGATAAATGAAATCCACAAGATAAGGGCAAAGAAATATAACTATTATAAGATATGGGGAGGCCACCATCATTACCAACCATAATATGATCTGTTCCAGTATAAGGGGTCTTATAGGAGACATCATCAGCCAAGGGTGTCATAGTGTGTGTTGCACCGGTGTCAAGATACCAATTTGGATCAGAGGGATTGAATATACTCATAGCATTAAGAACTTTAGCAGAATTCACCACATCATCAGGAGCCCAGCAGGTGTTAGCCTTATGATAAGGATGACCACACCGATAACAGACAACATGGGCAAAAGAAAGGGAACGCTGGGAGGAATGCCCACGTCCATGGCTAGCAGATATGCGACCACGATTACCACCACGAGAAGAACGACCACCAGAGGTGCGGCCGCCAAAAGTCTGGGAGGATACCTGTCTGGAAATAGGAGCACCAATAGGGCTAGGAGCGAGCAAGGGAACAACAGAGAAGGCTACAACAGGTGTTGTGGGAGATGAGGATGAGAGGCACAATTCATAATCAAGGAGACTGCAAGCCTCATCAAAGGTAGGAGGCTCGACCCTAGAATTAATTGCATCAATGATGGGATCAAACTCCAATCCCAATCCTTGTAACACACAAAGCAAAAGATCGTCATCGTCAACAGGTTTCCCGGCACTAGCCAATGCCAAAGCAATGAACTTGGCATGATCAATAAAATCGGGAATAGGGGAAGTACCTTTTTGAAGGCTCTGAAATTTAGACTTCAACTGCTGTATACGGGCTCTAGACAGTAGGCCATAAGAGGTCCCAAGAACACTCCAAGCAGCTTGAGAAGTGGGTTTGTCAACCACTTGAGAAAGAACTTGTGGAGAGAGTAACCCCAACAACCAGTCAAGGACCATTTGATCAAGGCGTACCCATTTATCGACATCTTTAACCGGATGTGTGGGCTTCAGGATGGTACCATCAAGCAATCCCACAAGATGATAAGTGCGTAGGACAGGGAGGGTTTGGGCTTTCCAAAGAATAAAATTTTTTCTCGTAAGTTTAAGAGAGATGTCTTAAGAAATATATTGATAGGAGTAGAGGGAATTAAGACAGAGTCACTGGAAGTAGAGTCAGCGGGAGAAGCCATTGGATTGAGAGATGAAAGCTCCGATACCATGAAATAAATAAACTCTCCTTACCGAAAGATTTTTCTATCCACATATAAATAGAGTCCATATCAAGGAATTAGTTACAAGAATTATAGGAGGAAAATCTATATAATAAAGTTACAATTTGTTAAAATAAAGACGAGGATGAGGTATATAGATATTAGTTAGGAGGAAGATCTGTATAAATCTGTTAGGATAAAGACGAGGTATAACTTATCAAAAAGGTACGAAGCAAGAAGAACACAATCCCTCTGAGTGCAAATTTCTTCCCCTTAAATTTTGCCCAAATGGTGCTTACAGTAAATATTTTGACCAAAGAACCTTACAAATTTTGAAGTTGTATTGATATGATTTACCCATCCTGCTATTTTATTTTTTCAACAAAAGTTGGCTGAGTTTCCTTAAACCCCAAGAAGAATTGGATTTTATGTAGCATATAAGTTGAGCTAAAAATTGGTCAAACGCTAGATGTTATAGCTACATTTCCATACAAACCTTACTGGTTAAATATTTTGATAGACACAAAAAGCAAAAATAATGTGTCATAATAATGAACGGAAGGATGATAAAAATCAGATGCAGCATTACTAACACCTCTAACAAAAGCCTTTGCATCTTTCTCATTCATGAGAGATCTGATGAAGAAGGAACTCGACAAGGAAACCGACGAAACCTCCGACACCAATCCGCAACGAAGACGGCTGTTGCTAGACTTCCGACTGACCTGATCAACAGAAACACACGTAGACAGATCGGTGAGGCCACAAATCAGATACTAACAAATAAATAAATAAATAAATAAAAGCAGAAGACTCACAAGAGCAAGGTCGGGGATGGAGGGGCGGGGAGAAGTGAGGGTGTGAAGGAACCGGAGAACTGCCACCTTTATCCTCGCCAACACCTGGGACAGTGATTGAGTAGGCAGCAGCATACAAGTAGCCCAAGTGGGCATAGGGTTGGTGGAGACGCACCTCGGTTGGGAAGAGTACGTCGGCAGAGCAGAGGTTCTGATCGGCATGGAAGAGCAACGAGCCCCGCAGGTCGTCGGCGGCCATCGTGCAGTGGCGGACCAACGGAGCAAATCAACAAGGGCGAGGAGGCGGTGGTTTGCCTGCTACCCCTGCAGCGATGGCCATCGCCGGCGAGAAAATTGAGTTCGAAAAATAAATATAAAATGATTAAATAAAACGAGCAAGGGCTGACGGGCCTTTTTTTTAATATATATTGATTAAATTCTTAAATAAATATTATTTACAAATAAAAATTCTTATTTTATAAGCTAATTATAATTAGTTATCGCTTTCTATCGTGTCCTGACAAATCTGAAATTATTGTTCATTAATATATATTATATTACATTAAAATTATACTTAAAGTTTAGTTAAATTTATTTATATTATACCGTACTCTCTTATATAAATAATTTCTAAAATATTATATTCCTTCTTAAATATGTGTATTTATTTATTTTTATTTTTTATTTTTTAAATAAGTGTAATCGTTCTCTTATTATATATAGCTAGATAGACCAAGCATCATCGGTGAATTTTTTATTTAATAATTTTTAATATATTACACTAGAGTCATAAATAATATTAAAATTTAAAGATAATTTAGTGAAAAAATACCATTAAAATGTGAATAAGCGTAAAAACTACCATTCCATTTGAATAGAGATTATTTTACTATTTAACTATAAATTCCTTTATTTAAATTTTTTCAATATATTATTTACAAAGTTTGATATATTTGAAACATATCAAATTTAGTAAATATCGTAAAGGCAACTGAAATAGGTGTAAAACTAATGACCCAAGTCAATGTTTTATACTTGAAACCGATCGGGGATGACTTTTATTTTTAGTCTAGTCAGTTTCAAAACACTCGTGTTGGGGCAAAATTGGAGGTGTGCTTAAAAAGCCATGAGGGTCATGTGTACTTAAAATACATGATGCTAACGTCACAAACACATGAGCAAAATAAATTATCAAAGTATATGAGAATACCCCTTAGTTTTTTTTTTTTTTATTTATAGTGGACCGTAGAAATTAGATTTAGATAATTTATCTTGTTAGGACGTGTTATTTATTATTTTGGACGGGTTAGTAGGCTTAGAGCAAGTTATTCGAGTTATAACTTAATTATTTTATTTTATGATAATTTATTATATATATTTTTTATATTTTTTAGATTTATTTCGTATTATTGATTCAAATCGGGAATGAATAAAATTTTAATTACAAAACTAAATTTTAATTACCGGTGTCCGCCCCTTTCCTCTTTCTCCCCGATGATTGACGCCTCGCCAAACAAAGCCCGCCCCCCCCACCTCTGCCCCCGTTTTCGACAACCACCACCACCGGCCAGCGCTGTTGCCCGCCTATCTTGGCCTCCCCTCATCCTTACTTTCCCCTTCTTCCACTTCCCCTACCCCTATTTGCCTTTGCCCTTGCCCTATTTTGAGGTGGCTGCCGCCTTGCTTTGCAGTCACTGTCTCCACCCTCGGCATCCCTTCCCCGACCACGATCTTTCCCTCTTCCCCTTCCCTTCCTCAACCTTGTTCGGCCCATTCCTCCCTGCTTCCATTTGGTCGCCGTTGGCAACAGCACCGCTAGTCAGGCTTTGGTCAACTGCCTAGGCCCCCTCCTCTTACCTTCCTACCCTAACCCTAGTCTCCCTTCCCTTGCCAATCAATTTCCAACTATGGCTGCCCTCCACAACCATAGCTAGCCACGATCGTCATCGTTGTCGCTGATTTTACGTTGAATCACTCTGAGATCCTTATCCCTCCTCAAATTTTAGATTTTAAAGTTATTTTGAATATTACGCATATCATTCATAATTTTATAAATTTTTCATATTTTTATTAATAGTTAATTTTTTTTTAAAATGTGATAATTATTTATTAATTAATGATTTTTTTATGTAATTGAGAATTGATAGGGGTTAATGATAATTTGAATTGTTTGATTATGAAATTAAATATGTTATGATGTATGGAATTGTGAAGTATGTATTAAATTTATAATTGAATATGCTAATTATCGATTTGATTAGAAAGTCAATTCAGAATGAGAATTGATATGAGATGAAGATAAGCTTAGAAATTATGACGTAGTCATCTAATTAAAAATAATAATATAAAGATTTTAAATTGTTAATTGTTAATTATTAATTTAATTCATGTGTTGATTGTTTGATATTGATATTAGTGTTTATAGTAGTTATGATTATGTAATGAGTCATATGTATTTATTGCGTTCATGCATTATATAATTAGAACCAAGTGTTAATATTTAGTTGTGATGTGTAGGTACAAAGTAGAAGTTTGCCGTCTAGGCGTGATACCTTGCTCGAAGCTTCTACCAAACTCGTTTAATACTTGTTTTTTGTTTTTCACTTTACTCTATTGTGGTTTGTTTTTGTTGTTATAGAACGAGTTAAATGGTATTTTATTGAATCCCATTTAACACGGGTTATTTCTGATGACTATTTTCCAGATTAATAACCCTCGAGGATGAGATACATCGAGTCTATTTTCGAAAATAAATTCCACTTCAAGTTGCTTTTGAGTCTATGATGTTAAATTCTTTTCCATAACTATATACAATCTTATCGAGCTTTTAGTGAAATGAGAGATGGTGAAAGTGACTTGTATATACCATGAATAGGTATACGTATTAGTCATAGTGGGTTCTGGATTAGTGAAATGGTTGTTCTATTTCAGAGGGATTCTGACAACTCTACACTTTCAATTTCCTCAAACCCGAAGAAATGTAAAAGTTCACAGGTATTACTATACAAGGCATATTTATACCTATGGTTCAAAGGGTACCGATGGTGACTACGAGTATTCGGCTTTCGTGCTGAAGGCCAAGAGATATATAGAGGACAGGAGATGGGTTAGGATATACTGATAGTCTTAAGAGATAGAAAAGAAATATCAGAAAATACCAAAATAGACATCAACAAACCAGTCAACTTATGATGCTATTGGGTTTATGGCCTGGTGGCCCCCTATTAGATGCCCTTACAGAGTTTAGTAGAAAATATATATGATATTCTTCAAAATGAGAGTTAGCTCTCATTTGCCAATTTATGTGTGTGGACTATTATGTTTTTGTTTACGATGTAGCATGTTGTCATGTGTGGTTAATGTTAAAATGATTGACAGATACGACAAATATAATGAATAGATAGGTCGAGACCTAATGTATGATAATAATTGTGATGATATAATAGAATTGACTGATAAAATAAACAAATGGATCAAAAACCTGTTCATGTAAAATATTTTATTGATATTACTTAGTATGTTATGGAATGAAAAAATTGGATGGTGTAATATATATATTTATATATAGTTATTTTGGTATGATTTGTTTTTCATATCATTTATATATAATCATACTAGGTTTTGAGCATTCCATCTGTTTGGAAATATATCCTTTTAAATTATATTTAAATTAATCCCGTAATATTTCAATTCAGCCGGGGAGGGTACCCGCATTTGATGAGTGAGGAAGGGTGCCCTTTCATCTTCGTCCGAATCTACGGCCAAATAATGAAAGTTGAAAGAAATGACATCCAGCCACTAGTTTTTCCTGTCCTAGTTTAATAACGACCCCCTGGTCCTTTGAAGCTCACCCTCTAGACCCTTTCTTTTCTCCTTTTCGATTTGCCGCTTTGGGTGGGGCTACTACCTAGCCTCGTGGGAGCAGTGACTAGCGTTATAGGTAGTTGGGCGGTCAGATGGCGTGGACAATGGGGTCGTGACGTTTTTTTTCTTTTCTTTTGTTAAAAAAACCAAACTTAGATGGGGATGGGGTTTTGACGGACTGAGTTGAGTCTAAGCTTGCTTTTGTTCAAATTGGGTTTATTTGTTTTTTAATTTTAATCTGAAACACACGAGTTTGGAACTGACTTGACTTTCAAATTCATCTTTAGGCTACCTCAGTTGGTATTTACTAAAAAAACTCACTCCTTAATAAAAAAAGGAAAAAAAACTCACATTTGCATTTATAACCTCAACTCATACCTTCATATTTACCAGCATACAATTTATATGCAACTTTATTTTACGAACTCAGATATCTCAAATTTCTCTTAACAAGGGGCAGGAAGTGGAGGTGAACCAAAGTAGTTAGATCACTGGCTCAGGTTGAAGGAAATGAGTAAATTCATAAGACTGCCGCCATCACAAAGATGGTTATCAAAAGCATTCTTAGAAAATACCATTAGCTTCATCTAGTTTTGCCTTCAAGATAACAATTTAATACAGTTTAAACAGTATACCAATCTTCGTAATCTTATTCAGAAAGTTTATTACATCTCACAAGCAAATATAGAGGTTGTCATTACACAAATTTCAGAAATGCCTCGTGGATTGTACATTTGGAAAGCTTTATCTTAGGTATTCCATTTGCCCCACTTCATCAACTTCAACATTGTAGACATTCTACTCTCGATTCCCAATCTTTTTGTGTCGCCTTTTATCTCACCCTTGTGGGTCATGTCCATTTTTTTCAACAACAATGAATAGCCCCAATATAAAGTTAGAAATGAACCTTATCAACAAGATAACTGGCATCTCTCTTGGAGCAAGGAACATCTCTCTTGAAACAAGGACTGTAATCGGCCAACTTATGTATTTCATTAGAAGTTAACATATTTTACAGATTCGAACTCCAACACAAGTTTAAATTAAACTATTACAGCATGGTGTTATTAAAACTTAACCAAAGAGTGAAAACGCTTAAAATCTCTGTTATAGAACTGTAAAATGTAGAGCGGCTTACCTATAAAGCTATATAAAATAGAGATAAATATCTTATATTTTCTAATTACATATAGATAATATAAACATGGGACAAATGAATGAATTGACATTCGTAAAAAATATGTTCCTTGGTTGAATTTGAAGGGCTAACAATATAGATCACCCTGCATCTTAGATGGGTCATTTTCCTAATGACAAAAAAATACCTTCAAATACTTGGAAGCGGCTATACATCCATACCACCATCCAGATTTGCCAGTACTTCACAGGATCAGCTCCAAAACCCAAGTAACCCCAAAAAACTAAATAGAGAAAAGCAAAATAAGCCATTCAATAATCATCACTAAATATGTATTTAGCAGATCACTAGGCACAGTTCAAAGGTAGGTTTTATATCTATGTGGAGTTTAAAGTAAATATTAAATAATTCCCAATTTTTACGGTTTGAGCTTTTAGAACAAGTGATAATCTATCTAAAATTTACTGGTTTGCATCCCCTTATTCTCACACACGGATAGGATATGGCTTAATTTTCATATTAAGTTCGTCAGACAAGACCTGTTTGCATTACATTTTTAATTTTACCATGATACATAAGTTTTTTAGGAAAAAAGAGAGTGACTATTTTGCCATCTATATACTTGCAAAAGTCTAAAATATGTAAGGTTCATAATGATAAGCTAATTTAGATCCAACAAGCCTTCATAATTTGGATCCAACAAGCTTTCTTGGGCCTCTCTTACTCCAAAAGCTAACTCAAGAAATCCGAATAACTAGGTCTAAGAATTTTAACCTGAGCTCTTTATTCGGCTAATTTAGAACCAGTAAGCCTTTAGGAGCCTTTCTTATTCCAAAAACTAGTTCAAAGAGTAAGACTTTCCCAAAGCCCATATCCAAGTCATTGGAACTTGATGTAGGACTAACTCAACACATAACTATAGTCAATTATTTCGAATAATACTATTTTTATTCCTGGCTAAAACTCGATTGAAGTATGATTGAATTATGACATTGTATTTTAAAAACAACATCATCAGAAGAAACACAAAGTCTTAAATTTAAAAAAACAACAAGAACTATTTACAATATTGAGGAGATTACCTGAGCGAGGGGTAACCAACAAGTGTCAAAAATACTTCACAATTAGTCATTTCTTCAAAAATGGCTTTTGGCAAACAAGAAGTCTGCGGTCATTTTCATTTTGGAGCTCAATAACTCGTGCATCCCATTGGTTCAGGGTTGCGAGCAAGCGGGCTTTTTCTATAACTTGTGCTTTGTCACGTAAGACAACCCAACCCTGCACACATCAGCCATAGGGATCTATTTATAGAATGTACAAGGTAATGGATAACAATGATGCAGAACAAAAGGCAACTTAAAAAACAAGAGCATATAGATGCAGGTTTCTAATGACAAGTAAATATTAAAAGAGCCAGCAAACATCATCGTCATCACCACCAAAACCATATCCCAGCTAGCATCACATATATTATATTTAATGATTGAATAGTTAATTAAGGATACCTACCTTTTATTTATTTGCAAAAAGCATTGTTTTTCAGAAAAAAAATATTAACACAAGAACCAACAAACAAAGAGAGAAGATAAAAGGGCATTCTATTTCAAGTAAAAGATACAGATCAAAAAAGCAATTCCATTAAACCAAATAACTCTACCTCAGGTCGCAGAATCCTGTCCATTTCCAAGAAAAGGTTTGACACCTCACATTCTTTTGAACTGAAAAAATGCGAAAGAAGGCCTGATGCATGAAGTAGATCATATGTACGGGGATATGTGGGAAAAGGCTCACACCTGAGAACAAAATGATAATCACAAAATTGAAGTGCCCGTCCTTCTATTTCTAGATGATAAATCTAAAAGCTATTATTTTTTATTCAAGCTATGAAGCATTTAGAGATTGACCATCAGTGCACAAAAATGACACTAGAATTAGATCTGTATCGTGAAAACAAAGCATTTAGAGATATGAACCACTGAACTGCTAATGACTATTATCTCAATCCAATTATTGCCAACCCCATTTAGTGGCGTTTGATGTCAAGCTACATCTAGTAGCTTAAAGTTGTAGAAATGAAGCACAAAAAGAAAAGGAAGTCATATCTGCAACAAAACCAGTGTCATCACAAGGCCAATTTACTTTTTAATCCATTATATTCCAATTTCCAAATGGTATAGATATTATACCATATAATAAGGGTAAAAACTAATGAGTACAGTAACAGCAAAACTTAACTCACCATTTATGCAAAACACCAGAAAAACCACGATCTAGTATAAGAGGTAGTGTATTTGAAAATCCGACAGGCACAACATTCATTACCCAGACCGCTTTATTTGCCTCCACAAATGCAGCATTAAGGCCTCCATAATGTGCATTCATGTCCATCACATTGCGAATGATGTTGTATGGAGGTAATGGATCTTCATCACCAGGTCGTTTTGGATGGTCAGAAAAGATTAATGGAGTAAGCAAAGACCAATAATTTTTCAGAGCAGACTTCCAAACATGTGCGTCCTCAAACAAATCTTCAGGGAGAACTCCTGCATGATGTTAACTCAGTAGTGTCAGCAGAAAATTTTGTAGTTATGTCAACTTGCAGATGCAAACAAGCAATACTATCTGCAGCACAAACACACAAAATAATGCAGCATAAATAAATTCAGGAAGCACTAAAATGCCATCAGCCTAATCTGAAATTCATTACATTCCAAGAAACAAGTACATCCATGTCCCTCAATCTTGATACAACTGCATCTATTTCCACACCCGTAAAAGTTTGACTGAATATGTGGAATAAAAAGAGCACCTGGAGGAACAATTTTGTTTCCTCTCACAAGCAGTATTGAGCAAAAAATTTGAACCACTTATAAAGGAGTGAATAAAAACATCACTACAATCACTTCCTTCAGACTATTTAGACAGTAAAGCCAATGAATGCACTATCAACATGTAGACACCTTCTGTACTTTTGACTACATATGGAGGAGCTCTTGCTTTTTCACAGATTTGAAATCGTGAAATACAGAACTTATGAAAATACTATCTAAGCAAGACAGTAAATGCATGTCTTTTGTAAGCGCAGATGTTTGCTAAAGATGCTTTATGAATAAATTCTATGGCTATACTTATCCCTTTTAAATGTATACTTAACCATTTTAAATGAACTTACGACCTCAACAGTTCACGGTTCAATATTTTATGGTTCTAACCAAACCTGTGATTCTCGATTCTGATAGTTTATACTCGACATGAATACATGGTTATATCAAGCATGCAACTTGACAATAGATCTTCAAACATGCTCTATGGCAACCCAAAAGGCGCACTCAACCCTTAGCTTTTAGTGTTATTAGTTGAACAGTTAGTTCAGAAACTAAAACTGATTCAACAGTTTAGCTTTATGATTCAGTTTAAGATTTTTCAGTATTATCTGTGTGAATGAAATCTTATTTAGTCCCACAATGATAGAAATGGCAGAAAGAAAAATTAATTTCCTTTTATATTTACACCTACCATGAACTTCAAGTTCAGCTGAATTCAATTGAAATTCAACATGTAAGTGAGATTTGTTCTGTATAGGGACCCACCGCCTGCTGGCAGTTCCACTGATACAAGATCGAAGGGGCTGATAATAAGCTTCTATCTCATTCTCGTCATTACAAAGAGGAGGTACGTCACCAAGTTCACTAGAAGAAGAAAAGGAACTGAGATTTACTAACCAGTGTGAAAAAATATCTCGGAAAAAATGGTAGTTATCACATAAGAGGAATGCTAAAGGTTGAATTCCATGAACCAATATCATCATCTAACAAAGTTTATTATACGTTGCCTGTCGAGATGCATAACAACTGACATCTGAAGTCTTTTGCCAAACATAACTGTCCTCCTGTTGGGATAGCAAGCTCCAGCAGATTTTTCTGGTAAATTCTTCAATGGGTGCAAAACTGCCCTTGTTTTTTGCACCAGAGGAAACACCTTGAATTGTAGGAGAGGTTAAAACAAAATAACCCCCCGGTTTTAAAACGCGATCAACTTCAATTAGGAAAGCCCCACCTGTTAATAGAAGCTATTGGTGAGAACAAGAATCAAAAGAACTCCACTGCGAGTCCCCATGAGAATAAATGACTACATGTATAAAAAAAAATCAACTAATTTTCTCTTCTAATAAAGTCAGCAAAGTGAACATTTTTTCACCGTATCCTAATGTGCTAAAAAAGAACATGTCTAAACAATATTCTAAACCTAACCTGACGCAGTACCTTTGGTATCCCAGGTGATTCCACACTGTGCACAATGAACCATGTCAAATGACAATACTGGATATGGAAGTTGCCTTGAAACGAAGTTACCAATCAATGCAGGGAGGCCCCTTTCAAGAGCAAGTTGTACTTGACTACCAAATATCTCATATGCTGCCATACAAACCGGCATTAAATTAAGAGACAATAAATGAGCTCCAAAACTTCCAAATCCACATCCAATGTCTAATACAATATGAACCTGCAAGCACATTTTCCATTAACCCATGTGTTAAATTCATAAGATGTAAAAGATACATGATAAACAACTGATTTTCTGCAACCAATACAGATAAAATTCAACAATTATATGATAAGGAATATGAGACCTCTCTTTCTACAAGTTCAAAAAGTTGGAATTTAACTAATTTTTGGATGCAAAAGCTAACACATTATACACTTAGTACATGTCATATAGGGGTCGAGTTGTTCAAGCTTAATTCAAAGCATTTAAACTTACACCAGCTTGACGAAATTCAGAATCGCTCGCTAACCCTAACATTTCCGCAATTTGGCGGGAGTACTCCTTAACCCCATCTATATTCATGCCATCCTCGGAATGAAAAGCAATTTGATTTTCCTCCAACAACATCAATCTACAGCATCCAGTCATCAAAATAGTATACATCAATCAATCATAAAATTCAACAATAGTGCCATCAAGTACAATACATCAAAAAGAGAGGATCGCTATACCTCTTTGTCATGCTTCCGGAAGACAAGAACTGGTCCTTGGTAATCTTCACATTACCACTCCAAATAATGTCCCTCCCCGCCGGCCACCTCAGAGGGATCTTGTACTCCTTGGGCGGCCGGATAAGGCAATTGAGAGCCGGCTCCCCCAAATCACAATGCCGATCATACTCCTCCCCATCATGAAACCCAGCCAACAAATTCTTCGACACGTTGTGGCAGGGAACGAAGTTGTCCCTCTCTTTCCCACAAACCTCGATCTCCCTCGGCGGCCTGATCCCGAGCGACAGCGATCGGATCTCCAAAAACTCGGACGTCGCCTGCTCCCTCAACCTCCGATAACTGGTGTAGATCTCGGGGAGGGGGGACGAGTCGTCGATTGTGACCAACGATTTTGTTGGGGAAGGGTTGAATATGACGAACATTAGCGCAATGACACAAGTAGAACACACCAGCATCCAACTCAACGGCGGTCTCCGACATAAGCCCAACGGCCGCATCTGGGTATCTCTCAAATTGCCTCACAAAACCAAGAAGCTTCTCCTCCCGCTCTTTTATTTTTTATTTTTTTAACAACTTTCACATTCTCTCCACATTGTTGTGGATCCAACAACTTCCCTTACGAACTCGAATTTGAATCAAACATGGGAAAAAGAAGACGACAAAATCTGTCAATTGGCGACCCAAAATTGGCTGCAAATATTGCAAACACACGCACCGGCACTACAAACAATTACAGTAAAAATGTAATAATCCTCACAAATCTGAGAAATGGGAAAGATGGAAAGAGGCCAGGGAAGAACCCGTGTGGTGGGAAGGGTGAGAGAAGGGCGGCAACCAAACGTGGAAATGAAGAAAGGATGAGATGCCCGGAGGCCGGAGGTGCTGCTGTTGTTTTCACTTCTCACTTTTTTTATAACTTGCACCTTTGCACCTTTCGTTGTCTATCGACCCGCAGTTGGTGGCTGGATCCATCGTTCATGTCCGCAGGACTCGAGGGCCTATTCCGGTTTAATTGCACTCTCCGGCATTTGTATCAAACCTCCGTTAATATGTCACCCGCATCTTACACCATCCCAGCTGGTAATCACACACCGTCTCCACTTACCCTAACAAGCCACCTCTCTCTCAATCGCACCCGGAACTTGCTGGAAGACGTAAGACGGGTTGGGCACTTTGGTTGTTATTTTGGTTTACTTATAATTTTTTATAACATTTCTTATATTGAATACAAGGGGAATATAAAAGGGTTCAATTTAGATTATGGATCTATATTAGATCGATGGATTAGTTTTTTAAGTGTTAATCGTATTTACACAAGTTTTTCACGATTCACAATTCAGCCTAAAAATTACTATAAATTCATTAATTAGATCACACATTTTTCACTTATATAAATCAGGTTCACAGATTTGTAAACTTAAAATACAATAAACAGAAGAAATTCACACCATATTTATAAGTTAAGCTCACTAAAAATATAATTTCATTCACAGTAGATTATTAGTAAAATATTATTTATATTGTCAATATATTTTAAAAATATAAATTAAATTCATAATTTCACTAACCCCTCCTCAAGTTTTTTTAACATGTTTCATGAGCAAATTTGATCTAATTTAATGATAATTTAAGCCTGGTTTGTGATATGAATGTCACAAATGTCGCAGTCACCTTTGTAAGAGCCTCCATGCGTGACATTTCAAGTCTAAATTTGGAGCACATGAAATTATACAAAAACACTAATTGTTTAATTAAAAAGCATGCGGCTTGAATAGGTTATTTTCACTTTTCTAAATGAAACTTAAAAATAATTATAATAAACAACTTAGAATAACACTTAATAATATAAAACATCAATTATTATTTTAGTTAATTTGGTTAGAGTTCAACTAAAATTAAACCAAACCAAATCAATTTAGTTAGCAATTATAATTTAACTTTTATTTGATTAATCGAATTACCTCATTTTGCCTGACATGGCTTCAAGTAACCAATGGTTCTCACTAAGGATGCTAAGGGAGTGAGTTGAATCAAGTGACTAGCGTGCGACATTAACCAGCTGTCTCGCAAATAATTGACTCACAAAGGAGGGATCTTATGAGTTGATATCAATCAAGATAGAAGGAACGCTTGGAAAAAACAATAAATAAAGATCGAAGAATCGGTATGTAGCCGTGTCCCCATGAGATGTGAACTATTCCAAAATTGAGACTCGGAGAAGAAGCCCATTTGCCAACTCCGTGCTCATCTCTCTTTGGGGTGGTCCACTACTAACGCCGACATTAGCCAATCCAAGTCCTCTTGAGCAACACTACATCCCCCAAAACAAAAATCTGAGAACCCTACACCATCTTCACTCTCAAAGTCTAGTCTAGGATTTGCACAGGCCATATCCTCTCCCATTCTTTCAACACGCAAATCCAATCCTCAACACAACAAACTTGGAATGGCGTCCCTTCGGCTACTCTATCACACCCCTGTCAAAACCCCCAACCCTTCCCCCTCTAAAACCCTAACTGTCCGTCGCCGCCGCCGCGCCGCCGCCGCCGTCTGCGTCCTGCAATGGAACAGGAAGCCGCAGCTCGCCGGGCCAACCCCGCGGGTGGTGGTCATCACCTCCGGAAAGGGGGCGTGGGGAAGACGACGACCACCGCCAACGTCGGCCTCTCCCTCGCCCGCCTCGGCTTCTCCGTCGTCGCCGTCGACGCCGACGTCGGCCTCCGCAACCTGGACCTCCTCCTCGGCCTCGAGAACCGCGTCAACTATACGGCCGTCGACGTCCTCAACGGCGACTGCCGCCTTGACCAGGCCCTCGTCCGGGACAAGCGCTGGCCCCACTTCCGCCTCCTCTGCATCTCCAAGCCCCGCTCTAAGCTCCCCCTCGGCTTCGGCGGCAAGGCCCTCCTCTGGATTGTCGACTCCCTCAAGTCCCCCGCCGACGCCGACTCCGACTCCGTCTCCCCTTCCCCGCCCCCCGACTTCATCCTCATCGACTGCCCCGCCGGGATCGACGCCGGGTTCATCACGGCGATCACGCCGGCCAACGAAGCGGTGCTGGTCACCACCCCGGACATCACCGCGCTGCGCGATGCCGACCGGGTGACGGGGTTGCTGGAGTGCGACGGGATCAAGGACATCAAGATGATCGTGAACCGGGTGCGCACCGATTTGATCAAGGGGAAGACATGATGTCGGTGTTGGATGTGCAGGAGATGCTGGGTCTTGCGCTCTTGGGGGTCATCCCGGAGGACTCGGAGGTGATCCGGAGCACCAATAGAGGGTACCCGTTGGTGCTCAACAAGCCGCCCACCCTGGCCGGGTTGGCCTTTGAGCAGGCTGCTTGGCGGCTGGTGGAGCAGGATAGTATGACGGCGGTGGTGATGGATGAGGAGCCCAAAAAGCGCGGCTTCTTCTCTTTCTTTGGTGGGTAAAGGATTTGAGTAAGTTTGAGGCCTTGTTTATTTGTGTGTTTTGTTAGAATTTGTGAGAGCAAAGCACAGATTTAGAGTGTTTTTTTTTCTATTTTTTTGGCTCAATGCGCAAAGTCAGGTTGCATTTTCTCAATCTTTGTTCCCCTGTTTTTTTTTTTAACCTTTTTTTTGTTGATTTAGTTTATTGTGTATTTGTAAATTCTGTATGCTGGGCTACAAGCCTTACTGCTAGCAATAGGTATTGGGATGGTTAGAGTACGATTGATTCCTTGCATTGTTTCTTGTAGTGTTCTTATCGATTAGAGATTATGTCAGTCCTGTTCGAATAGTTAGACCTTAATTTCTCATCCCGCTGCATCATGCTGTTTTAAATCTATGATCCAATGATTTTACTTAAGCAAGATGGTTATGATGCGGTGTACCCGGGAGGCGTCACTTATAGCCTTATTTTCTGTAATACACTTGAAAGAATAAGTTGCGAGGGAAGGATCAGTTAAAAACCTGCATCATCCAGTTCAGGGAGACTTTCCACCACCTAACCGATCAGGTAAGGATGTAAATTTCTTTTCGTGGGGGAGGTTTTTAGCCTATAAGTGAAGCTGCAACAACGCTGATGGACGAGCAATGTCGGAGTGTTTATTTATTAGCTCTACGTGTTATTGGTTTCTCAGAAAGGGAAAATACTATAGCTGTATAATGCATTAAGAAGTGAATTTCAAGTACAAATATGCACCAGCCAGTAGCAGCTAATGCTAATGAAGCTTTAGTGAACATGGTTTTACTAAACTAAATATCAAAACAACTGATGCATACTAATCAATACCTGCTCATCTATCTGCCTTGGTCGGTAATAAGCTGGGAAAAAATGCGGCTGGAGCTCAGACCAGATTCGGAATCACTGCAGTCGCCTCCCTCAACCCCGCCATCGCCAACACGAGTAGATAGCATCCTAGGTACACCATTGCCGAAGCTCGCAACCGCAGGATTACTATCCTCGTGAGGCTCCCTTCTCCCCAACGCCGTTTGTTGAAGCCGGAGCACATATTCCAAGCTCCACAACACCTCTCCGATGGCCGGCCTGTCCACTCCATCCTCGGCCAGACACTTCACCGCTGTCTCTAGGAAGTTCCTCAATGCACTAGGATGCACCTCCTCTTTGATTCTCGGATCGACTAGCTTGTCCATCTGCCCTTTCTTGTGGAGCTTCAACCCCCACTCCACAATGCTCTGCTCTCCATTTGGCCGACCAACGTCAACTGTTCGCATGGCGCTCAACGTTTCCAGCAGCACAACCCCAAAGGAGTAGACATCCGACTTCTCCGTGAGTTGATGCCTCTTGAAGTATTCTGGGTCCATATAGCCGAAGCTCCCCTTCACCGTTGTGCTCACATGAGTCTGGCTGTAGGTTGGCCCAAGCTTTGACAGCCCAAAATCAGCTACTTTCGCCGTGTAATCCTCGTCTAGCAAGATGTTGGAGGACTTGACATCGCGGTGGATGACAGACTGTGTCGAACCGGTGTGGAGGTAGTGAAGGCCCCTTGCTGCCCCAATGCAAATCTCCAATCTCTGTGTCCATGACAAGGTTGGCAGGTCAGAGCTGCCGTATAAATGCTTCTGGAGAGGGCCTAGCTCCATGAATTCATACACCAGAATCATCTCAGACTCTTCTGCGCAATAACCAATCAAGGAAACCAAGTGCTTGTGCCGGATGCCGGATAGGACCATGATCTCTGCTTGGAACTCCTTGAGCCCTTGCTGGGAGTCCGGATTGGCACGCTTAACTGCAACTCTGGTGCCATCCTTGAGCACCCCGCTGTAGACCTTACCGAAGCCCCCATGACCAATGATGGACGCTTCGTTGAAATTGTCTGTGGCTAGTCTGATATCCTCAAAGGAGATGATCAAACCCATGTTCTGATGGAGTGACGGAGAACCGTATGTCAAAGTCGCCCCATAGCTATAGACACTGGTCCCTTCCACTCCATCTTTCTTTCCCCCCATTACAAATTTTACATCCTTTTGCAAAACCTTGCGACGTTTCCTAAGCAAAATGAAAGCTGTAGCCAGCGCCAATAGAACCAAAACCGATCCACCAGTGACCGAGGCAATTAAAATGATACGCTTCTTTGGTAGTTGATGGGTTTTACTGCTACCAGTGCTTACCATCCTCAAGATCTCCACCCCATTGAGTATAGCCTTTTGGCTCGATATTTCAACCGGTGAAATGCTGATACGGATAGTATTATCACCAGGATTAGTTTTAGCAACAAAATCGACGTATAATGGAGTATGTGGCCTTTGGTTTGTCATGCTTCCTGGCTGAAAACTATCCTTAGCCAGCAAGAGGTTTATGTAAATATTGAAATCAAGATCAGAGAATGACTCACTGATAATATCACAGAAGTGCAATCTGATCATGTAATGGGTATCAGGAAGGATTCGGTCTAAAATCCAGGTCATGTTGAAATATTGTGACCAGGTGTTGAGGTTGACAGGCTGCCTTCCACTGGTGTACACTCCCGTCGGCGCTGTTTCCCTGGTGGACAGCCCAGCCAAGTAGCTCAAAGAACCACGGTAATTCACCGGCGTCGTAGAACTCCGGAGGAGTAAACTTCCATCATTATCAGATGTCCAATTTCGAAAAAGACGATCAGAAGTAGGTGCTATTTCGGGCCCTCCAACATTGACCCTATGAACAGTTTCCAAAATGTACTCAGACAGCTTGAACTCATGATTTACCGAATCCGGCAGGAGGCCCGACGGCACATAAACCAGCTCAATTGCGCTAACGAAGGCATGAGAATTGGAAGAAGGCTTGAAGGAGATAGTCAAGGTACTGTTGGGGTTGGCATGGACAATGAACTCCTTGATCAGCACAGTGCCAGGAAAAGGGCTGTAGTTGAAGACCGGAACTTGGGCAACCAAGACTTGGAAATCAAGAGCTGCGAGGTCATAATTCTCCGAGGAGAAAGAGTGGTAGCGTTCGTAGTCGGGATGTTGGAAGGGGGAGAAGTGGAGGCGCAAGAAGTAGGTGCCGTTTTCGAGCTCATGAAACTGGTAGGACGACAAATCGCTGAAAACCCGGGCAGTTCGATAGAGTGGAGGCCTGTCTTCACGATCTGGGATTTCGTCGTTGGCAAAGAAGGAAGAAGGTGCCGACACCGAGACGGAGCTTGCATTGAGATCGGCCGAATAGGTTCTATTTTCAAAGACAGTGCCGACGTCAGAGCCACAGTCTATAAGATAACCATCTGAAGAAGAAGCAGCAGCAGCAGCGGCGGCGAAACTTAGCATAAGAAAGAAGAGAGCAGGGAAGACAAGGAGAAGAAGGGGTTTGGTCTGGACCAGCGCCTCCATTGAAGCAAAGCAGAAGCAACTAGGAAGCGAAGCAAAGACGAGGAGAAGGAAGAGATGGAGTGGAGCATTTGAAGCCAATGATGTAACTTGTATCTAACCTTATCAGCCATTATTGCCTTCATTTTTCCCCAGACTCGGTTCACAACGACTTCTGTAGTTGACTCGTTTGAAGACTTGGTAGCTTTTCTATATTCCATATACTTTCCGGTTCAAACTTGGTGACCCCATGTTTGATCACGGGGTTTGTCGATGAGTGATTAGAATAGTCCAAGTCGAACCAGAGCTTCTTTCCATGTCCAAAGAGACCAAAGAGACTAAGCACAACTATTTGGAATCAAGTAACCAGACTGTGTTACTCCGAGTCTCTGAATTCGGGTTGCTAATTAATTACACAGAATTGTTTACTCCAATATAAGCATCACCTATTAGTTAGTTACAGAATTGTTTACTCCAATATAAGCATCCCCTTAGCTCTGTTACGCATTTGTGAAATGTACTCATGCCCCACTTAATTAGTGGCCAGCTAGGCATGTGGGTAGCAGTCGCACTTGGCGGTAAAGAATGGTCGTGGAATAATTTACACCGAGATTTTAAGTTGATAAATTTATTGATGTGCATTGACTTACAATTCCCACTACGCGGTTCCATCTTTTTCGTATCGATATTGGTACGATTCTGTCTACAAATGAAAAACTGAATTATTATACATGAGTTACTGTGAAATATAATGCATTTGACTCTCTATATGCAACTATATTTAGTTTCTTTCATATGGCATAAATCCGTTACTTCGAATAAAATAAATAGTGAATAATACCATCTCTATCACGACATGTCACATGGATAGACAATGGCATTGGGTCCTCTGAAAAAGCTAGTATGATGTGAAACAACATGCATATATATGAAATGGGAGCATTGGGTGTAACCCCGCGCCCAATGTACACGACTCACAATTTTCTTCCATCATTGACGAAGACGTCCACCCAACCACTTGACACTCGAGCAACCTAAAAGAAAATTTTACTCTAAAAACACACACAAACACTTCCAACTCTTCAAATACTTCACGCTGATTAGTACATGCCTTTGTCGTTGGTGTTAATTGCGACAAACCGAGCGTTTCCCGTCTCATTCTTGCATGACTAGTATGATCCTTTTTCTACGCAAGTCTGACCAAGCATGCCAATTTCCAACAAGATGACTGCAACAAAGGCCATATATAGAACACTTTACCAGGCGAAGCTGAAGGACTCATAGTGAAGGTTGTCCGCCAGAGTTGAGGAGCAAATGGCCGCAACTTGGTGGCGAAGACTGCTCGGCCCACTCACCATCACCCCCACGCTTCTACCCTTGCACTCCAGCAGCATCTCTGCAAATAAACAACAACATGCTTTATAAGTTTTAACCCATTGCTAATCTCCATTTATCTGTTTTTTTTGCTACGTACATGTAGTTCTGTTAATATCTGACTACCGCTAGACGTAGAAGTAGAACAAGTTAGTGTCTCACTTTTGAGGTCGGGTCTTTCGCCAAAGTGAATGTTGGTAGCTTTTAGAAGTGATTGGTGGGGCAGGCTCTCCAACTCTCTATCTGCGTTGTAGAACCAAGAACCGGGAGATGTGGTGGGAGTGGCCGCATCAATGTTCTGGACCTGTTGACCCTCCATGGAACCCTGCTTCTTGTTCCATAATACTGCACCGCTAGCTGTGGCAACTATTGACACACACATGAAGATAATGTTTAGCAGAGACCTCTTCGAATAAGCATAGATTTGGTTGGTGTTGTGGTCGATTGGATATATGTAGTAGCGAGTGGTAATGCCAAGAAGGATGAGGAAGAAAATAAAAGAGGTGGAAATGATCACGGCCAGCCACAGCCAACTGTTGGGGCCAAGGACTGCAGAGATGGGCGCGTCGGATGGTTTCGGCTTGAACCAAACGGTTCGAATGAGTTTCTGGGGGTCTATCGTGGGGGCCTTTTCTCGGGTGACGAAGGCCTCGACTTGGAGTTGGAGTCGGGAGATGTCTGATGGGGTGCCGCTGAGAGGGAGGAGGAGGTCCATCATGGTGAGGTCGCTCGACTTCTTGAAGGCACAGATGAGTAGCACTTGCGGGGTTGGTTGATCGGAAGTGGAGGCTTTGTAGATGAACTCACGGATGATGGAGATGAAGGGTGTGATGCCACTGCCTCCACTCACCATCACTAGCTTGTCATGCCTGCAAATGAAACCAGACGCTCAAGGATATATATTAGACAGTTATATGAGCTTTTCATAACAGTTGAAGACACTGTTAAAATTTGGAAATCGCTGCTAATTATGATCACGAACAAGTTTATATTAAATTTAGGATATATATTGACTATGTCTAGTGACTAGTTTATATCAAACCTAATCTTTTGTTCTTTGTCGTTTCACCATTATTTAGAATCTCAAATCATAACATTGGCAGTTTAGTAACGTCATATATATACCTTGGAAAGTGAAGAGAAGAGGGTCCATAAGGTCCTTCAACGGAAACCTCCAGGCGGTCCAGAGAAGGATTAGACAGCGTTTGATACAACTTTTGCGACCAGCTTCCCTCAGTTTTAATGATAACACTAAGCTTATCTTGCTCCAGGTTACTGTTGGAGCTGACAGTAAAGGGATGCCACTGCAATCTGGAAATGCTGGGCATGTTAACGAACATAATGCTACCCGGAGAATACCTTAGACCTACACATATCGAACAAATTAAGAAAACGTCACAAAGTGATCAAAACATCCAAAAACTATATGAAACTGATCAATAAATAATATATAACGTACTTGGGCTTTTGGTGAAGTTGAGCTCGAGAGTGTCGCAAGGAAGAAGGCGGGAAGAGATCAAACGCACGCTCGTTCGGGACTGCAAGAATCTTAGGTAGCGATCAAGGAAGAAGAGATAAATCGCGGGGAGAATGAGGCCGAAGAAGGAGATGCCGACGTGAAGGATGTAGAAGAAGATGAAGAGGAAGTAGAGATGGTGAGTGTAGTAGAACACCTCGAACATCTTCCTCCTCACTCTCGGCAAGCTCGCTGCCCACATGACCAGTCCGAATATCAGAGCCAACTCCCCGGCCACGTTTGACACTCCGATGCTGTCCCACTTCAAAAGCTGTACCCAATATACATTACAAGTTTTAGCATTATAGTTGACTTATAGTTCCAAGTGCTTCACATCCATCTTTGTGGACTACTACTTGACCTTTTTCCTTTTTTATTTCTCTTTTTCTCTACGTAGTTTAGTCAACCCCTCAAGGAAGATGCATATTCAAGTTGCCACAATATTGGAACGTATTCATTCGATATTTAGTTATAATAATCAGACTTGACTACTCGATTGAGCATTAAGCTTAAACTAATTCTAAGTAGCTTAATTGCTAAAGTTAATCAGAGAAACATAATTAAAAAGAACAGAGTGACGTGAGCGTCTACTATATATTACATGACAAACCGAAAGCTTTTGGCCACGGACAGTTGTAACAAATTAGAAAAAATACAGACAGGTCGGTATTCAAAGAATCTTATGGCGAATAAATTAGTAACTGTCTGAATATGCTATTTTAAATGATAAATGACATGAATATCAAAATCAAACAAAATAAATTTGTTGACACTAGACCAGTACCTCGTTGAGCTCTTTTACAGCAGCCCAAAGGATGATGTAGCAGAGACCATGAGCTGTGAAAATGGTCATCACAATATGGCCGAGCCAGATGTGGTACTTAACACTAGCCTCGGAGGTAAGGCCAACAAGCGGCAATATTGATGACATCCTGGTGACGGGGAGGAAGAGGAAGGCGCAGCACAGGTTGCCCAGCAATCCCAGCCTCAATCCTGCGCTGCCCAGCTTCTGTAGCCATCTGCTTTTTGTTATAAACATGATAGACTAAATGAATATCATTTCATATAGAGAATTAAACAATTGAATAAGAAAAAAGGTTTAAGCTTATGTCCATACACTTTCTCGCCGGGTAGGGCTTTAATCTTGGAAAAACTGTTGTTTATGTAGGTGGTGAAGTACCATATCAGGAGTGCCATGAACATGGCCAGAACGGTCAGCTCCAAGCGTGAGACGGTCCCCAGGGGACCCCTGGCAAGGATGGGTCTTCGCCATACCTCTAACCGATCCTTCTTCTTGGTCTCTTGGCTGATATATCAGTAACAAAATCAGAAATACAGGCACACGCGTGCAAATATTATACATCAATAATACATAGGCCTAGTTCAACAAATTTTCTCAGCCTTGCTTACCTATAGGCAGGATTTGGGCGATCCTTACCCAAGTGGAGATAAATGGAGCCGAGGACCGCAATGAACAAAATAGGGAAGGTGAAGACAAGAAGGCTTGCCCCTACATGCACCACATCGGATCACGGTACCCACCGTGCTACGTAAATATTGACAAAAGATGAACTCTTGATACGAATGAAGATCACAAAGGTGAGGACAATCAAACCTTGAGCACCAAAGTAGGTGCTGTTGAGACGGGCTCGCATCGGGGGCTGCCATTTCTGCTTGTAAGTGTTAGTCGGCATCATAATCCACATGAAAAGCCAACCAGCGAATACAATGGCAAGCAGCAATCGGATTGCCCCTCTCGCCGTTCTTTTCCCTGCACCATACCCACTCGATGTCCCCCTCATCGCTCTCAGATAAAGTACCAAGTACCAGACCACCCAACTTCTTGATACTTCTCTCACACACAAGTACTCGATGTCTTTCAATGCCTACACTACAACATATATACATAGAAGGAGACAGAGGGGAATATTGGATGGATGTGTAGTTAAGGAGAAGGCATGCTTCACGTAGACATACAATGTATATATGTATATATACTAGCTAACATCACAAAATTCTATCTCACGCCAGATTTAATGTCAACACCCCACCCTATTGTCTTCTTGTGCAAGAGTAACGCAATTGAAGTCAACCGTAGCCATCGGAGGCCACCGAAAAAGGTGAAAGAGTGGTACATAAAAGAGGGAGACAACTGTGGCCGCCGTGTGGGCAATGTTCATGCAGCCAAGATGACATAGATGCGTAGGCTAGAGTGGAAAAATGGCGGACTAGCCAAAAATAAAGATAAGGCACGAGCAATGCCACGGCGTTGCTCTATGGGGCGCGTGCCGTTTCGGGAATGTCGCGTGTTACCCGGGTGGTTGAGGCTTCTTTTGTATTTCCATCTTCTCAATTATTATTAAACATAAACTATGAAATCTTGAATGAGAGGCTCGAAGCAACCCCAGAATTAATCACTGCACAATATAAAATTCGGCTTTTTATAACAAAATTGAATGTCGTGGTATATGCAACTTATATTACAGATAAAATTTAATTTCAATACTTAAACACTTATTAAACAATTAAATAAAGTATAATAAATTAATATCTTAAGTATAAATTTTATTAACTTTAAATATAAATCTTCGTTGAATGAAAAAATATATTATAATAATTTGATTTTTTTAATATTTTTTTAAAGTAAGTAGGTTAAATTTTATTAGTACAAAATTATAAATTGAGGTTAGTCGAGTTTGAATTTATAATCCTTTAGTTGAAGATATATATTTTTTATTTTTTATAAAAAGTTAAAAATTAAGGTTGGTCGACTTCGAACTCATGACCCCTCACATTGGGACGAATTTGTATTATTATTATTATTTTATTATATTTTAATTAGTTAAATCTCTTATTTTTAATTACAAGTTACTATCGAGTTCCTATTTTATTAATAAGAGTGGAAGAGTAGATATAAATTATTATGTTTTTAATAATTTACTTATATAATATATGAGTCCCAAATTAATTTGGATTGTCCAATTATAAAGATGGTCCAGATTGATGCATCTTAGAAAGAAAAAAACCTCCCCACACTCCAAGACCACTGCCGGTCACCTCGTGCCAGTCTTCGCTAAACCAAATCTACTAGCAATAGAGCCTTTTCAACTGTCGCCGGTTGGGTTATATTGGATTTGGCCAGAGTTGATCTGGCCTGGCCGACGACAGTCACCGTCATAAGTGAGTGGGGTTTGATTTTTTATTAAATTTGATTTAAGCTGAACCATCGTTATAATCGACAATTTAGATTAATTTGGGGGCAAGTAATTTTGCCTTACCCGGGCAGGCTATCCAATGTCATATATAGTTTATTTGTCTACTGTATCATTTAAGCCATTGTGTGATGTCTACTTGGAATTCTACTAGGTGTTTTTCTTTTTCTTTTTGCACATTTATAAAGAGGTGTGAGTTATTTGCATTGACAACTCACCATATGGGTTAGTGAGTAGTTAATCTCGGTAACTTAAAAGGTGTTAATTGAATGTGCAACATATGATGATCTTAAATAGGTGTAATGGTTAAGAGAAAAAGTAAAAGCATTAAGTAGGGTAATGAAGAGGAATACACTAACCTAAAAACTATGGAAGGTTAAGAAGGCGTTTTCCCTTTGGCTCCACACCTCCATTCTTTTTCCTCTCTTGATCTTTGAAAGAACTTTGCACCCATGGTCTCCTCCACAAGTGCACCTGGCACAGAGACCCAGATTCGTGCTAGTTCGACTCAGTATAATTATACTAATAATAAATGATTTAATTAATTAAACAACTAAGCGAATGCTCTAAAATTTCTATCCGGTCCAACCGACTTGACCCCCAATGGCCGCTTAGGAGCTGGGCCACTGCCAGATTTCTAGTTAACTTGCCCGAGGTCAGACGGCCAGATTTTGGCCACCCTGAATTCGACCACAGATAGATTTAGTTCTCTTTTATTTTTATTTTATTGAGCATGGTTCATGCCCAATCATTTTAATATATTATTTCAACCCAATAGGAATCCAAAGGGTAATTTTACTACTATTATTATAAAGTTTTGTTTTTGGGTTATTAAACTAGATTTCCCCACCCACTAATATAAAAAATATCTTCTTTTTCCTGATAAAAAACTCATTTTAATTTGTTGTCAAATTAACTGTGTTATGGTTTTCTCATTAATATACATGCTCATTTATTTTACATTTCTAAATATTAATTTGTTTGTTTATTGTCATGTTGACTTATCTTAAGCTTAAAGTGATAAGCTTCTTTTAAATTATCAGTGTTAGAAAATATTATTAAGTATCTCACTGATTGGCTAAAAGTTATAAATCGTCATTCACTGGTCGTTGACCAAATGGTGTAGCCATTCATTTGGGTAACCCCTACCTATTCAACTTTAATGTATTTATATCCTAAGTGGAAAGAAATACCGCTAAAATTTCGTACTTTCATCTTGACATTCTGACGCGATGCTTTAGTGATTTCTGACCTATATTGAAGGTAAGTAATTTTATATTATTTTTATTCATATTTTGGCCAATTTAAATATATTTAATCTTTAATCAGGCTTTTAAAATTTTGTATTATTAGTTTTTGTTGTGTTATAAAAACCCTACACACGAACGTTCAAACCTAGCATATGATTGCATAAACTATTTATTTTTTAATATATTAACTAGCAAGATGTCACACCATGCGTGCCCTATACTAAATAAATTTTAATTTTATATATAAATTTTTATTAAATCATAAAATAGGTTATTATAATTTAATATCTTAGATATAGATTGTGATTAATGCTAAAAATATATCATATTTGAATGAAAAGATAAATTACACTCATTTAATTTTTTTATATTCTTTTAAAATGATTAAATAGAATCTTATTATTATGAAGTTAGAAATTGATTCTACCATGAAAAAGGTTATTATTATTATTTTAAGAAATTGAGGTTAACAAAATTGAATTGTCCTTATAGATATATTTTTAAAGGTTTTATCTTTGTATTTTAATTTACTGATTCTACAACTTTTAATCTGATATAAATATTGAGTTCCTTTTTTTATTAATACTAGGCAAGATGTTGTGCTATGAGCGACTTATACTATTGATAAATTTTAATTTTATACATTATTCAATTAGATATACTATAATAATTTAATATCTTAAATACACGCTTTGATCGATTAACTTTAAACATAAATCCTAATTGAAGAAGATAAATTATAATAATACAATTTATTTTTTTGAGGCAAGTATACTAATTTTTGTTAATAGGAAATTAGAAATTGAGGTTAGTGGGGTTTGAACTTGTGACCCTATACATGGAGAGGTATTTTTTATTGTTTAAAATACATTTTGATTAGTTAGATCTCCTACTTTTAATCTCTTGTGAGTATTGAGTTCCTTTTTATTAATACTAGGTAAGATGTCTCGCCACGCATGATTAATATTATAGATAAATTTTAATTCTATAGATAAAGTTTTGTTGAATAATAAGATAGATTATAAGAATCTATTATGTTAGACTAACTCTTACTTTAAAGAGAAATAAATCCTAATTGAATGAGCCACAATTATTGATTTTTTTTCGTTTATTTTTGTTATATTTTGATTAGCCATAACAAAGAGTATATGCACACACACACGCACATATATATAAATATATATATATATATATATATATATATATATATATATATATATATATAGATGTGCTACAGTTCGCTGCATGAAAATGCAGCACTGCAGCGTAATAAATCTAGGCCGTTGGATGAAAATCCAACGGCCCGGATATAATTTGGATGAAACCCTCTCCTCCTCCCCCTGTTCACGCCGCCCTGCCCCGCTGGCCCCGGCCCCGTCCCGCGTCCGCCCGCAGCCCCTCCCCTACCCTGGTTCCCCCGCCCCGTCCGCCGCCGTGCCCCCTGCCCGCAGCCCTGCCCCCCCGACCTCCCTTGTTTCCCCCTGCCCCCTCCGCCGCCGCCCCTCTCGACAGCCTCGCCCCTGCCCGACCCCTAGCCGCAGCCCTCCCCCCCACCCCCGCCCGGTTCCCCGCCCCCGCCGCCTGTTTCGCCCGACCCCCGTCGCGGCCCCGCTCGCCCCTGCCCTGTTTCCGCCACCCTCCCTTGACTGCCTGTTTCGCCCCCACCCCCACCGCCGCCCCGCCCGTCGACCGAGCTCCTCCCCGCCGTCTGCTGCTCTGGCCACCTCCACGCCAGTGTCATTGCATCACTGCCGGCGGTGGTGTGACAGGGAACGGAGGAGCGATGGCAATTTCGTAATAAAAATTTAACTCGTTCCCGACTCGGGTCAAATTTATGAAATAAATTTTAAAAATAAAATAATATAAAAATAAAAACTTGACTCGCTCCTTAATCGAGTCAATTTTACGGAATAAAATTTTAAAATAAAATAACATAAAATAAAAATTTGAATCGCTCCCCGCCGACGCCACCGCTTGCCAATCGCCTCCCTGCCGCTACCCACACCCTGCCCCCGGTCCCCCCACACCCGCTGCCCCCATGCCCTCCACCGGCCCAGGCCCCTTGCCTCGCCTTCTGCCGCCCTCTGACCCCCTCTCCGCCCGTTACGAAATAAATTAAAAAAATAAAATTTTTTTATAATAAAAAACTTGACTCAATTTCGCACGGGATCGAGTCAATATTATGAAATAAATTTAAAAATAAAATAAAATAATTTTGTAATAAAAATTTTATTGGTCCCACATGAGACCGACGCCATGTATTTCCCAGCAGGCCTATCCAGCCCTGAGGCGGCGATAAAAAAAATTAAATAAAATAATATCTTAATAAAAACTTTATTCGATCCCGACTCGAGTTAAAATAATTTATTACGGAATTATTTTATTTTTTTAAATTTATTTTGTAATAAAAATTTATTCGGTAATAAATTTATTTTGTAATAAAAACTTGACTCAATCCCGCACATGATTGAGTCAGGTTTTATTTCATAATATTTTTTAATTTGACTTCAGTCGAGATAGGGGAGACGACGCGAGGGAGCGGAGGGCAGGGTGTGGGTGGTGGCAGGGACATGGTCGGCAAGCAGCGACGTCAGCGTGGAGCGAATCAAATTTTTATTTTGTATTATTTTATTTTTAAATTTTATTTTATAAAATTAACTTGAGTCAGGAGCAAGTCAAGTTTTTATTTTATTATATTTTATTTTTAAAATTTATTTCGTAAATTTGACTCGAGTCAGGAGCGAGTCAAATTTTTATTACGAAACATGCCATTGCTCCTTCTTTCCCGGTGTTTTGTCGCGCCACCACCGGCGGTGAAGCAGGTGACGCCGGCGTGGAGGTGGCCAGTGCAGCGGATGGCGGGGAGGAGCTTGGTCGACGGGCGGGGCGGCGGCTGGGGTGGGGGCGAAATGGGCGGCCGGGGAGCGTGGCGAAAACAGTGCAGGGGCGGGCGGGGGCAAGACAGGCGGGGGAGGCGGGGAACCGGGCAGGGGGCGGGCGGGGGTGAGGCTGCGGAGGGCAGGGGAAACAGGGGCGGTGGGGGGACGGCTGCGGGCAGGGGGTGGGCGGGGGCGAGGCGGCGGAGGGGGCAGGAAATAGGGGGGAAGGCTGCGGGGCGGGGGGACGCGGCGGCGGACGGGCCGGGGGTGGGGGCAGGGCTGCGGGCGGGGGCGCGGCGGCAGACGGGGCGGCGGTGGTGGGCGGGGCGGCGACGGCGGCGGAATCCGGCAAACACCCTAGGCAGGAGAAAACGAGGGTGGGGGGAAAAACGAAGGATGGATTTGGACCGTTGGATTTTGATCCAACGGTCCAAATCCAAAAATTGCTAATACGCTGCATTTTGATGCAGCGTATGGTAATATTTTTGATATATATATATATATATATATAGAAATTTATCTCAACCAAAGGCAAAGAGAGTTTATTATTATTATTTTTATTTACAAAAATGGCTCATGTAGGACATAATCGGCCCCAGATCTGGCCAACCACAACTACATCTAGTTGTGTTACCACATAAGGCTGTGCAACCAGATTCGTGGCCGCACAGCCCACGACCAAATCTGGCCGATGCAGTAGTCGTTGATGCCATTGGGGGTGGGGTTAGGTTTTTATTTTTTAAACAATAGATATGAATCATACTTGTAATTGCATGGCCTAGATCAAACTTTGGGGCAAAAAACTTTTTCTGCCCTTGGCTCACCAAAGCAGCCCTCACATATATACCTATATATATATATATATATATATATATATATATTATGTAAAACCCAACTTGGGGTTAAGGTTTTACCCACTTGTAATTTTGCCCGGTTCATGCCAATCTTGAATTGGTTCGAACGAGCTTAAGCCAGACCAGTTTTTAGATCATAAGTATTGAGCCTAGATAGCCGTATGAGCATGTTATGGTAGCTGAGTATGCCTGACATGCAAATTGTAGCTTGAGACAGGCTATAGCAAAGCATGAGTTCTCATTATCTACACAATGTATACATATGATTTTTATGGGTTAGCCAGAGTTAAAGCCTAAATTTAGGTTGTTGTAGCATTTAGTAACCATTTGGGATTTTCAGGATATCTCATTTGCATGCGTCATAGGGAGTTTGGATCACCAGATTGTGCCCCTGTGGGCCCAGCTTGATTGAGTCTTAGGTTTTCACCTTATTGAGTTGAAGGTTCAAAGCCTATTTAGCCTTCTTGCCTCGATTCCTGAAAATAAAGTCACTTTTAGGACTTAAGTCAATTTTGACTTTGGATGGTCTTGATTAGAGATTTTCATCCATATATATATTGTATATACCCATAAGTGGGCCCCACTAGGCTATGACTTGTCAGGCCTTCAAATCGTGCCACGTGACAAGAACTGGCATCCACGTCTACCCTACCTTCCACCCAGTTATCTTCCAGAGATTTTTTATGATTTTTAGAGATTTACACCCTAGCATCGTCGCCACTTCGGCTCGCCCCCACCCACCGGACGGGTATCACCAGAACCACCTCACGGTGGGCTTTCCATTTGTACCACTCGTGACCACCAGCACCGCCGCATTTGCTGCTGACAACAGAGTTTTTGCAATAGTTTTCCGCCACCAGTGCCATCCTTTCGGGCCGTTTTACCATTCCGACAAGCCACTTTCGGCCAGTCTGACCACCCATATAGATTACCTTCATCGAGATCTTCATTTTGAGACCACCCATGACTACGGCCATGGCCGCGATCGTTGCCACACCAGTGGCGATTCCACTCCTTGTTTCGGCCGTTTTCTAGCCAACTAGCGGCCAAACTCTGCCGATCACCACCACCATCATCTTCCTCGTCGTCAGGGCCATCGATCTCAACTGGTGACGAACCCAGCTGCACCGCCGTTGGTGTTTTCCTACGACGGGTGCCGCCTGCCTCGTCAGATCTGTTTACCCATGCTTGCTTCCACCTGCATCACGTCCACTAGCCCGAGTTGTGTTGACTCATTCGTGTCCACCTACTTGCCCATGTTTGTGCCCAAACTAACCCAGCCGGCCCAACCCATCAGTTTATTTAACCCAGACCAAGTTAACTTGGCCAACCCTATTCGGTTCAGTAAGTTAACCCAGTTAAGCTCATTTTCGACCATTTTTGGTAATTCGATAATCCCTACATTAGTGTAGATGCATATTTACATTATTTAGCATATTTTGATGTTATGATTTTATTTATTTATTTATTTATTCATTATTATTTTTTCTTTTTATTTAGATGTTTGTCGTGTATGATGAGTGCTTATATGATTTATTATTATTATTATTGATATATTTACTTATTAATATTAATCTAATTCATGTTTATTAAATTGTATATATTTATTTATTTAGTTATTTACTTATCTATTTGTTTGTTGCATGTATGTTATTATTTATTTGTATTTAATTGTGTATTTTGAATTGGATAACTATGATATTATTATTTTTATTCATGATTAATTAAAATTAACTATTTATTTATAATATTTATTGAATGATTATATATATATATATAATTATTTATATATTTACTAACACGAGTATATGTGATATTTACTCGTGTTTAGCCATGTATTTATATAGTATATGTTGTTATTATTATTTTGATTAGAGTATTTATTATTTTCATGTATTTATTATTTACCTATTTATTCATGAGTGTATGTATTTATTATAGTTATTATTTTTTATTAGTTATTTTCTTTATTATATCTCTATTTGCGTACTATATGTTTAGTTGTAGGTTTGTTTAGCAGTTTTCTTTATTAGGATGTATTGATGATGTGAGCACACACCACAAGCATGCATCTTATAAAGATGTAACTATCTTACTTAGCAGTGGGCTTCGATGTAGGTTTCAGAGTTCGAGCTCGCCGTAGAGTAGACCTCACGCTTGGAGCTTAGACCATAGGTCCATTAGAACTCTTCTCACTTTTTATCACTCTACTCTATTGATGATTTGATCTTCAAATCGTAGGACGTGTTAAGCGGTTATTTTATTGGACCCCACTTAACATGGGCCATTGAGATGTATTTTACTTCCGTGATTAATAACCTTCGAGGATGAGACCCCATCGAATCTGATTTTAAAAATAAGATCCACCGCAAATTACCTTTGTACCTATTTTATAAATACCTTCTCAGGCCTATATATAATTTCTTGAGTTTTCTAGAGAGATTTGAAACAGGGAAACCGACAACCGCGTCTTGAGATATGGCGCATGTTTGTCAAAGTGGGTTCTAAATTTGGTGAGCGTTAGTTCCATTCCCGATGGATGTTGGCAACTCCACTTTTGCGTTCCTCAAACCCAGAAGTGTGGAGGTTTACGGGTACTGCAATGCAGCTCATGTCTAAACTTGTGGTTTTAAAAGGTATTGAAGGTGCATGCCTAAGAGTGATATGGAGGATGTAGAGGGCTGAAAAAAGAAAGTGATGCGTTTTTAAAGTTGATGAAGAATGAGATGAAATAGAAAGGGGATGTTGTCGCGCAAGGTTGACGGCTCCTAATTAACACCCTTATGAGAGATTCTGTGAAGGAGCATATAAATGTTTTCACTTAACAAGAAGGTCAGCTCTCCTGTGCCAGTTTGACTATTAGTTATTTCTGGACCAGTAACACTCATTAGTGACATTTTTCATTTTGTATATATAGGTTTTGCGATTCTGAGTTGGTTTTGGAGGGAAGACAGATAAACATTACAAACACAAAAGCTCGGCGCAATTATTTTCTTTTGTACTTTTACTTATATTTGATGTATTTTGGATGCATATTTAGTGATGTCTTCCATTCGCTTGATGCCAAGTGGGTTACTTCGATCTATATTATTTATTGAGTCCTATAGACTAGCTACTTTAGACATGAATCGACTCAATTATGACATTTTCGATCCGGTTCTTAGGTGAACCAAAATCAGGGTGTCACAACTTTGGTATCAGAGTCATGTCTTGGTCGATTGAGATGGAAGACTTTAGTTTTGAGCCAAGTGTGTAGAGCTGTCCTTAGCTAAGTTGACAGGTTTTTCCTTTTGTCTTTTCTTAGGATTTCAAATTTTGTGCTCAGTCAAACCTGAGCAGTGGATGTTTCAATGCTAACAGTTAGAGAAGTTATGAGATCATGATTTTAGTAGATGCCAACATAGATCTCATTGAAATATCATGATAATCTTAGAGACACGCCTTTCCTTTTTCTGTGCTAAAGATTTGGACGACTAAGAGTGTCCATGTGTTCAGCTAGATGAGGTTGAGCTAGATTGTGACCGGGAGTACCTAGAATTTTGGCGATCACAATGGAGTATTTGTCTGTCTTTTGCATGTCACCACATGTGTAAAACCCCAAAAAAAATAATTATGTTATTTTATTTAGGGTTTTATAAATCTTAAAATGAACTATAAATAATATTTAATTAAATAAATTCTTAAGAGTCAAATATCATTTATAACCCATTCGTATTTACGTAATAGTAAGTTTTTGACTTTTCATTATAACACAAATGATATAGTTATGAGTAATTACGTTCTTTTCTATAAAATTTAATGTAATGACTTCTTAAATTCCACACATATTCTTCTATATAAAGGAGAGTTCTATTGTTAAATGAAACATCCTCTGGATAGCTTGTGAGCACATTTGGTTTTATAGAAATTACATACATATTAGGATCATGTGTCGTACTTGCGGATGTCTCATCACAATTCTAAGTTTGTATAATTACTTGAAATGTAATATATTTCGATTTGGAAGTTTTGGTCGGCCTGAGTCCATATTCGATCACCATGCGCCGAGCGCAGCCGGGGTCAAAGAATTGGCTCAATTCGACACAGGGCAACACCCTTAAAAAAAATTATTATGTGGGAGTCTTGGTCGACTTGAGTTCATATTTAACTACCATGCGCCGAGCGCAACCGGGGTCAATGAATTGACTTAGTCCGACATAGGGCAGCACCCCCTGAAAGATTAAATACCTGCCCCCATGCAGAAAGGGGTGACAGGGTGCAATGGCGCATGTAACACCCCGTTTCGGCTCACCCGTGAACCGACCCGGAAATGTCACCGGCGACCGAACCGTTCGCTAATCTACTGGGTTCGGTTAAGCCGACCCGGATCTGCCCTCGGTGTCTCAAGATGGAGATGCAAACATGAAATGCATGGATGGGATGCGTGGGTTCTAACGTAGTCCTACATGCATGCTATGATGTACAAGCAAAGACAAGACAAAATAATAAATGAAAAACCAAAAGAAAATATATACTATTTTATAAAAATACGGTAACACATACTAATCTACCATGACATTCAACCATTATCTCATTCATTTTTACCTGAGCCGAGTCTGTACTCCAAGGCTCCCTACTCATTCATATTTATCGGTTCGTTGCATAACAAGTAATTCACTCAAACCAACACATCAAAATTATCGTTTACATAACAATAACACACCATCATTATACGTTACACGCGGCAGGTACATGTGTGCGCGGTTCCGTGCTGCTCCTCCGCAGTCCCGACAGCTTTCATCGCTCGCATTCCTCACCTACATATATATAGAAAAACCGTCAGTAACGAGTGTTACCGGCCCGGAAAATAACTAATATCAATCTGGCACAGGAGAGCAAACTCTCCTGTTGAATCAAAACCATATACTTCCTCAAGAACTCTCATCAGGGCACATACGGGAGCCGTCGCCATCGGGTCGACAGCGTCCCCCTATCTTTCACATTCTCATGCCTCGGCCATTTCTCTATTGCTTCTCGCGTCAAATCTCATTCCTTTTCGCCCTCTGCACCTTCCATATTACTCCTGGCCTTGAGCACGAAGGCCGAGTACTCTCGGGCAGTCGCCTTCAGTACCCTTTGAAACCACAAGTCTAGACATGCGCTGCAATGCAGTACCCGTGAACCTCCACACTTCTCCGGGTTTGAGGAACTCAAAGGTGGAGTTGTCAGGATCCCTCGGGAATGAAACGGCCCGCACACCATTCCAGAGCCCACTGTCGACACACACGTGCCCGCTCGCGTAGCACGGTAGTCGGATTTCCCTCATTCAGTCTCTCACCAAAACACGAAAACTATACATATATATAGGTCTGGGTTGGGATTTATACAATAGGCCCGAAGGCAACATGAGCTGGATCTGAAGTTCGAAAACAAACTCGAGGGATCTCATCCTCGAGGGTTATTAATCCGGAAAAGAACTGTTGGCTAAATGGCCCGAGTTAAGTGGGATCCGATAAAACGCCACTTAACTCGTCCTGCACATAATAAATCAAATACACAAGAGAGTAGCGTAAATCAGAGAACGAGTCCTAAACGGACCTGGTAGAAGCTCCAAACGGGTCCACGCGCCTAGGCGGCGAGCTCCTACACCGTACCTACACAATCAAGCTAAAAACTAACGCCCGCATGATGAATCACATATCCTATACCATGCACGCACAATCAACACAATCACACATCAACCGTCACACATCAACCTATATCAATTCTAACAAGTCTACTTAGGTTAGTTTACATTAGATCATGATTATTACTTAATAACCCTAATTAGTTTCATAACTTCTATTTTTAACACCACACAATTCCACAAATTTCATATTTTATTCTAAATTAAATCCATATTTATATAAGTAATTACAATGCACAATTCATCAATCATAACATGCAAATTCTAATAATCAATACTTTCAAATAATTAAGTTAAAATAAATTATACCTCGCGTCGTCGAAAATCGGCGACGGCTAGGGTTTCCGTTTCGCGGCTCGAAACTCGAATTCGGCACCTAGCGGCGTCCGAAGTCCGATCAGATTGGACCGGGTGCGTTCGGCGGATGATCCGGCGGACTTCCCTCGAATCCAATTTTCCGGCGGTTCCGGCGGTTTTCCGGCGAGTATCGGCGGTTTTCCGGCGGATTCCGACGGTTTTCCGGCGACGATTCGGGACGGGGCAATCAAGGGGTCTATCGGCACCAGCTCGACGAGCTTGGTCCGATGGCGGTGTCAAACAGAGCAACCGAGGCCGCGATGGCCGTCGGCGGCGACGTTGAAAACGGGCGGCGGCGGCGGCGTTCTCCAATCGGGGCTCCGGCCGGCCTCGACGGCGGTCGGGATGGTGGGGGAAACGTCGGCGACGTCGAGGGGGTGCTCGTCAGGGTCACACCGGCGGCGGAGCGGCCCGGACGGCGGCGGAATCCGGCCCGGAGTGGCGACGACCGAGGCGGCTTCGTGGGGCGATTCCGGCGTCGTGGCGGCGCGACGGTGGCCGGGGTTGGTCGGGGCGGCACGGCGACAGCAAGGCGGGGCAGGGCGGCGTCGATCGGCGGCAGCACGGCGTCGGCAGTGGCGGCGGCGGCGACCCAATGGCGGCGGCTAGGGTTTAGAAAGGGGGAGAGTGTCGGGGAAGATGAAGTGATGTTCTAGTGGCAGTTTCGTAAATAAGTATTGACTCGATTCCGACTCGAGTCAAAATAATAACTAGTTCGTAATAAATTCTAAAAAAAATCTAGAAAAATATGGAAAAATCACATAAAATAAAACAAACACAACAACATCCAAATGGCATGCTCTATAACTAATAACCCACCCAAATATAATCAAACGCGTCCTAATGCGTTATTCGGCCTAAAACTATTTCTTCGATCAAACATATAAAAAAGAAAAAAATACTGCATACTTTCATATATTCAGATAACTCGTATCTCACCATCTTCTCGACGTTATCATCATATATTCAGGTACACCTGACTCTCATCGCTCATAACTCACGGCTGGTCTCGACTCAGCACGCGATTCATGAAACTGACTCGACTCGAACCAACGGTCGAACCGACTGGTTCGGTAACGTAAAACCCTAACTCGAATCACGGGTTTTACAGCGCAAGACAGCTCATTATGCACTTGTGATACCGAGAGGGTGAGTCAATAGCAAATATCGGTAACTACAGGCCGAGGGTTACGTAGCGTGTGTGCGCATACATGAGATTGTAGCTGGATGGGCAGCCACCCTCCCAACATATTAAGAGCTCAGCATAAGCTCATAATTTTTAAAGATGTAATTCAGATGTTGTGGGGAATATATTAATTGTTTCTTGTAATTATACGACTTAGTGTTTTTATCACTAACGCAGAATTACCTCCGCAGGTATGAGCATGGAAGGATGGGTAGAGTCGAGACAGCTGGAGGACTCTATTATAGACTATTCTTTTCTCGAGATTGTTTGTATGGCAGTGGGATTTTAGTTTGGTTCATGGGGCTTAGATTATTCCGAGCATTTGTATATTAAATTTATTGTTATGTATTTATTTAAAATTATTGAAAATTAATAGAAAATTAATTTATGAGACACTTAGTTTGATATAGTAACATCTTTGCTCGTAGCTCAGAACGGGCAGGTCGTTACAACACGAGTTCTTCCTTTGGACATGATATACATTGCAAGACATGGTTATAAAAAATAACATAAGTAGGGAGCTTGGAGTATGAAGATACTCACGTAGTTACGAGACACATGCTCTGATGCACGAATCGGCCGATTCCGTGTGGAATCGGCCGATTTAAATCGGATCGGCATCGCGCCGATCCGATTTCGGGGCCGAATCGGTTGGCCCCGAATCGGCCTCGGAATCGGCCGAGTTCGCCCGATTCCGACCGATTTAACTCGGAATCGGAATCGGAGTTTTTTAGGAAATTACTAAAATACCCTAGGTATGATTTTTATTAAATTATTTAAGCATGGGTAAAATGGTAATTTGGATTTTAAAAACCTAAAATCAAACCCGCTCCCCCCACACCGCCGCCGCTCGTCCGACCGCTGTTGCCCTGTTTCCGACCTCCGCCGTGCGTCCCCGACTCCGGGCTCGCCGCCGTCCGGGCTGCCGACCTCGCAATGTCGCCGCCGACGTGTGGCCGGACCGAATCGGGCTGTGACGGACGAATCGCCGCCGACTCGTTCGTCCGACCGGGCTGCCGACATCGCCACTCGCGAGACTCGCCGCCGACCGGCGCCGCGGCGGCGGCGGGGGTAAAGAGCGGAGGGTGGCATTCTCATAATTAAAAGTTGACTCGAGTCTAACTCGAGTTAAAAATAATAATTAATTCTAAATAATTTAAAAAAATCTTAAAAAATATTTAAAAATATCATAAACTATAATACAAAGAATAATATCAAAATAACATCAATACCTAATCTTAATATATTTATATTATGAATTGTCAAATTATTATATAGGACCGATTAAACTAATTTGGACCAATTCAGCTGAACCTATTCGTGGCCGATTCAGACCGATTCCAATTCCGATTTCGACTCCATGAAAAACCGATTCCAATTCATGCAACCATGGACACATGATATATACTCTTTATTAACAACGAGGAAATTCAAACTGACCGGAGATTAAAAATAGAAGAAATAGTCAATCAATACATAAGAAAAATCAAAAAATATAATAAAAATACTTCCTATCGAAGTCATGGGGTCGAATATCCCTAACTTAAAATTTACTAAATCACACCGACTCAGGTCAAGTTTTTATTATGAAATAAATTTTAAAAAATAAAATAATTTTGTAATAAAAACTTTACTCGGTCTCGAATCGAGTCAATATTACAAAATAATTTTTTTAAAAATAAAATAATTTTATAATAAAAACTTGATTTGGTCCATACTCAAGTCAATATTACAAAATTATTTTATTTTTTAAATTTATTTCGTAATATTAACTCGAGTAAGGACCGAGTCAAGTTTTTATAATAAATTAAAAAATAAAATAATTTTGTAATATTGATTTGAGTAAGGACCGAATCAAGTTTTTATTACAAAATTATTTTATTTTCTTTTAAATTTAATTTGTAATATTGACTCGATTCGAGACCAAGTCAAGTTTTTATTACGAAATTATTTTATTTTTAAAATTTAATTTTGTAATAAAAACTTGACTCGGTCCCTGCGGGATCGAGTCAAGTTTTTATTACAAAATTATTTTATTTTTTAAAAATTTATTTCCTAATAAAAACTTACTCAAGTAAAGTTTTTATTATGATACTATCCTCCCCTGTTTTTCCCTTAGCCCCCCACCCCCCTCTGTTTTGCTGCACCACCCCATCACCGGCTGTAACACCCCAAATCCGGTTCACGCTCATGAACCGAACCGGGATGTTACTGGCCCCGGTTAGGTCCGCTAACCCGAACCTAACTCATGCGGATCCAATCTCGGCGTCTTAAGATGAAGATACGATCCATCATGAATGAATAAATGTGCAAAATCCTAACATGGTACTACATGAATGACATGCAAATTAAATTTCACGCCATCACAATCACGAGCAAAATCGATGAAAATTCTAAAGTAAAACTGACAGAGTCTCCCCTAAAAGTGCAATTAGGGTCTACCCTGTCAAAACAATACATACCAATATATATACATATATCAACAATTTTAATCACACATAATTTAATATACTATATATTCATCATAGGACTTGGGCCACACTTCTGCTGCCCACTCTGATCATATCTCACCTCTTATCATCATGTCTTAGCATCATCTCATTTCATTTAATCATATCCTATCATGCCTCAAACATTTAATCATAGCATTCACAAAATAATAACATAATAATACAATATTAAACATTCAGAAATCTAACATGTGTGTGCACAAGACCTCATTGCTCCTCCGTCCAAGCTGGCTCATCCATCTCGTGCTTATCACCTACATATATATAAGAAAAACGTCAGTAACAAGCGTTACTGGTCCGGAAAATAAAATAACTATAACAAACTGGCTATGAGAGCAAACTCTCATCTGAAAGAAAACCATATACTTCCTCAAGAACACTCTGAAGGGCACTACTGAGGAGCCACTGGGCTGCAGACCCGGTAGCATCCCGAACTTACTGTCGCTGCTGGTACTGTGCTACTCTCAGCACTTCTTTTTCAGTACTTCTCATGAAACTTTATCCTAAGCCCTCTCCGAACCTCCATATCTCTCCTGGCCTTGAGCACGAAGGCCGAGTACTCTCAGGCAGTCGCCTTTAGTACCCTTTGAACCACAAGTCCGGACATGCGCTGTACTAAACAGTACCCGTAAACCTCCACGTTCTCCGGGTGTGAGGAACTCAAACGCGGAGTTGTCAGGATCCCTCGGGAATGGAACAGTCCGCTGGCACTAATCCAGAGCCCGCTTTGACTGTCACGGCATCCTCTGCATGGTACGTGCAGTCGGTTTCTCCATCTCTCGTCTCACTGAAAACTCGATAAAACTATATATATAGGCCTGGGAAGGGATTCATATAATAGGCCCGAAGGCAACTTGTGGTGGATCTTGTTTTCGAAATCATCCTCGAGGGATCTCATCCTCGAGGGGTTATTAATCCGGAAATATTCGATTAAATGGCCCGAGTTAAGTGGGATCCGATAAAACGCCACTTAACCCGCCCTGCAATAATAAAATAAACATACAATGGAAGAGCGTAAAACAAGACGAGTCCTAAACGGACCTGGTAGAAGCTCCAAGCGTGTCATCGCGCCTAGGCGGCGAGCTCATACTCCGTACCTACACATCAAAACTAAATACTAACGCCCGCTAACTAAATGATGCATCAAATCCGACATGACCATCACACCACAATACAAACATCAACCACAATCAATAATCATAATATGAAAATAATTCTAACTCATCCTATTCCTACCAATTTTATTGTATTTTTCCTAAGTTACATTACTCGATTAGCATGCTCAACTTACTTACTTCATTAGATCACTTAACCTCCATGAACTATCAATCACATCATGTAACTTCATTCATAATCTAACATTCATCATGATAATTAATCAACCCTAGCATGCTATGCTAACAATTATCATCAATTTTAAATAAATCAATCGGAGGTAATTATACCTCACGTCGTCGGCAATCGGCGACGGCTAGGGTTCCGTCGCGCGTCTCGGAGCTCAAATTCGGCGCTCATCGGCGTCCGAAGCTCGATCGGGCTCCACTGGGTGAGCCCCGCGGAAGATCCGGTGAATTCCGGCGAATTCCAGAAATTCCGATTTTCCGGCGGTTTTCCGGCAGCTAATGGCGGTTTTCCGGCTACTTCCGGTGGTTTTCCGGCGACAATCGCCATCGGCGTCTACTAGCTGGATAGGGGTCATATAGGGTACCATTGGAACCGGCTCGGCGAGCCCGACTCATCTATGAGGTCGACGCGGTCGGCCGAGGCGGTCGGCTCGCCGGAAAAAGGCTAAAACAGAGCCGGCGGCGATGGGTGGCTCGATCCGGCCGGCCACGGTGGCGACGGCCTCCGTTCCAGTCGGGGAAGGCAGCTGAGGGGTCGAGGACGTCGAGCCGACCACCTGATCGTGGTGGCGACGGTCGGCGGCGGCGCGATCGGCGACGCGACCAAAACCTTGCCGCGGCGCTACGCACGGCGATTCCGGCGTCACGGCGGCCCGATTGGGGCCGGACTTGGTCGGGGCAGCATGGCGACGGCGTCGCCGAGCTGGGCGGCGTCGGTCGACGGCCGGGCGGCGCCGACAGCGGCGGCGGTGGCGCGCGAACAGGGGCGGCGCGGCACGAGGGTTTGGGCGTGGGGGAGAAAACGTCGGGGTGTGTGTGGTGGCAAACTCGTAAATATTACTTGACTCGTCTCCGGCTCGAGTCAAGTATAATAACTAAGTCGTATTAAATCCCAAAAAATTCATAAAAATCGGGAAAAATCCCGTAAAATCAAACAACACCAAAAAAAATTATAATGATATGCTCTAGAACTATCAACCCACCCAAAATGCCCGTAACGCGTCCTAACGCGGTAAACGGCCTAAAACTAATTCTACGATCCACTATATATAAAAATAAAAAAAATCACTGGCATACTCTCATATATTCTGATAACTCATTCTGTTCTGCTGTGTTCATGACGTTATCATCATATACTTGGGTACGCATGACCCTCATAGCTCATACACGTGACCGGCGTCGGCTCGGTACGCGTGTCCTGAAACTGACTCAACTCGAAAAATAATGGTCGACCCGACCGGTTCTGAATATAAAACCCTAACTCGAATCGTGGGTTTTACACCGGCAACCTCGCCACCGGCCGCTCGGGGGGAGGGAAGCGGCTACGAGTGAGGGGGCATCCTGGGGGTGGGGGGATCGCGAGGGTAGGGTGGCAGCTGCGAGCGGGGGAGGGGGTGGATGGGAACGTGGGGGTTGGGGGTGCCGCGGCAGCGGGCAGGGAGGGGGGTGGGGCGACGGCTACGAGCAGGGGCGACCGTGGTGAGGGGGTGGGAGCAACTCGGGGGGCGCCACAGCTGCAGGTGGGGCATGGGGGTGGGGCGGGGGCTAGGCAGGGCGTGGTCGGGGGCAGGGCGTGGCCAGGGGTAGGTAGCAAAAACTGGTGGGGGGGGGTGGTGGGGAAGGTATAAATGTGGGATCGGATCAGATTCAATGGCATATATTTGATAGTGTATAATAAGTGCCCCTATATATATATTTATTAGTAATATTGGAGATAGGTAGATATAAAAGCAAAACCCAATGAAGAAGCTAAGTGGCCGAAGAAAGAGAGGAATCAGGCCGTTCAGGCGTATCGCCCTAGCGAGTGATGACTATTGGAATGGAAAGCATTGTTATGGAAAAGACGTTTAATTTGCGTGTATGCATTATGTAAACCCTTCCCCTACATGCTAACATCTCTCCTCCATTCTTTCTCAACCTGTCCGTTTCAGCTCCTTAAGCCACCGGTCGGCCTCCTCACCACCGCTTCTCGTTGCTCACACCTTTGCTCGACCAGAATTGCCACCCTACGGTCAGCCGCTACCTGGCCTATAAGACCAAGGTGTATGTAAGAGGTGAGACTATTATTTTGAATTTTTTCACAAAAAAATTATAAGGTTTTTGATTGTGTTATTTTAGACTTATATAATTAAAAAATAAATTTTTTTAGATATAATAATTAAAATTAGCGTTTGGTGAAACATTTAAAAAATAAAAACCTTACAAGGCACTCACTATTTCTATATAAAACGTTAGAAAATCAACTACAAAAAAATTAATACTTTTTTTCTCACCATCATGCCTTCTTCCCTGTCGGCCTCCTGCCTCCTTCCTTCCCTCCCCTTATTGTATTCTTTGCCTCCTCTTGCCTCATCTCTTATTACCTCTTATATTATTTTTATATTATCAAACAATATCATTAGAATTTATTAAAGAAATTGCATGTACCAAACATTATTTTATAAGCTCTACTACTTTAATTATTCTAACAAATCAAAAATCATGATAAAATTTTCTATTGTGTCCAAACACACATTAGGGGAATAAATTTGTAGTGGTTTGTATAATGATGTTTGGTTGTGTCTATACCAATTTTAATGTCAAGATGATAGGTAAATACTTTTTAGAATGTATGCTCTTATATTGGTTAATCCTTTTTGGAAAGGTGATAGCTTGATTAGGGATGGTAGACGAGCAGGGCATGGCTCCACCTCGAAGTTGAGCCTAGCCTGGTTCGGCTCAGTCTATTCATTCAAGCCTGAGTGATTCCACAGCTACCTCTCTTTTTTTCTTCAGGGGAGCTGTTAGGTTTGCAAAAGCCCAACAACTCTGTTTTGTTTTTGAAAAAAAAAGAAAGGAGTTGTCTCTTTGCTAAAAAAAAGTTACTAAAAATTCAAAAATAAAAAAATAATAATAATAATTGATGTTTTTTTGGATATATTAGCGAACTGGGTCTTGGTCCAACATGGAATGAATCCAGCAAGCATAGTTCGGATAGGTTCTAAACAAGTGAAGTTGGCCAGATCCGGACATCCTTGTCGGACCACCACTTGTCTGGCTCCTCTCCGAAGTCAGGGCAGTGCTAGCCAGCGACGTCAACAAATAAATCCCGGTGATCACTCCTTCCAATCCTCCTTCTGTCTCTCTATCTTCTCTATTTTGCTTCCAAAACGTAGGTGGTCTGGCTCCTTGTCAGAATCATTATCTCATTTGTTTGTATCTTCTTGAAATTGTCTGTGTCAATCTCCTTTAGCCTGTCGACACACGTTGTTGCCCGTTAGAGTGGTTTTTACTTGCTAGTTCGAATTGCTTTTTTCACCCCGACATTACATCTATTCTATGCTATAGCTTCATGTTGATTTGCATTTTCTTTCTTCTCTTTTTTTTCTCTAATTGTTTCTAGTGTTAACAAATTATTGGGTTTTGCTTCTTATATACATAGATAAAGACTTTTAAATGATGTACTATACTTACTACAGGATATGAAATGTTCTAAAACTGGTGAGAACCTATGATGTTTATTTATACTCTAGAACTAGTTACAGATTTTTTTTTTTGCTGAGTAAGTATTTATGTTTCCTTATGTTTATATGTGTAGGACATTGAAGTGGAAAAATGGCTGGGGCCGCTAAAGTATCCATTCTAAAGCTGGCTTGCTTTCGACCAAATTATTGTACTGTAAGTCATGTTAATGTTGGTCGCATGCTTAGTTCTTCTTATGTGAGCTTATCCGAATGCGGTGAGCTCCATTGTCACGGCAATCGGGTATCTAGCACAATGACATCTATGGATGGTGTTGATCCCATTCGTTGCTGGAAGCCCAGCTGTGCACCATCAGTTTTTTTGGGTAACAACTTATTTCTGAAGAGTTCATTTCATAATCATAAATCATTGTCACCGACATTTGGTTGTGGAGGTTTTTCCTTTAGTACACGAGCATACTCGTCATCAAATGTGAATGCGAATGATGGAGTTCAACCTTCTGTTTCTGATAATGCAATTGATGTTGGTGGAAGTGATTGGGCAAGCAGTTTCAATCATGCCTATCAATCTGTTGTGAATGCTTCGACTTATGCCTCCGAGAAAGTTAAGGAGAAGTCTGATGCAGTTTTACCTTACATCCAAGTGCTGCTTGACTCCCATCCATTTTTGAAAGAGGTTATCATTCCAGTAGGTGGTACTGTCTTTGGGACAATGATGGCTTGGCTGTTCATGCCCATGGTTTTGAGACGGTTACATAGGTACTCACTGCGGGGTCCTACAGCGTTGTTGTATGGACCAACTTCCATTGAGCAGCTACCTTATGAGAAGAGCTTTTGGGGTGCTTTGGAAGATCCATTACGCTATCTTATTACCTTCATGGCATTCTCTCAATTGTAAGTTGCAATTTATGACTACTTTCTTTTAACCATTACTTATGACCTCTCCTGTGATCTGTTGTATCTCATTTTAATCATTTCATTTGTGAAGGGCTGTTCTAATTGCACCAACCACTATTGCCGCTCAATATATTGGCCCAGCTTGGAGAGGAGCAGTTGTTCTCTCATTTGTATGGTTTCTCCATAGGTGGAAGACAAATTTCTTTGAGCGGGCATTGGCTTCTCAAAGTATTGCTGCACTCGATAAGGATAAACTTTTAGTTCTTGACAGACTCTCAACTGTAGGACTCATTTCTATTGGACTAATGGCTTCTGCTGAGGCTTGTGGTGTTGCTGTTCAGTCTATCCTTACAGTTGGTGGTATTGGAGGTTAGGAATATAAGGAAATCTATGACTTTACTTGAACATATACTCAACCATTTACTCTATGGTATCTATCCACTGGCCTACTTTAGTTCAAGTAATTGGTGTGGAACCTGTTAAAGTTTTTTAGTTTTTTGGCACATGTAACAAATGGATTTTGTGCCAAGAATGTCTTTCTTATATAACTTGATAGCGTTAGCTGTAAATTCATTGATCAATGAACCCTCTGCATCAAAATGAATGTAATTGTGAGGGATTAAAAATCTTAAAATTGCGTCATCCTTGGCTCCATTACCAGCATTGGTGGATTCATTTCCTGTAACTATGGCAATTACGTTATTCATTTGAATGAATAATTTTGTATATCTTTGAGCAAGGAGGGCAATATTAATGATTGACATTTCAAGGTTTCTTTAACTTCTGAAAGCTGATATGTGATGCAGGTGTAGCTACTGCTTTTGCTGCTAGAGATGTTCTTGGAAATATGCTCAGTGGGCTCTCCATACAATTTACAAAGCCATTTTCTATAGGCGATACTATCAAGGTTAAGTAACTCAATTCAATTACTGAAGCGTGTGCACTATCTTCATCGTTTTCATCGGCTTAATCCCAAATGTGTGGGGTATAGATCATCACCATTTTCATCATCTACCTAATCCCAAATGATTGGGTTGACTCATGGTTAAAAAAATGTTGTCTACAATTGATAGAAAATTAACTTTGATTAATTAGATAATGTTGGTTTAGGTGATCATGGGGATCTGACTGATGAGAGGTGCTTTCCCCCTGCAATTAGAATTAGAAGCAATTTACTGGACAATTGCTTTTTGAGACATTTACTTGACAAGGCTTCATTAGATAGAGTTTGTGTAGCTGATCATGAGGTTATGACTTGGCAAATGCATATGTTATTTTGTGACTAAATTGAAATAGAATATTTTATTGGGCAATTGCTAGTCGAAAATGCTTTTATTTGACAAGGTTGTGGTGGTGAGGGTCAGAAAAGCTGTTCTTATTGGTCAGCTTATTAGCCCGCCACAAAAAGTGAACTTCTACATTCAGTTTTTGAATGCTTCCTATTTGTCTTTGGATACCTCCTTGATATTATTATTGATGAAAACTACTGTTGCTTGAAGTATATCTTTTGGCTAGATAAAAGTATAAACAACTTGATCTTCTTGCAATGACTTGGTCTGTTATTTTATATTATGAAGTTATTTTTTTGTTATTTAATGATTTTTAGGCGGGCTCTATAGAAGGCCAAGTTGTGGAGATGGGTCTTACAACAACGTCTCTGTTAAACTCTGAAAAGTTTCCTATCATAGTTCCCAATTCATTATTTTCAAGTCAGGTATTCAGTTATTATACACTAAAACTGTGACTTCAGTTTTTAATTAAGTTTATTTATCTCATCTCATCTTAATTGACTTTTCAGGCCATTGTGAACAAATCACGTGCGCAATGGCGGGCAATTGTTTTGAAGATTCCTTTGCAACTTAATGATCTTCAGAAAATATCAGATATTACTAAAGATGTAAAGGCAATGCTTAGGTCGAATCCAAATGTATATGGAGGGAAAGAGGCTCCATATTGTTTTCTTTCTCGAATTGAGGACTCTTTTGCTGAACTGACTATTGGATGCAATCTTAACAACATGGTATTATCTAATAGTATATAAGATATTTTTTGACCATTTAAAGAAATGAAGGTGAATTGTTAAATTGGACAACGATGGTGTTAAACAATGTAGCTGATTGTATTATGTTATTTGCATCTAAGCTTCTTTACTGACTGTAACTTGCTGGTTTTGTATGCAGGGTAGAGATGAGTTTTATTCAACACAAGATGAGGTTTTACTCCAGGCTGCACGAATAATTGGGGATCATGGTATTAAGCTAGGCAGCACACGCCAAGATCTAAGAGACCTCTGATTGTAATAGGGTGAGTTTTTTTGGAAACAACCACAGGGAGAGTTGTTTCCGAATATGATCGATTACGTTCTCTGACATGCATTTCACAACGCAAACTTTCCACAAAGTACTTGCGAATAGATGTATAGAGCAGCACTAGAGAGCATGGTCAAGTTTCTTATGAAAGACACTATGAAATGGTTATGGAGAGATATTTCCGATATTGACTTAAGGTTTAGATGACTTATACTGACTTGTGATATGAATTGTACACTTCCCCACAGGGCGTGCATATCAAATGAGGTGATTGTTCGTTCCAATTCTTGATCTGTGGTTATTTGTTCGACAAATACTTTGAGGAAAGATTGCACCTTTGTATGAAATAGCACCTGTCCGCCGATGGGAACGGTATCAATCCTAGGAAGTGCTCAAGCATTCGTTTGCCTACTAAGAAAATGGTATGTGGTATTGAGGACCTGTCATTTTGCTAAGTCCTTCGGGTGCACGTTAGGAGAGAAATGCAACAAAATTTTGAGTCTCTGGTTTGCTTTCTTATGCTCATTAAGGTGATCATCTTAACAGTGCCTAAAGGAGAGGCTGAGAGAAAAGGCAGCAGTAAAAACATATTAGGGTATTAATGGATTTATCTAATGTTTTTTACCCTTTCACCTTAAAAATAATTGTAATAAAAATTAAATTTTAAAGTATTTTTAAACTAGTACATGTTTTAAAAATCTAAAAATAAGTCACATTAATGTCTAAAAAAATAAAAATTAATTAACTTTCTACTGATGCACTCAACTTTCCATGTGCATATGGACATTATTATGTAGAACCAACTAAATAGTGATTCATGGTGTACCTTATATAAACTTCATATACGAGGCATAACTCACCCTTAATATTTTTCAAATGAAAGAATGGTAATATCATCTCCATCACAAAATGAAGAGGTAAAAAATGGTTACTAACTCTAAGTTTGTCAAACCGCCCCATAAGATTTATCACCTGTTAAAATATCTTAGCCATGTCCCTAAGCACGTAAGCAATGTAATCAGCGTTGTCCAAATACGGGCTACATGGCCCCTGGTTGCTCGGCATATATGCTAAGTGTACGGTTAATTTTGTTTTGTAACAGTAAACAGACTAATAAAGTATGTCTTCAAATAACGTTCTTCGTCATCCATCGAAAAAATATTATTTGTAACCATACATAAGCATCCGTCCTCATTTTCCAGCTGCAAACAGCTTGACAGAAGGGTTACGCCCCATGCGAAGGAAAAGAAAAGAAGAGGAAGAATTCTCAAATATTTGCATTTATAATCCGATATTACACCTTGCCTTAACAGTTCAAAGGCAAGAGCACACAGTATTTGGTTTCTGATCATGGTGTTAAACTTTCACATCAATCCACCAATGGTATATACAAACACTCAAAATTAGGAACAACAATTGCAATAAATAAAAGGAAAAACACTACCATGTTAGAAGACTAAACAGAAGGATACTCGAAGTTAAGCGACAACCCTTGTATCATCTACCTGATGGAGTTACATTAGCATTTCTTGATATATTTGAACTCTCGGAAGCTAACAAATATTACATGATTTACATTATTCTCATCAGTATATTCAACCTGGACACAAGAAAGAAACACACTCAACAGGATAAGAAGACAAATCGTACGTCAACTAAACCCAAAAAAACCCTTTAAATAGGATCATATATACACATAAAAGTGATCTATAATGAAAGGGGCGTACCTTTACAGATGGATAGTTTTTAAGCAAAAATCAAACACATGTTGGTAACGATAGCTATCTTCCATTTTAGAATTGGAACTCAGTTAAGAAAGGCATTCTTAAACTGTGTGTTGAATGGCAACCAAATGATGCACATGGTCGTGGCCAAAAGCTTGTATAGATTATGTAGTCTTTCAAGAGCTATCAGATTAATCTGAGAAATCCTCCTCTTCGCTTGAGTGGTCCCTGTTCTGTCTGTGTGCAACCTTTTGGCGCATCTCACGGGCTTCCTCACTGCTAGATCGTCGTTTTCGATTCAAAATATCACCTCTAGCATTTGAGTAACCCTGATCATTGAGACATTTAAAAGAATTAAAATAACTAAGACAGACACCTGCAGTAACCAACTATATTTAAGGTGAAGAGAGAAAAAATTGAAAAGATATCTAAATGAACAGCAGAAATGATGGTCCTTTGTAGCCAGTTACAAAAACGGCTACAGAGAAAACTTGGAGGTAAAGATGTACATTATGATGAGAAGATGTTCCTCCAGGATCCTTAAGCTCCTCAACAGAAACAGTCTCTCTTCGCCTGACAGTCACTCTAGAAGGAACAGGGAAGTGTTCAACTTCATCACCAGACCTTCCTTCTTTTGCCTTCTTCTTCTGTAAAAAAAGCTTTGTGGCAAGAGGCTGCATAAAAAGGAAAAAAGTATGAGGGCCTAACAACTTCAAGGGTTGAAGAGACTAGTCATAGAATAAGAAAACCCTCATCATATAGAAAGCTTCAAGTTGTCCAGATAGCAATATGTCAAAAAGACAATTATAAAGTCAAATTCAGCTCAAATTAGATATGTTCCTAAAGCCAACAGAACATGGATGGATGCTACAAGCTACATACTTATCTAAAAACGAAAGTTCATAAATTACCAAGTAGCGTGCAGATTGATCCTCAAAAACAACAAGATAGGTGGTGGGATTATCTGGGTCATCATCACCTCTTAGCTGCAAAAACAGAAGAAAATAAAACAAAGTGCGGAAAGCAAGATACAAGCAGTATAGAGAGCAAAAGTTGGCACATACATCCCAATGGTATTCTCTAACCCAGGAGTACGAAACATCTTCATTCTCATCATATATATCTTTCGACAGCTGCAACAATAAAAACATGATCAGTCACTACCTGATAGCGATCACTATAATATGGAAATCATCAGGTAGGATTGACAATTTCAACAGGGATAAACAGGTAATCAAGGGAAAAAGAGGGTAAATTATTAGCGGGGAAAAAAAAAGAGTTCGTAATTTTCCCAACCAAAAACTCCAATGACCACTTTCCCATAGAAAAACAAATATTTCTATCCTAATTAACCCACTACCATGTAAGCAAGCAAGTTTGATAAGGAAATTACTAAAAGCCAGAACTCAACCATTACTAACCCACTACCATGTAAACAAATGGTTCAAGCATTATCACACGGAAAACCAAAAACAAAAATAATAGTTAAATATCAATTAAGAAACAAGACGATATTCATTTGCTTTTCAAGTAATGACGATAATTTAGAAAGAACACAAAATGAACCTCATCTGGTGCTGGAACCATGTAGGCCAAAAACTTCTCCGGCTTGGTTGGATCTGAGCCACTCGCTACATAGCTTTTCATTACAGCCTGTCCAAATTGAATAAAAATCAAATATCTGCAACCCATTGATCATTGAGAAACAGCTTGAATTTGAAACTCGGATCTAGAAACCATTCCCAAGATCTCTCAAAGGTCATGGAAGAATTTGCAAAATAACCCGCATTCAGATTGCACCCTTAAATTTCACAAAATGGCATTCCGGGGAGAAAGAAAGTGAATGCATTGATAAAATACACCAACATGAAACTAGGGATTTTTTTTTAAAGGAAAAAAGGTCATGAACATCTACATTTTATTTCAACTATGCTGGAAAAGATGGTTCATTACTGATTTATTCATTTCACATTTTAATAGACCATAGGTTCCATGCAAAAAACAATGTCATGTCTTAATGCCTAATCCTATCTAGACAACTCTCAACTGAAAGATACCTAGATGAAGATTCACTATCTAGTCGGATTGGCTTCAAGAAATGATGGTTGCCCAAAAAAACATTAAACTTGTTATCTTCCATTGCAGGGCCGGAAGCAAAAAGTATTCCAGTTTGCTTTGATATGGAAGCTTGACAACAAAACAAATCACCAGCTATAACACAGGAAGTATATTAAAGAGCATAATTGACAAGAAAAGTTTACAGTCTTTTTTCTTTTCCACCTTATCCCAAAAGGGAGTTAGGGACATGGAGTCCTAGATCCCAGACTTTCATATATTTGACAATGAAAGGTAAAGATAAAATTTAAACCCACAAGAGCACATGGGCTGTTGATATAACTATGCACTATAAAGTGTACATGGATGCAGCACTGGTTCCATGGAACCTGCACTGATAAAATCAACTTTCCAGCTTACCTGTGATTCATGCACATCACGGACAGACCGGTCCAACTTGTTATACAATTCAGAGTCAGCTGTAGGATCACTATCAAAAGTCACCGTTACAAACCTGTCATCAAACCTGAAACAAAAAGCAATAAGTTTTAACATCGGGACGATGATAAAATTCTCACTTCCTCCAATGATTGCTAATCATAGACGGAAAAACTTAGCAAGTAAGCAAGATGTACCACTAATGAAGGACAACTTCAAGAAAGGAACGGGAAGAAATTAAAATAAGAGGTGAGCAATCAAAAGAAAATGAGGGAGATAACAAACACCACTGTGTGTTACTGGCTTTCTGTCATTAAAAAACTAGAACCTCCATACAACGATAAAAGCTTGCATGTTTATAAACTACTGCTATAATCCTAAGTTAATTGGACACTAAAACCTCAACGAAAATAATTGTGAAAATAGAAAGAATATCCAAAACAAAAAATTACAATAGTAACTGCAAGCTAAGATGCTCTTGCATCAGCCATCAAAGCATTCTAAACACTTAACGTGACATATACCTGTCAAAATCTGGAAACAATGGAAAAACTTCAATTGGTTCAAGGTGTGGATTAGTTTGGTGCACTGGAGGTAATTTGGCAGCCTTGAAAGAATCTTCAATGGCTTGGATTTGCTTTTCCCTGATGAAGAGAATAAGCAATATTTGACATAAGAGATTTATTCAAAAGCTCACACCAATAAACTTTCATAAAGAGTAGTTCTTATGATCCAAATAATTCCAAAGAATTACCTGTTATTAAGATCCTCCAGAAAAAGATTTCTCCCTTCTCTAGATTCCCTCATCTCCTTTGCTTGTTTCTCGCTTATAGACTGTACAATTCGTACATGGCCAATCACCATCAGCAGAGTTTTAAAAGCTTTACTTTCAAGATTTAGGCAATTCATCGTAAGTTCATAATTTTTTTTAAATCTACAAATTACTTCAGCACACATATCTATAAATCCATAAAGTAATTTAAAAAATGAAGTCGAAAATTTTAAACTCAACCCTTGCACCAGGTTTTAAGTATATTCCCACATTGAAGAAAAGTACACTCTAGGAGATTCGTCATACCGATTTTGCAGAATCCATGCTAAGAGAAGAGATATATTGTGTTTTAACCAGCCACGCAACACCTTTGTCAGTGGGTCTTTCCTTCCTTCTAATACCATCTTTCTTAAAAGGAGTCTGTACATCTCCGTCACGCAACAACTCTTCATCTTCTGGAGCAAGAGGTGGTCTTATTGAGGGGGTACTATAATTGAAAAATAGTTTCATTAGTTCAAACTCAAATTATAATCGTGTCCATAGAGAACATAGAGAGGGTTCTTACTTGTAAACACTGAGGTCCAGTAGATCAAGAGGTATCCCAAGATCTGATTCCACAAAGAGTTTGGGTTTGTGCATTTTCTCTAAAGATGTAATGGCATACTTGGTGTATCTGTAGCATTAGATTAGAAAATAATTGTTAAACAGCTAATGAGGGAAGTTAGAATCAAAGCCCAGAAGGATTATAGTACACAAGACTTTCTCCACTGATAAGTTCTGGAGAACTGATATTTTACTGGCCAAAAGTGGCATTCTAGCAAGAAATCGTTAACTGGTTATAACTACAGAAGAAACAAAGGATAAGGAACATACCGATCTTTGTTAGAGTTCATAGCTAGCAATTTTGGTTGTGCTGTCGGGTCAGGTAGCTCATTCCTGAACCTGCAAAGAGTTCAAAAAAATTGATAAATATGACATCTGTCAAGTTCGAATACAACACTGCAACAGTATGAGAACTATAAAAATTTAGAAAGAGATGTAAAATACTCATGAGAGACATGGGATCACATTCAATATCAGATAGTCCAGATCCTTTGAGCAAGATGAATAAAAAGAAGTGTTTACAGTGGCCATGGCTGCTTCATTTAGCATGGACATAACACTAATATCTGGCAAGGTCAGAAGGGAGCTTGACAGCAAGACCAATCCGTCAAGCAGGGATGAAAGTCAGCCTTAGTATTTAATATCATTAATATGGATCAACAAAACAAGTGCTTTCAAGCTCTTGTTTCTCAATAAAGAAGTAAGAAAGAACAATCACAAAGAATTGCAAAGATAGCTCTTGAAGGTCTTTAATAACAGCTAGTTCAGCACAAATAATAGGTGAAAGAAATTTGGATAGGAATGAATTGGACAAGATCTAATCTGAATAGAACTAACAATTGCTTACAGACGTGAGACCAAAGAAAGAACCTAACTTTTTCACTGGCCGAGTAGAACTAGAGCTACATCCACATTCCAAAAATAAAGTAAAATGGATACATGCTATTCATGAATGCTTTTAAGCCACAAGATACCTCCATCTTTGACAGAATGATTTGGTTGATGAAAATATTTTATTTCATCAAATAATGATATGGAAAGTTATTCCACTAGGGGTCTCAATAGAGCTTTAAACCTTTTAACGCCAGATTGCTCCCCGTCTGCTAAGCAGCTAAGACCTTCGTAACTATGGGATGTAGATAGATGTAATCAGATTGAGTCAAATTGAGCCTCCCTTTGTTTAAACCTAGTTTGTCCTTAAGTTAGTTAAGACGAAGCTCTGCTAGCTTGCAAAGGAAGCACATATCTATACAATTGGTTTGAGGTGCTCAAAACACCCATTCTACCGTTTAAGCTTGGCTCATATTTTGATTCAATTAAGTTTAATTTCAAACTAATTTACAGTTTGGAACTCTATCTCAACAACTACCGCATTCCTAATCACACTCAAACCCAATCGTGCACCAAAAATCAAGTTCCAAATGACATTTTCAACTAAATAGTTCATGGAACACCATTATTTAAGTTATAAAATCCCTCCATCCCCTAGAGATGTTCATGGTTCGAAAAAGAAGTAGGAAGGTGTCTCTTACTTCATCTTGCACAAAAAAGTAGTGGGCTTTTTCAATCTGTTCTCGACCCTATCCCCGGCGAGAAGGGGAGCCGTCCTCCTCTCCGGCAACCTCGGGCCGGCCATAGAAGGATGAGGCCTCGCGGCGGCGGAGGGCTGCGGCGGCGCCCCACCCTTGTGCAAAGCATTGGGGTGCGACAACTTCGACTGCAGCCGCTGCTTCTCAGCCTGCCGCTGCCGCTCGTACTCCCTCTTCTTCTCGCCCGCCTCTCCTCCTCCGTCTCGACCCTGCCCCCATTCGCCACCCGCACTTCGGCCGAGGGCGCCGCCGGAGGCGGCCCCAGTTCGACTGCTGCTGATGCGAAGACGGCTCGGGGGGCGGCGGTGGGGGCGGAGGAGGGGCCGCCGGAGGCGGCGGAGGGGAAGCAGGCGGAAGTGGCGGCGGCGGGGAGGAGGATGGTATTGCGCGGACGAAGTATTGTTGTTACTACCATTGTCGTAGTACAAAGAGGGGGGCGGAGGAGGCGGAGGCTGGTACTGCGCCCCCGCCGCCGGCTGCGGCCGGTACGGGTATTGGTAGCCGTATGGGTATTGGGGATGGGCGGGCGGCGGTGGTGGTGGGGGTTGTGGTTGAGGGGAAATGGGATCCTGCGGGGAGATCGGGGGCAGGGTAGGGATGGGGGCTGGGAATGGTCGATATGAGGCCATTGTGGGTAGCTTTCTGTCGTCAGGCTTCTTCTTCTGGGTCACCAAAGCAGCATTGAGCAGCAGAAAGAGGCAGGTAGGTACAGAACCCTAGCTGCACGAGGAGTTGCGGTCCTGCTGGTGTAGTTGTTGTCGTTGTTGATGGTGGGAATTGAAGAGAGGAGCGGAGCGAACGATCGGCGCCGGTGGTGGCTTAGTAGCGGCAGTGCGGCGGCGGCGGCGGCGGGGAGATTGACGGCTATGTTGAAAGACGAAGGTGGTCGATGGTTGCGGCCACTGGTGCAAAGGAACCTACTCCAAACGCTCCCAACTCTTTGATCTCTCTAAATTAATCAGGATTAAAAAACTTTATCATTGTAATAAAATGTTGGAGTTAGAATCAGAAGCCTTTAATTTACATTTTTGTTGGTATTAATAAGGGGCTCGCATTCTTATTAAGCCAATATGGGACTTTACTCTCGTTATAAATACTTTGATAAATATTGATAAACGATTGGTTGGATGAGGAGAGGCGTTGAGGGACCGTCCGAGACGGCAATACAGGTGGCAGCAGTAATGAGAGTTGACATGGATATGTCCAAACAAAGGTTCCTCAAATATTACTGGTGGACGATTTAAAATAAAAATTAAAAGAAAAAGAAAATATTGATGTGTCTAGCCTATGTTTTGTAACTACCCGGGTTTTCCTAATGTACATAAACCCTAAATAATGTACTTAAAATATTATGACAGAATAATCCCTACGAGTCATCGCTATCAAATATTAAAATTATATAACCAACATTTATTATATAATTATTAGGTATAAAAATAGTTATTTGTCCTCTGAGTATTACGTGCTCGACCACAAACTCTTCTAATTTTTAATACGACAAAACTCCTAACGTTGAACTCCTCTATTCCACGTTCATATCCTATCTTAATGCCAGCAAAAAACAATATATTGTCCGCTCAATATCACTAATGATGTTGCGCCTACTAATAAACATATATCATATAAAATAAATCAAAACATGTATAATTAACAATAGGTTTAAGTGCATAAATATTGATTATATTTAATTGTTACATAACATAATACAATCATAATCATAAATTACCATAAAAGAACATAATCGTAACATAACATAATTATAAGCATAGCTTGATAATGTATCATAAATCAAGTTAACCTAAAATTAATTACTTAACTAGTTAACTTATTCATACTTAGTTCATTTGATGAACTTAATATGTAATTAGTATGTACATAACTCGTTGAGAATGACATAGTCATGTCAAACCCAACATCATAACGTAAACTTAGATATGATTATATGTGAAAATAGCTAAGTCATTGGCCTAATGCCTAAACTTAATATGTACAAATATAAAAGATGTTTTAGTCCTATGTTTTATCTTATTTACTTTTTATCATATATAATCATATCATATATTTTGTTTCAACTGAAAATATCGATTGGCTAATTGTACATCTAAACAGGCTAATCACATAAAACTAGGGCTCTTAAAGCTCCCTAAGTAATGACAAAATGAGCTTGGATACCATGACGGAGTACTTGAGCTGTGACACCTCGATTTTGGTTTACCTAATAATCGAATTAGAAATGTTGTGATCAAGTCGAGTCATGTCTAAAGAAGCTAGTCTATAAGACTCGATCAATAATATAAATCGAAATAACTTGTTTGGGGTCAAGAGAATGGAAGACATTGCTAAATATGCATGAAAACTCATCAAATATAAATAAAAGCATGAAAGAAAATAAGTGTGTTGAACTCAAGTACGTATAACGTTTATCTGTCCTCCCACTAAAGCCAACTTAGGATCACAAGACCTACATATATAATACGAAAAACATTAGTAGCGAGTGTTATTCTTCCAAAAATAACTAATAATCAAAATTGCACAAGAGAGTTGACTCTCCTGTTAAATAAAATCGTTTATATAATTCTTTGCAGAATCTCTCAAAAGGGTGCTAGTTAAGAGTCATCGGCCTCAACTCGAAAGTGTCTCATTCTATCTCATCTTATGCTTTGGCAACTTTAAAATTATCCCTTGAGCAAGAACATCAATTTCTTTTCCTAGTTCCTTCAGCCCTCGACATCATCCGTATCACTCCTAGCCCTGAGCACAGAGGTCATGTACTCTCAGGTATGTGCCTTCGGTACCCTTTGAAAGCATAAGTCTAAACATATACTGCATTTTAGTATCTGTGATCCTCCACACTTCTATGGGTTAAGGAACTCAAAAGTGGAGTTGTTAAGATCCCTTGGGAATGGAACGACTCATTCACCAATCCAAAACCTGCTTTGAATAGCATGCACCCACTCATGTAGCTTGCGTAGCGCGGTTGTCAGTTTTCTCATGTCTCATATCTCACTGAAAAACTCGAGAAAATCATATACAGGCTTGGGAAGGGATTTATATGATAGGCCAAAAAGCAACTTGCGGTAGATCTTGTCTTTGAAATTAGACTCGAGAGCTTTCATCCTCAAAGGTTATTAATCACAAAAGTAAAATACGTCTAAATGACCCGTGTTAAATGGGTTTGATAAAATGGTAACTTAACACATCCTACGATCTAGAAATTAAATCAACTATAGACAATAACAATAAAAACTGAGAAAAGTCCTAACAGATCCAAACTCCAAATACATTGGCATTTATATGGTGAGCTTAGACTCTAAAACCTACATTGAAACCCACTGCTAAGTAAAATATTGGTATCTCTATATGATGCATGCTCGTGGTATGTGCAACAATACATCCTAATAAAGAAGACAATTGTAACACCCCAATCCGGTTTACTCTCAACCCGGACTAGAACTATTACGAAGGATCGAACTACTCGTAAACTGATTAAGTTGGCTGACCCAAAACCTAAACGGCTACGACATAACCCTCTCGACGTCTCAAGATGGAGCACGCCGCTAATACACAAACAATATATGAATGAGATGCAAAACCCTAACAGGATACTACGTGAATGTCATGATGATAGCCACACACAAAAATAATTAAAATGGCAACAAAATTCATAAAAATCCTGGAATAAAACAGACAGAGTCTCCCCTAAAAGTGCAATAAGGGGACGACCTATTAAAATACAGCACAATATAGTATATATAAAAAACAATAATTTATATCGCAATAGAATTCAAATCATCCACACATATTGTAATTGGCATCTCGCCCACCTGCAATTCATGCTCATTATGTTTTTGTTCATTTTCAACTCAACATAGCTGATCATTCCTGGACATTAGAACATTTCCAAGCATTTCTAAAACAAGGCATACAAGCCTCACAAACACATGCATATATACACAAACATATAAATCTAATACAACAGCCAATCACATTACATCTTACGCAAAAGTCGGCGCGGCGCCAGGTATGTGTGTGCAATGCAAACACTAATCCTTCGTCAAGGCCGGCATACACCATTCATCGTCCTCACCTACATATAGTATAAAAAAGTCAGCAACGGGTGTCACTGGTCTGGAAATAACTAATATCAAGCTGGAACATGAGAGCAAACTCTCATGGAAAGCAAACAATCATATATCTTCCTCAAGAACTCTCATAAGGGCAACTACAAAGGAGCCGTTGAGCAGCTGACTCAACAACATCCTGATCTATCTGGTATTGTGCCGCTCTCGGCACTTTTTTTAGTACTTCACGTAAAACTTTATCCTAAGCCCTCTCCGAACCTCCATATTACTCCTGGCCTTGAGCACGAAGGCCGAGCACTCTCAGGCAGTCGCCTTTAGTACCCTTTGAACCACAAGTCTGGACATGCGCTGTACTAAACAGTACCCATAAATCTCCACGTTCTCCGGGTGTGAGGAACTCAAACGTGGAGTTGTCAAGATCCCTCAGGAATGGAACAGTCCACTGGCACTAATCCAGAGCCCGCTTTGACTGGCACGGCATCCGCTCATAGCGCGTGCAAGTCGATTCATCTTCTCTTGTCTCACTGAAAACTTGATAAAACTATTTATAGGGTTGCGTCAGGATTTATTATAATATGCACGAAGGCAACTTGAGGTGGATCTTATTTTCGAAAGCTCAAGGGATCTCATCCTCGAGGGTTATTAATTCCAAAAACAACCGACCAGATGACACGTGTTAGGTGGGGTCCGATAAATCATCCACCTGACACGTCCTACGATCGATAAATCAAATCACCGATAGAGTAGAGTGATAAAACCTGAGAAGCGTGTCCTAACGGACCTGTCATCTTCTCTTGTCTCACTGAAAACTCGATAAAACTATTTATAGGGTTGCGTCAGGATTTATTATAATAGACACGAAGGCAACTTGAGGTGGATCTTATTTTCGAAAGCTCGAGGGATCTCATCCTCGAGGGTTATTAATTCCAAAAACAACCGACCAGATGGCACGTGTTAGGTGGGGTCCGATAAATCATCCACCTGACACGTCCTACGATCGATAAATCAAATCACCGATAGAGTAGAGTGATAAAACCTGAGAAGTGTGTCCTAACGGACCTGTCAAAAGCGCCATGCGCAGTCTCGTGCCTAGACGGCGAGCTCCTGCAACGAACCTACATAGACATAACTATTTACTAACGTCCATACATATATGATGCACGCCTATATAACTAATATATCCACATTCATACATGAATCTAATCAAACATGACAATCATCTCAACAATCACACTAAATCTCTAATTGTCAAGCAAGTTAATAATTTTATGATTCATACGTTATTTATTACCTAACACTTTTAATTGCAATTTCAAAACATACATATTCTAATTAGGTGACAATGGTTTAATCAATTTAATCCGTTTAACTTAATACTAGCATGCAAAACCTAAATCATGCAAATTCATATATTAACTCGTTAACAAGCATTTAATTAATTATTCCATGGTTTACTAACAATTTCATTAGTGAGCATTTACATCACACAACACAATCTACGCTAATCATCACATGTTTATCATAATTCATAATTAATTAAACTAAAATCATGAAGTTAACAAAATTAATTCTAATATGCTGCCATGACCACAACATGTATGTAATAATTCTAAAAAAGAAGGAAGAACCACCTCGCGATTGGTGCTGACGGACGAAGGCGGTGAAGACGAGTTGGCGGTTTTCCAGTGACTGTGCCGGCGGTTTTCCGGCAGTTCCAGTGGTTTTCGGCGACTGCTCCGGCGGGGCAATCAGAGGTATGGGTTAGCACCATCTTAGCGAGCTTGACCCAATGGTGGTGACAACAAGGGCAGCCACGGCGGCGTCGAGTGCGGTCGGGGCGGTCAGTCGCTCCAATCAGACCCACGGCCGGCCTTGACGGCGGCGCTAGGTAAGGGGGAAAGGTAGGGAAGTCGAGGGAGAGCTTTGACGTCACGGCGGCAGCAGTCCGGCGCAGACAGCGGCAGAATCGCGTCGGGAACGGCCGTGAAATCGAGGGCATTTTCCAGCATTGCGACGGCTGGACGGTGGCCGTGCGTAGTCGAGGCAGCAAGGCGATGGCACGGCCGGGCTAGGCGGCGTCAATCGGCGGCGAGGTGGCATCGGCGGCGGTGGCGACAACCTCAAGGGCGGTGGCGGTGAAGACGTCAGGGAAGAAGATGAGAAGTATAGGGCGGTGGCAAACTTGTAAATAATACTTGACTCGACACCGGCTCGAGTCAAGAATGATAACTAACTCGGAATAAATCCTAGAAAAATCAAGGAAAATTGGGAAAAATCCCATATAATCAAATAAAACAACACAACATCCAAATGACATGCTGTATAACTAATAACCCACCCAAATACCATCCAACGCGTCCTAATGCGTTATTCGACCTAAACTAATTCTATGGTCACAACATGAAAAAAATAAAATCATCAACTGTATACTCTCATATCTACTGATAATTCAGTCTGCTGATGCGTATCTAACGCTATCATCGATATTTGGGTATACATGAACCCTCATAGCATGTGCGCACGGTCGGCCTCAGCCCTGCACATGTGTTCCGAAAGCTGAACAGACTCGAACCACGGTCAAACCGACCGACTAACAACTATAAAACCCTGACTCGAGTCACGGGTTTTACAACAATGCTGAATAAACTTATAACTAAACATCTAGCACGTAAATCAATACATTAAAAAAAGTAACAAACAAATAATAAATAAATAAATACACTCATGAATAAATAGATAAATAATAAATACATGAAAATAATAATACTCCAATCATAAAGTGATAATATAATTATGCTATTCAAATATACTCCTAAACTCGAGTAAATATCATATATATACGTGTTATTAAAACATATAAATAATTAAATAAATAAATACATAATCATTCTATAAATAAATAAACAAATAAACAAGTACTTAATTTTAATTAATTATAAACAATAATAATGTCATAGTTATCCAATACGAAATACGTAATTAAATACAAACAAATATTAACACACACACAACAAACAAATAAATAAATAAAATTTAGTAAACATGAATAAAATCAATATTAATAAGTGAATATTTCAATAATAATAATAAACAATCCCACAAGCATTCATCATATATGACAACATATAAATAAAAGAAATAAACAATAATGAATAAATAAATAAATAAGTAAATAAACAAATAAATAAAAACACTAAAAAACATCAAAATATAATAAATAATATGATTATATATCTAAACAAATGTAGGGGTTCTCGAATTACTCAAATCGGTCAAAAAATGGTTAAGAACAGGTTGAAAATGTCTGAAAATGACAAACCAAGTCAACCAGTGCGAGTCGACCGAGTTGGCTCAAACCGTGTCAAGCCACACTGCTGGCTGGGCTGGACTCGATAGCTAGGTCGAGTAACTAGATGCGAACACAGACTTGGGCATGACCATAGGATTGTTGGGCAGGTGAACAGGATTGGGCAAGAGGGCGCAAACGCTGTCAAAATTGTTGGGCTGGTGAACAGGATCAGGCAAGAGGGCACAAACGTTGGCAAGCAGGTTTGACAAGGTAGCCGGTTCCCGTTGCCAAAAAATTCTTACTACAGCTCGGCGGAGGCTGCTGCTAGTCTCAATCGGCAGAGGGAGTCAAGGCGAAGGTGCTAGTGGTGACAATCGGAAAGGTTCGGCCGTTGGCTGGCCAGAAGGGGGCAGAATCATCGCCGAGCGTGGCGGCGTCGCCAGCGGCAATCGCGGCCACGACAATGGTCATGGGTGGTCTCAAAATGAAGATATTGGCGAAGAAAAATTGTGTGGGTGGTTAGATCGGCCATAGGTGGCTCATTAGTGGCCGAAAAACGGCTCGAACGATGGCAATTGCATTGGAAACCATCGATAAAAAAGTTGTCTCTGGCGGCTATTGCAGTGGTGCTGATGCCGGAGCTGGGTATGGTTTGAAAGCTTGTCGCGAGGTGGTCATGGGGGTACTAGTCCAGTGGCCGGCGGAGGACCAAGCTGAAGTGGCAGTAGTGCTAGGGGTGTAAAACTCCGAAAATGGGAGAAAAATCTCTGAAAATTGATGGGTAAAAGCTACGGCTAACGTGGACGGCTTTGATCTTGTCATGTTGCATGATCTGAATGTATGACAACTCGTGGCCTACTCGGGACTACCTATGGGTATATATATATATGGAAAACTCGAATCGAGACTGTCAAAATTAAAGCTGACTCGAGTCCTAAAAGTGATTCTCTATTTGGGAATCAATGCAAGAAGGCTTAATAAGTCACGAAACCCTCAACTCAATTGGGTGAAAATCTACAACTCAATAAAGTTGGGTCCATTGGGGCAATTCGATAATCTGGAATCCCTAAGATGCATGTAAATGAGATACCTTGAAAATCCCAAACAAATACTAAACACTCTAACGATTTAGATATAGGCCTAAAACTCTGGCTAGCCCGTAAAAATTATTTGTATACCTCGTGTATACACTGATAACTCATGCTCTTTTGTAGCCTAACTGAAGCTATCATATACATATCAGGCATACTCAGCCACCATAACATGCTCATACAACCATTTGGACCTCATACTCATGGTCTGAAACTTGGTATGGATCAAGCTCACTCAAATCGACTCTAGATTGGTCCTATCCAGGCAAAATTATAAGCGGATAAGACCATAACCCGAAGCTAAATATTACATGAGATCATTTCTAGTGTGCCCCTAGCCTGAATAATTACATAAGCGTAGTATCATTACATATCTCGTCCTACATGAATGTCATAACATGCATAATGTAATAACTCTAACATCATAATCATAAGTAAATATAATTCATACTTCATTCATACTTTCATGGTCATTCATTTATTATTACTCATCAAAATCTGGAGAATCTCTCATCAAGATCAATAGAATTGCATTACGCATCATATAAATATTCATCACTAGAAGGAACATAAACTACCCATTAGACATTAGTCATGCCTTATTATGATAAATCAGTTACAATGTTACACCACATATGTCATAAGGCCTTTATAACATAATGTAATTCCTTATTTAGACTAATATTATCATTACAATATATAATTAGTATTTTTATTAGTAACCTATTTAATTAATAATTTAATAAGACCAATCACAAACATGTCCATAATAAATAGAACAAAGCATACCTTGATCTTATTCTTAAGACCTTTTCTATGATTTAGGAAATACTTAGAGATGTTTAATATGAGTTTTAATGGATAATTACAAGTCCTATGATTTGGATATGAAATTAGATAATTTTACCCCTGAAGTAAATCATTTATAATGTCCAATATATAACTCTGATTTAGATTATTCTTATTGTCTTCAAAAGCTTATTAGAAAGCTTATTTCAAGATTTACAAGTTCTATCCCAAGTGCATTTTCTAAACTTTTAATTCATGTATCAACTTTGAGTTATATTTCTAGCCGATTTTTAATAATCCAAAAATATAAACTATTAACACTTCGATGAAACATAAAAAAATTTTAACTTTGCTTCATGATTATTATTCAACATATATCTAAACATTATACTATAACTTTAAACAATTTTTTTGTAAGGAGTTCATAATCATCATCGTAATTTTAATATATTATCATGAATTTAACATACTTTACTATGGAACTAGTATAAAAATATAAATTTACATATTATCCATGCATAAATCTTTCAAACAAATCACATGATAACATAATAAATGATATGTGGGTACAACCTCCTTAAAATTACACGTCTAAGTTCGAATTACTAACATTTAATCTTATTGATTTGGCAACCAAGAGGGAGAAGGAAAGGAGATGTTGACCGGGAGAAAGAGTTTATTTTGTGTCTTTATATTCTTTTTACTTTTTGGATTCAATTAACCACTTGCTTACATGTGCGTGAAAATATAAATTAAAAAATTTAGAGATAACGGGTGAAATTGGTGTTTGTTGAAAATTTAGAAAAATAAAAAATGATAGAGTGGTCTTTTGTTGATCCTTCTTCAAGAAATGGGGAGAGGTGCACCATTCCATCCATGCAAGCACTCAAACAAGGGATCAATGTGCTTCCCAGCTTTGATGGCGGCAAACACCTTGTCGAACTCCTCCCCCGTGTCACGAGGGGCAGACCAACCCGGTCGAAACCCGACGTGCGGCGCCCAAGTACCCTCCAATACTGGGCCAGCCTTCCCATTGAATCGGCACAAGAGGCCGATCTTTCACTTCGATCACGATCAGCACACATAAGCCTGACGATAGCGCAGCGGAATAGCAGGCATCCAACACAGTGCTTCACGTGTCTACTTCACTTGTCGCGCATCTAACGGCTCTCGGTGTCCACAATGCTGCCTGACCTAAGTGCAAGGCTACCTCAGCCAAACACCATTCCTCAAAGGTCCCGCAGAACCTGCCTCGCAAGGCACCAGCATAGCACGGTAGTGCATCTCTTCACTACTGACCCGGTAATGCCCCTGCCGTTACCGCCACAAGTATCGTGTGCCTCTGCAACACGACGAGCCAACAAGCGTTACTTTGTTTCCCAGCATCCGTCTCGATCCAACATGGGCAAACTCCGCTTATCTTGATTGGCTAGCAAGCGTTCCTTGAACTTGCTCGAGTGTGATGTGGTCTTTGCCCAACCAACGTTCCGGTAGGAAACTACCTAGGCTTGGCAAGCGCCCAAAGCATAGCAGTCCACCTTTCTAGTATCATGGGTATAACCACAATCACTAAGTCATGGCCAGTGCTGCCCGCCAACACTGCTCGTGCTTGGCGCCACGCCAACACAAGGAACTACGAAGGTCCCATGACCAACGCTGTCCGCCCAGGGTCCATACGCTAGCAAGTGTCCGTGTACTTGCTAGTGTGTGGTGTGGTATTCGCCCAACCAACTTTCCGGTAGGAAACACGCCTATGCTTGGCAAGTGCCCAAAGCATAGTGGTCCACCTTCCTGGTATCATGGGCGTAACCCCCACCACAATAAGTCTCGGCCAGTGTTGCCCGCCAACACCGCTCGTGCTTGACCCCAAGCAAGCACGAGGAGCTACGAAGGTCCTCCAACCAACGAAGCCCGCCAAGACCCCCACTCATGGTCCACATCATGTTTGGAACCCATTGAGTGAGTAGGAGGTGGGTGTCTTTAGGCACCACCCATTGAGAGACCACCCCCTCCCTATATAGCAAAGGAAACTTTTCCTTACCTTTGGGAGTTGTAGCCAAACTCGCTCTACCGGCGTACATTGCCATAACTCGCTATATAGGGGTTTACTCACTCCGATATGCTACCTCTAGCATCTCCTTGCTTCCACGAACTAGTGTGCTTCTTCTCCGTCAAGAAATTCTTCCGTTCATTTTTCGGGTGACGGACGGGTACCCTGCCGACAACCCGCAGGCAAGTTGCTCGGGCAAGTCGGGTAGTCACCCCGGGTGATTTCCCAAACTCTTTACCGAAAGTTGCCGAAGCCTTTAACCATTGTCTTCGTAGTCCAAAGCAAGTCTACTCGAGGTATGCCGACACTTCTCCAAGTCCGGCAAGGTTCGGCATGCATCCTCATCATGCCCGAACCAAAGAGACCTTGCTATACCACCATGGTACATTCGTGATGCCCGACCCCTGTCGTCCCACGCATCCGAGTATGTTCCAATACTCATGCAAGGTTAGTCATGCTCTCCAAGCAATGACCACAACTCGCCGCTCAAGGCCAAGTTGCTCTTTCGCTCCTAACGTGCCTCGTGCACGCCCGTGGCAACTCGTCTACGGTCTCCATGGCAACTCATCCATGGAGTGAGTGTTCCCACTCGGTGCATATTCATGGCGGCTCATCCATGAACTATGCTGTCATCGCAAGGCCAAGTTTGGCGGCATGACACCCGGGGATCCTGTATTCTCCCCTAACAGCAAGCTCGTCTTCAACTCCTCCCTTACCAACCTATACAACGGGTACGACCTGCACTCCTTTATCCTATTCCCAATCCCCGCTTCCCCTTCTTCAATCCTCCTCCTCGCCGTCTCCACCTCCTTGGGCAGCCTCGCCTTGAGCTCCTCCTCGAACGCTCCGATCAGTCCCAGTACGCCAGCGCCGGCATTGTCCTTTTCCATGGCCTTCTCAACCATGACGTTCCTGAGCTTCTGCATTAATGGGTAGTTTGGGTTGCATGCGTCGTCGATGTAGGAGAAGACATGCTCCGCCTCCACCACCCGGAGGAGGTCCTTCTCCCAGAACCGAGACAGCAGTGGCTCCCCGTCGGTGCCGACGGCAAGGGCCCTCCTCGCCTCCTTGCTTACAACCTGCTTCACCGTCTCCTTGAGGTTCTCCTCCGCATGGCGAAGGTCGACGGCCTGGCACAGAGCTACGAGGTAGGTGGAGGACATGAGCTTGACTATCTCCACCGCTTCCTCTGTTTTCCTGGCCGAGATGAGGCCGAGGGAGTTCACGTCCTGGTTGTGCTGCTCTGCGCTTTGGACGTGGTTGGTGACCGGGTTGGCCAAGAACTGGAGCTCCGATGTGTGGGACGCCATGGCGATCTCTCCTCCTTTGAACCCGTAATCCAAGCTTGGGTTCGGCCCGCCTGTGAGATTAGAAGGCAGGCCATTGTTGTAGAAGTCGTTCACCAGCTCGGAGAACTGCGCAAACATGAGCTTCCCGATGGCCGCCAAGGCCAGCCGGGTGTTATCCATGGAGACGCCAATGGGCGTCCCTTGGAAGTTGCCGCCATGCAAGGCCTTGCTCCTCAAGACATCGATCAGTGGGTTGTCGTTAACGGAGTTGATCTCTTTTCCACCATTAGGGTTGCAGCTCTGATCACTTCGATCTGAGGTCCCAACCATTGGGGCGACGTTCTGAGCGCGTACCTGTCCTGCTTCGGCTTCTGGAGGGGATCCATTTCATGGAGCTTCTGAGCGGCTTTCATGTAGGAGCTTCCTTCGAGCAGGTGCTCCATAATGGCGGCTGACTCGATCTGGCCCGGGTGGTGCTTGAGCTTGTGGGTGAGATGGTCGGCGTACTCCGGTTTCCCGTTCATCACCTCGCAGAAAACAGCCGAGAGCACCTCGGCGAGGAGGGCGAGGATGTTGGCATCGTATAGTACAATGGCAGCTAGAGCAGAGCCGACGGCGGTGCCGTTCACCAAGGCCAGACCTTCCTTGGCCTGCAACTCGAACGGGCCGGTGGCAACGCCGGCCTTCTCCAAGGTGGCGGCGGAGCCGAGCACCTCGCCGTCGAAGGTCACCGCCCTCGCGTTCGGGCGGCCGGTGAGCAGCCCGGCGATGTAAGAGAGCGGCACGAGGTCGCCGGAGGCGGTTATGGTTCCCCGGAGGGGAAGGACGGGGGTGATGCCGTGGTTGAGGAGCCCGGCGATGGCGTCCAGCACCTCCCACCGGATGCCGGAGTAGCCCTGCATGAGAGTGTTGGCCGGACGAGCATGGCGGCGCGGGTTGTCGGCACCGGTAGCTTCTCGGCGCAGGTGAAGACGCCTGCGTTCAAGAAGCGAATGAGCTCCCTCTGCAGTGCGGCGGCCTGGTCGGTTCTCCGGTGGGAGGTAGCGCCGAAGCCGGTGGTGACGCCATAACTGTCCACGCCTTTGCGGGTGCTGTCCGTCACCCACTTGCTGCACTCGTCGACCTTGGAGCGGTTGTCCGGGCAGAGCTCGACCGGGACGTCGCCGGCCGAGGTCGACCTGGCGACGGCGGTGACCAGGCCGACGGTGAGACCGGCGCCGGCTAGCTCCACCTTGCCGGAGCGGTAGTCGGCGACCATCTTCTTCACTTGGTCTTAGTGACTGCCTTTGAAGGCGTCGGCCAATGCAGCCCAGTTGAGAGGGTCTTGGCCATGGCAGCTAGTTGCACCACTGATCTCACACTTCACTCCTGCCATGTCTTCTTCCTATTCTCAACTTTATTCTTACTATCAAATGTATAAATCAGAAGAAGATGATCTTGAAAGAATTTGTAACAAATTGAGCAAGTTAGGAGTGGAGTTTGGTTGTTTGGGCTGTCACAAGGCCGAATTATATATATGACAAAGCGCCGTCATACTGGACGGTACGCAATTTGGAAGGTGAGACTTGAGGAACTTGGAGTATGGAAGTCTAAGTCCGTGTCCATGGGTTTTTGCGTAAGTTCAACCGTTATAATTAGTTGTGGCTTCCATGAAATATCCTGCCTAAGCCTTGTGAGTTGTTCCTATTCGGCTTACTGATTTATTTTTACTATAGTTTAGTTGATTTGATTTAGGATTAGTTGGTTATATAGCAATTTTAGAGAATGGCGCGATGCTCTCTCATCCACGTTCTCTGTGTTTGGGAAACTCAGTTTTGGCTCCATAGCATAGAAGTTTGCGGTCAAATTTAGTTTTCATGTGTATAAAAATGTATAATATGATGGACGCTATGTTCATAACCTGTTCGCTTGTTAATTACGCTAGGTTCCAATAAACTTGTTCCTTGTTGCCATGCAAGCTTATTTGTTCTCTTGTAGAACAAATGAATCCCCATTTCAATAATATTATCTTTCAAGGTTTGTTCCTAAATGATCTACGCTGGATGATTCTCTACATAATAGATTCAAGTTTTAAATGGTAAGCCAGTCTAATTTGGTGCACTCACCAAGCATACATGAAATTGACCAAGTTAGATCACTTGTACCCAGTAGCTTTAGTTCCAGACTTGAACGCCTGTTTTAATATATTATACTCTCATTAACAGACGCTATCTATACGATCAGGCTGGAATTGTGGACTCAACACCAGGACTACATCGACAACCTATTCCATGCACGTTAAACCACAAAGATTGACTCCACCCTAACAAGCAAATCTAGCCAACGCTTTGAAAAAAATAAAAATAAAATATAGCTTAGACAAATACTTTAAAGAAATCTAAATATAATAATAATAACAAATAACCAATCATAGTGTGTTTGCTTCCTAGCTCCATGGGTGCTTTTACTGATATTGTTTGCTCGACTCTTAGGTGATTGTACAAATGTGATTCCAGCATTGTTTGAAGCAAAATTTATTGGTTGAAGCTGTGTGTATGTTTACTGCTATTGTTTGCTTCCCCCAAGAGGTCGATTGCAAGTGAAGGAAGAAGAAAAGAGTCAGTTCTAAATTCTAATATTGTCGTGTAATCCTGGCTGTGTTTTGTTGTCTTGTTGTTGTGATGTACCAGAGCATGACCTCGGTCTTATTCCTGCGCGTACTTCGAACCATATTTAGCTCCGCCCGGGAGCGATGCGTCATCACGGTGCTCTCCACCGGCGTCGCTCCCGGGCGGACCTAAATTTTTTTCTCAATCTGCTTTACTTATTAAGTAGCCAATCAGACTTCTAAAATGTTGGGTTGGGTTCCCTCCTCTCATGGTGACCGGAAAATCCAACGGGAAGGTGGTAGGCGACGGCTTTTTGCAGCCCATGTTTTGGGTTGGGCAGTAGGGCACTTACCCACATCCCTAGGACCCCAATTTAGTGACGTGGGAGGCCGGGGCTAGTCTTGGCGCCATGAGCACCCAAAGTTATTGGAAATGGGCGCGGCGCTAGGGCCTGTTGGAGTGGCGCTTGAGCACTAGCCGGGCACTTGAGCGCTGACCGACTCCCAAGATGGTTATTTTTTAAGGGTATTTTATATAGTTTCATGGTTTTTGAGAAATCAGAGTCGTACAGAGTGGTGGAGCACTTTTGGATGGTCATTGAAGAGGAGATTGAGGTTGACGAAAGATGAACCTTTGATTGGGATTTTCTGAATCACTAATCGCTCGAGTTCTAAACGGGTGAAATCTATCCTTATTTATTTACTTTGTGTTTTGTACCAATTTTGTTGGTGGAGATTGATCTCTAATTTTGAGAGTTTGTTCTCTCACAGGTTTGATGTTGTAAAACTTCAACTTTGGGTTAGGATTTACCCGCTTGTTACCAATATGGTTCAAGCCGGTCTGAAGTTAGTTCGAGTCGATTCAGCTTTTCAAACTATAAATATGTGGCCCAAATAGATATATGAGCATGTTATGGGGGTTAGGTATGTTTGATTTACCGATGATAGCTTTAGTTATGTTACAATAGAGAATGTGTTATCAATGTATACTTAACATATACAGGTTTTTGTTTGTGTTATCTCTAAGTTTTAGGGGTACATCTAGGTTATTATAGCGCTTAGTATTCATTTGAACTTTTTCAGAGTATCTCTTTTTGGACTACCATATTGCTCTTATGGGCCCAATTTAATTTGATTCTCAGATTGAGTTGAAATTCGGTTTTGATGCACATTTAGCTCCTTCGCCTCAATTTCCATCAATTTAGATTTCGTAGGGTCTCAATTAGTCTTCGAGTTAGTTTCGACTTTTGTCTGTATCAATTCAAGCTTTCTGACAATATATATATTGTATATTAATGTACCCTAGTTGGACCCCACTACGTCCACAAGTTGTCGGGCATTAAGATCATGTCACATGGCAAAATCAAGTTGAGTGACGTTAGCCCTAGCAAAGCCTCACACTTTCCAAGATTTTCTCCCATAATTTTGGACCAAATTTACTCTAATCAGAGCCACCACTTTGGCTCGCCGGCTTGAGATTTCGGCCACCCTATGGCTATGAGATCAGCACCACTATGACCACCTCGCAGTCGGTTATAGCCACGACTAGTCACCAGCATTGGCGTCACTACATTTGTCATCGGTAGCCCTCCTTTTCTTGTCGGATTACATTGCTGGTGCCGCCATTCAGGTTTTTAGGTGCCGGTGAGGCCTCTCCAATGAGGCCAACCTCCTAGATAACATCCTCTCCTCCTGGCCAAGCTTTTGAGACCCTAGCCCACCATTGTCGCGACTGCATTTGCCGCCACCAGTCCCACATTCCACGTGGCAAATTCCTCTCTTTTCGGCCATTTCTTGGCTAGCCGCCCGTCGGACTCCGTCGGGCACCACCATCATCACCTTACCCATCACTATCTTGTCAATTGCAACATGCGGTAGCCTCTGGCCGCATTTTTTGGCAACGTGCACAACCCACCCGTTTTGTGCTCATGTTATGTCTAGCTCATGTATGTATGCCCATGCCTATGTCCACAACCCGGCCAGCTCAGTTCCACCCAAGAGCTCAATTCGGTGAAGTTGACTAAGTCTGTCATGGCCGGTTCAACCTAGTTGACTCACCAGTCCATTTTCAATCAGTTTGAACCTGTTTTTATACTGTTTTTAATATTTCAAAGCTTCCTACATTAGTTAAGATTCATGTTCACATGATTTGGCACATTTTGATGTTACAAGTGCTTTTATTTATTTATTTTTATTGATTTATTTATTTATTCATTATTTGATTTATCACTTATTATTTATTTATTCGCCGTATATGATGCATGATTGTATGATTATTTATTATTATTATTAATGTATTTACCTATTAATATTATTTTATTCATGTTATCATATTTAATTAATTAATTAATTAATGTTTATTTATTCATTATTTGATTTTTCTCTTGTTATTTATTTATTCATATTATCATATTTTATTAATTTATTATTATTATTTTTGAATTGTTCACTCTCATATTATTATTTATTTGTATTTAGGCATGTATTTATAGATTCGATAATTATATTGTTATTGTTCATGATTAATTATTATTAACTAATTATTTATTTATTTATTTAGTGAATTATTTATTTATTTGTTAATTTACTTACTTGTGTACGTGCTAATATTTAGTCGTGTTTAATCGCATTCTTATTTAGTGTTATTTATGTTATTGTTGTTGTACGTGAATAGTATTTTGTTTATTTTTGTACGTATTTATTATTCATCTATATATTTATGAGTTTATTTATTTATTTTTTATTTATCCTTTTGTTTATTATCCATTATTTATTTATTTATTTATTTTCATGAGCATTTAATTTGTTATTTATTAGTTATTATTTTTATTGATGTTTACTCGAGCATTTATTATTTTATTTATTATTCTTTTATTTATTTTATTTATTTATTTGTTTATTACTTGTTATGTTTCGAGTTGTTCTATTCTCGAGGGAGCTTAACATCTTTATGTCCTCCTCACACCCAGAGGGGCGTGTAGTAGACGGGTACTATTGTATAGGCGTGTAGTATACGAATACTATTGTATATATTACATGTCTAAACGTGTAATATCAAAGGGTATTGAAGACGACTGCCTAAGAGTACTCAGTCTTTGTGCTCTGAGCCATGAGTTATATGAAAGTTTGGTGAGTGTAACACCCTGTTTCGGCTCACCCATGAACCGACCCGGAAATGTCACCGGCGACCGAACCGTTCGCTAATCTACTGGGTTCGGTTAAGCCGACCCGGATCTGCCCTCGGCATCTCAAGATGAAGATGCAAACATGAAATGCATGAATGGGAACGATTGGGTTCTAACGCGGTCCTACATGCATGCTATGATGTACAAGCAAAAACAAGACAAAACAATAAATGAGAAACCAAATATATATATATACTACTACCTAAAAACGGACAGAGTTTCCCCTAAAAGTGCAATAAGGGCTAATCTGTCCACAACAAAGGTATATAAATATTTTATCAAAATACGACAAAACATAACAATCTATCGCGGCATTCCATTATTATCTCATTTGTTTTCATCTAAGCCGAGGCTGAACTCCAAGGCTCCCTGCTCATTCACATCTATCCGTTCATTTCATAACAGGCAATTCATCAAGACAAAAACATTCTAACAATCATTCACACAGCATTAAATAACCATCATTATACATTACACGCGGCAGGTACATGTGTGCGCGGTTCCGTGCTGCTCCTCCGCAGTCCCGACAGCTTTCATTGCTCGCATTCCTCACCTACATATATATAGAAAAACCGTCAGTAACGAGTGTTACCGGCCCGAAAAATAACTAATATCAATCTGGCACAGGAGAGCAAACTCTCCTATTGAATGAAAACCATATACTTCCTTAAGAACTCTCATCAGGGCACATACGGGAGCCGTCGCCCTCGGGTCGACAGCGTCCCCTTTCTTTCTCATTCTCATACCTTGGCCATTTCTCTATCGCTTCTCGCATCAAATCTCATTCCTTTCCGCCCTCTGCACCTTCCATATTACTCATGGCCTTGAGCACGAAGGCCGAGTACTCTCAGGCAGTCGCCTTTAGTACCCTTTGAAACCACAAGTCTAGACATGCGCTGCAATGCAGTACCCGTGAACCTCCACACTTCTCCGGGTTTGAGGAACTCAAAGGTGGAGTTGTCAGGATCCCTCGGGAATGAAACGGCCCGCACACCATTCCAGAGCCCACTATCGACACACACGTGCCCGCTCGCGTAGCACGGTAGTCGGATTTCCCTCATTCAATCTCTCACAAAATGCGAAAACTATACATATATATAGGTCTAGGTTGGGATTTATACAATAGGCCCGAAGGCAATATGAGCTGGATCTGAAGTTCGAAAACAAACTCGAGGGATCTCATCCTCGAGGGTTATTAATCCAGAAAATTGTTGGCTAAATAGCCCGAGTTAAGTGAGATCCGATAAAACACCACTTAACACGCCCTGCATGTAATAAATCAAATACACAATAGAATAGCGTAAAAACAGAGAACGAGTCCTAAACAGACCTGGTAGAAGCTCCAAACGGGCCCACGCGCCTAGGCGGCGAGCTCCTACACCGTACCTACACAATCAAGCTAAAAACTAACGCCCGCATGATGAATCACACATCCTATAGCATGCACACACAATCAACAAAATTGCGCATCAATCAACACACATCAACCTATATCAATTCTAGCAAGCCTACTTAGGCTAATTTGCATTAGATCATGATCATTACCTAGTTACCCTAATTAGTTTCTTAGCCTCCATTTTTAACACCACTCAATCAAACAAATTTCATATTTTATCCTTAATCAAATCTACATTTATATATATTATTATAACACACACACACACAAATCCTGCCATGTAATTCTAATAATCAATATTTTAAATAATTAAATTAAAATAAATTATACCTCGCGTCGTCGAAAATCGACGACGGCTAGGGTTTCTGTTTCGTGGCTCGAAACTCGAATTCGGCACCTAGCGGCGTCCGAAGTCCGATCAGATTGGATCGGGTGCATTTGGTGGATGATCCGGCGAATTTCCCATGAATCCAATTTTCCAGCGGTTCCGGCAGTTTTCCGGTGAGTGTCGGCGGTTTTCCGGCGGATTCCAGCGATGATTCGGGACGGGGCAATCAGGGGGTCTATCGACACCAGTTCGACGAGCTTGGTCCGATGGTGGTGTCAAACAAAGCAGCCGGGGCGGCAATGGCCGTTGGCGACGGCGTCGAAAATGGGTGGCAGTGGCGGCATGCTCCGATCGGGGCTGCGGCCGGCCTCGACGGCGCTCGGGATGGTAGGGGAAACGTCGGCGACGGCGAGGGGGTGGTCGTCGGGGTCACAGCGGCGGTGGCATGGCCCAGACGGCGGCGAATCGACGAGGGAGGGCATCGCGGCTTGTGGGGCAATTCCGGCGTCGTGGCGGCGAGACGGTGGCCGAGGTGGGTCGTGGTGGCACGACGATGGCACGGCGGGGCGGGGAGGCGTTGCTCGGCGGCAGTGCGGTGGTGGCAACACACAACAGTGGTGGCGGCAAGGGTTTGGGGTAAGGAAGGTGTCGGGAGGGAGAAGAACACCCTCAATGGCAGTTTCATAATTAAGTATTGACTCGATTCCTACCCGAGTCAAAATAATAACTAGTTTGTAATAAATTCTAAAAAAAATCTAGAAAAGTATGGAAAATCCCATAAAATAAAATAAACACAACAACATCCAAATGGCATGCTCTATAACTAATAACCCACCAGAATATAATCCAACGCGTCCTAATGCGTTATTCGGCCTAAAACTATTCTACAATCAAATAAAAATAACAATCAATACTGCATACCTCTATATACTTGATAACCTATTTTTCATCATCTTTCAGACGTTATCATCGTACACTTGAGCATACATGACCCTCATCGCTCATAACTCACGACTGGCCTCGACTCAGCACGCGGTTCATGAAACTGACTCGACTCGAACCAACGGTCAAACCGACTGGTTCGGTAACGTAAAACCCTGATTCGAGTCACGGGTTTTACAGTGAGAGCTCAGGATATATACTTTTCCCGATAGTGGGGTTAGTTATTACCGAGAGTGGCATAACACATATTCAGTTCGGGAAGTTATCTAGTCTGCAGCTTGATGACTCCTTAGTATGTGCCCTTTGAGTGTTCTCATGGAGTTATGTATTGGTTTTCCTTCCTCAAAGAAGTCAGATTCCATTTGCCAATTTATATTATATATTTTTTAGGTTAGCGACACTCGTTGCTGATGGTTTTTCTATTATATTTGTCGATCTTGTGTTCCTATGTAACGGTCAACCTTGGTGGAAGGACAAATAGTTGGTACACACATTTGTGCTCAGTGCACCATTGTTTTCTTTCGTTCTTTTGTATGCCTTTAATTTCATGTATATTTATTTGATATATTTTGATGTATGCTTTAACCAGCTTTTATCGTAGTAGATCAGACATATTATCATGTCTCTTGTTGAGACTCTCATATTTTAGTTTCACCAGTTATTTTGATGTATTTATTCTCTTATTTATCCACTTATATTGGAGTTCCTATTGCATGTTGGGTGTTCACATGTCATGTCATTGTACGTAGCTCCTTATTAGGGTGTTGTATACATCCATTCATTTTTTTCTTGTTGAGTGTTGGTTGTACATTAAGTGGTATCTTCCTTTTTCGAGATGCCAAGATGGTTGTTATGGTTTATTTTTTGTTCAAATCTTTAAGATTATTTGATTTAGACGTGACTCGACTCGATCGTAATAATTATGATCTTGTTCTTAGGTGAACCCGATCCAAAATGTTACAGTTGATATCAGAGTCATTTTATGATGGCAGTCTCATGTATGTATGCCCATGCCCATGTCCACGAGAAGCTTTGTTGGGTCATTTCCCCTGGCCTTTTCTCATGCTTCTAGATTTTTGTTCAGTCAAACTTGATCGGTACATATTTTTGTATTAGCAGTTGTAAAGGAATTATGGAATAGATTTGAGATGAAGAGTTCAATAGATGCCAACATGGATCTCACAAGCATGTTATGATAGACTTAGAGACCCACTTTTCTCTTCCATTGTGCCAGAAATTTGGACAAGTCAGAGTATCCATATATTCATTTGGCTGGGTTTGAAATGGGTAGTGACCAGTAATACTTAGACCATTGGGACTGCATTATAGCACTTGTCTATTTTGTTGCATATCACTACTTCAGTCCTCCTTTCTTGGGACATAGTGTACATTGAGAGATAGAGTTATCAAATATAGCACATGTAGGGAGCTTGGATTATGGAGACACTAGCAGAGTTACTTTACACATGAGTTGGACCACCGAGTGCCTTGGACAAATTAATCTGACATAGTTCGAGGTCAACCTATAAGAACTTTTAACCTTAGACAGATATTTATGGATAGAGGCTGTAGTTATGCCAGCAGAGCCCCTGGAGCACTTAGAGCACAAATGAGGGTTTGGGCAAATGAATTGGATGGACCACTTAGAACGGATAGTTATGGATGTGGATGAGTAGTGAGGAGGGCCTCCTTCCCCATTGGCACTTCACCGCCTCCCCCTCTTCCATAAGTGTATATCCGTCTTGGTAGTACTTTTGGTTTCTCTTTGCCAAACAGAGGCCTTGACACACCGATGAGGACAAGCATGACCACCTTTGTAACACCCCAAATCCGGTCCACGCTCATGAACCGAACCGGCATGTTACAGGCCCCGGTTAGGTCCGCTAACCCGAACCTAACTCATGCGGATCCAATCTCGGCGTCTTAAGATGAAGATACGATCCATCATGAATGAATAAATGTGCAAAATCCTAACATGGTACTACATGAATGACATGCAAATTAAATTTCACGCCATCACAATCACGAGAAAAATCGATGAAAATTCTAAAGTAAAACTGACAGAGTCTCCCCTAAAAGTGCAATTAGGGTCTACCCTGTCAAAACAATACATACCAATATATATACATATATCAACAATTTTAATCACACATAATTTAATATACTGTATATTCATCATAGGACTTGGGCCACACTTCTGCTGCGCTCTCTGATCACATCTCACCTCTTATCATCATGTCTTAGCATCATCTCATTTCATTTAATCATATCCTATCATGCCTCAAACATTTAATCATAGCATTCACAAAATAATAACATAATAATACAATATTAAACATTCAGAAATCTAACATGTGTGTGCACAAGACCTCATTGCTCCTCCGTCCAAGCTGGCTCATCCATCTCGTGCTTATCACCTACATATATATAGGAAAAACGTCAGTAACAAGCGTTACTGGTCCGGAAAATAAAATAACTATAACAAACTGGCTATGAGAGCAAACTCTCATCTGAAAGAAAACATATACTTCCTCAAGAACACTCTGAAGGGCACTACTGAGGAGCCACTGGGCTGCAGACCCGGTAGCATCCCGAACTTACTGCTGCTGGTACTGTGCTACTCTCAGCACTTCTTTTTCAGTACTTCTCGTGAAACTTTATCCTAAGCCCTCTCCTTACCTCCATATTTCTCCTGGCCTTGAGCACGAAGGCCGAGTACTCTCAGGCAGTCGCCTTTAGTACCCTTTGAACCACAAGTCCGGACATGCGCTGTACTAAACAGTACCCGTAAACCTCCACGTTCTCCGGGTGTGAGGAACTCAAACGCGGAGTTGTCAGGATCCCTCGGGAATGGAACAGTCCGCTGGCACTAATCCAGAGCCCGCTTTGACTGTCACGGCATCCTCTGCATGGTACGTGCAGTCGGTTTCTCCATCTCTCGTCTCACTGAAAACTCGATAAAACTATATATATAGGCCTGGGAAGGGATTCATATAATAGGCCCGAAGGCAACTTGTGGTGGATCTTATTTTCGAAATCATCCTCGAGGGATCTCATCCTCGAGGGGTTATTAATCCGGAAAATATTCGGTTAAATGACCCGAGTTAAGTGGGATCCAATAAAACACCACTTAACCCGTCCTGCAAATAATAACATAAACATACAATAGAAAAGCGTAAAACAAGACGAGTCCTAAACGGACCTGGTGGAAGCTCCAAGCGTGTCATCGCGCCTAGGCGGCGAGCTCCTACTTCGTACCTACACATCAAAACTAGATACTAACGCCCGCTAACTAAATGATGCATCAAACTCAACAAACATCACACAATATGAATAACATCCATCAACATAACAATCAGAAAATCATAAAACTAATTAATCCTAGCTCATCCTATTCATACTAATTTTATTATATTTTCCTAAGTTACATTACTCGATTAGCATGCTCAACTCGATCTACCTCATAAGATTACTTATTATTCATTCTCCCTTAATCTCATCATACAACTTATCATTTCATCCCTAATTAGTCATTAATCACCTCATGTAACTTATCACTATCAATCACATCAATAAATCAATCCTACAATAAATCAATCCTAGCATGCTGTGCTAGCACTCATCATCAATTTTAAATAAATCGATCGGAGGTAATTATACCTCACGTCGTCGGCGATCGGCGATCGGCGACGGTTCTGCCGCGCGTCTCGGAGCTCAAATTCGGCGCTCATCGGCGTCCGAAGCTCGATCGGGCTCCACTGGGCGAGCCCCGCGGAAGATCCGGTGAATTCTGGCGAATTCCAGAAATTCCGATTTTTCCGGCGGTTTTCCGGCCGCTACTGGCGGTTTTCCGGCGGCTTCCGGTGGTTTCCCGGCGACAATCGCCGGCGGCGTCTACTAGTCGGAAAGGGGTCGTGTTGGGTACCCTCGGAACCGGCTCGGCGAGCCCGACTCATCTATGGCCTCAACATGGTCGACGGAGTTGGCGGCTCGCCGGAAAATGGCCAAAACAGTGGTGGCGGCGGTGGGTGACTCGATCCGGCCGGGATGGGCGGCGCTGGCCTCCGTTCTGGTCGGGGACAGTCGTGGGTTGGTCGGAGACGTCGAGGTGACCACTCGATCACGGCGGCGACGGTCGCCGGCGGCGGAATCGGCAACGTGACCGCAACGCGGCCGCGGCGTCGCGGCGCGGTTTCCTCGCGTCGCGGCGGTCCGATGGGGGCCGGAACTGGTCGGGGCGGCAGGGCGACGCCGTGGCCGGGCTGGGCGGCGTCGGTCGACGGCCAGGCGGCGCCGGCCGTGGCGGCGGTGGCGCGCGAACAGGGGCGGCGCGGCGAGGGTTTGGGCGCGGGGGAAGAAAAATTCGGGGTGAAAATGGGTGGCAAACTCGTAAATAATACTTGACTCGTCTCCGGCTCGAGTCAAGTATCATAACTAACTCGTATTAAATCCTAAAAAATTTCATAAAAATCGGGAAAAATCCCGTAAAATCAAACAACACCAAAAAAATTATAATGACATGCTCTAGAACTATCAACCCACCCAAACTGCCCGAACGCGTCCTAACGCGGTAAACGGCCTAATACTAATTCTACGATCCACTATATATAAAAATAAAAAAAAAAATGACTGGCATACTCTCATATATCTGATAACTCATTCTGTTCTGCTGTATTCATGACGTTATCATCATATATTTGGGTACGCATGACCCTCATAGCTCATACACGCGACCGGCGTCGGCTTGGTACACGTGTCCTGAAACTGACTCAACTCGAAAAATAACGGTCGACCCGACCGGTTCTGAATATAAAACCCTGACTCGAATCGTGGGTTTTACAACCTTTGCCTGCAAGGTTAGATTTTTACAAGATTTCGCCCAAGGAATAGGCACCAGGTCAGTGATTGCCGTTTGAGTGCCCGTCAACACTGATAAAAGTAGTCATCTCATATTTTAGGAGATTAGTATGAATATATCATTGTTTCACCATTGTACATTTCACCATTCCTTAGGATCGACACACATGGTTGAATAGCCTGAGCCGAGTTATTCACAGTCACCTCTGGGCAAACAGACACATGGAGGTAGGCATACCTGAGGTAGTAGTGGCTTTACGACGTGCATGATCAAGATCAAACCCTTAGTACTTGGATAACATTGCCACCGTCTAAGTTGTGTAACAACCATCTGAGCTGGAGAACCACTGTCTAAGGTGTACTAACACCGTTTGTGATACACTACCACCAATCGAGTACACACTACCTTCATCTGTGTATCACACTACCACTGATTGAGTGGAATAGTTAATGTGAGAGTCATGGCAAGTAGTTATTTCCTCTCCCCACAAGAGGAAGCTACTTAAGGGCTTTCTTAGTCTTGTTGGCGATTGCATGTCACAGCTTTCAGAGCCAAGTTGGGTTAGGGATTGAAGGCATTGTATGGCTACATTGTCATCAACAGGGCAAAGGAGAGTTAGGAGCACCGGGGTTGTTCTGATGTGATGGTATAGTATCAAGTTTACCAACTACCTTGCATACCATTGCCTTGACTGACATCCTTAGGTCAAATGTGTATCACAAGATAACCTCATCAAACAGTGTTATTGGCAATATTTAGAGGGATGTACATGGGCAAAGTCACAAACCATGGCAATATAACTTCCAGATTTGATGACCAAAGTTGTCAGATTATTTAGTCACCATGACAATACATTTGTGGGCCCACAACCAAGGTACACAAGTCAGATAGTTAGCAGATGATTAGATTCGTAGTATGACCCACTTAGTGATTGATTGAGCTAGTGAGAGTTTGACTCATGTCAAAGTCTTTAGCATTAGATTGTGGGTTTAGTAAGGGAGTGTCCTTTAAGGACACAGTGATTCTTTGTGCTTCCCTAGCACAAATAGGATTTTTACCTTGAGTCGTAAGATTGAGTTTTTGCCCTAGGTATAGAAAGTACCTTCATGGTACTGTTTAGAGCTTGTAGTATTGGTAATCGATTGTAGACCGGTCTTGACGCGAAGACTCACCCCCCCCTCCCTGCTTGGGAGCAAATGAGTTGAGGACTTAAGTTAGAGCAAACCACGCTGATAAGATAGTGGGACACCATTTTATGCTCATCTTGACTAATAGCGTTACTTAAAAGCTTTTAGAGCTGTAACATTTATGTGAGTCAAGATTAGTACTACAAATAAGTACTGGACGGCCGGTCACACATCGGTCAAGAACGGTAGTGACACATGTCAACCTCAGCATGAGTCCCCGTAGGTTTGAAGGGAGATAGTAGCTCTTTGGGTAGCTTAAACCTGGCCCGTTTAGAAATGCATAATTAGTACAATGTTAAGAAACATATATCTATTGTTGGCTGATTGGACTAGAGTCACTTAAGAGTCATCTCTTAGACTCGTCGTTAATTAATTACTCCATAAGATGACCACCTATGGTGGAGTCTAATCATGATGATCTTAAAAACATGTCCACAGACCCTCATCACTTGCACAATACTGTTGCATCACTATAAATCGGAGTGATGTACCTACATAATCTTATTTCCTTAGCTCAGTATGCTTCCCCAATACACTTGACGTCAGACCCCACACGTGAAGATGAGATATATATTATTTATAATTCTATAGCAGTGTGACCAGACTTCCAAAGGAAAAGGCTGGCCACTTGACGTCATAGTTCTATTGCCTTAAAAGGAAGGTTAAATAAACCAACAGAGATGATAGATGCGCAGCTTATAGAAAAAGATGAGATTGCTCAGATAGATATCCTCTAGCTTTGGAGGATAAAGTGTTTTTCAATGTGAAAACACTGGATACTACCGCTAAAAACCTGTAGGATAACTTAAACATGGTGCATGGGCATGCATTTTTAGCAAATAATTTATTTGAAACTGCAGTTATACAATTTGAAGATGAAGGACAATGTGCCAATTCATGATTACCTTAATGAGTTTAACACTTTGATGATTGATCTCCAAGGTATCAAAGTGAAGATTGATAAAGAGGAACAAGTAATTGTGCACTTTTAAGCAGAGTATGTACCTCATAATCAAATCCTTTACATCAAAGCTATATTTTTTTACGTTTTTATTATGTTTCAGCGTTTTTTGGTTGTACTTGATTTTGACTTCATAACAAGTCTATGGGCATATTAATACTTAATTTAAAATTAATAATAATAATAATAATAATAATAATAATATTATTATTATTATTATTATTATGTACTGTAAAAAATTTTACTTATAACTCTACTCAAATTAGGAATTTTAAAAAACTAGTAATTTATACCTATATATTGATAATTATATAATTTGAATTAAAGTTTGTCACTTAATAATATGTAATTAATTTAGGATTTCTACTTATTTATATATTGTTATTAATTATTAGCAAAAACATAGAGAATAATTCTAGTTAATTAAAAATCTTAAACAAGGATAAATTCTATTTAATTATTAAGAATAATTCTATTTTTTGGGCTGGCCCACTTCTTTACAGGCTTGACCCGATCAAGGCCAAGTCATTTTTAATGAATAATAATCTTATTGAATTTTTTAATGAATAATATATTTATTAGTAATAATCTTATTCATTTTTAATAATAAATTCTATTTAATTATTTAAATTTTACTCAAATTAATTTTTTACTCATTAATAATTACTAAATTAAGGTTTTTACTTATTTTTAACATAAAATTAAAATTACTTTTAATAATTGTATGAGAACATTGTAGTCTAAAAATTAAGATTTTTTATTAAATATAAATATATATTCATTATTTTTATTTAAAAATAAAAATTAATAATAATAATTTTAATCAAATTAATTCTTGTAATTTATTTACCCGCTCCCACTAGCTATAGGGAGAGTAGCACGGCTTTAGCCCTGCATAGTTCAAGTGGAGTTGGCTCTCTGTTAGAGAGCTCTTTATAATATTAAGAAGAGTGCTATTGTGCGTTATTGAACGAGAGCCGTTGGATCAAAATCTAGCGATTCTCGTTCATCCTCCCATTTTTTAGATTTGCAGGCCCGATTGCCCACCTGACCCGCCCAAACCGAACCTCCCGCCCACAACCCTCCCTCCCGCGACCGCGCCACTGCCTGCCACCGCGGCCTTGCCCCTGCCAGCGGCCTCGCCCTCCACCCCCTCCCCTCGCCCGCCGCCATGGTCCTCGCCCCAGCCAGTGCCTTGCAGCCATCGCCAACCCCCACCCCTCCGCCACCGCCCGGTGGCGGAGGGTGGCGGGGGCACCAGCCAGGGTGGCGGTGGCAGAGAGGGGGGTGGGGGGTTGGCAATGGCTGCGGGGTGCCGGCTGGGGGCTGGGACCACGGCGGCGGGCAGTGGCCGGGTGGGGGGAGGGGGTGGAGGGTGGGGCCACCGGCAGGGGGTGAGGCCGTGGCGGCAGGTGGTGGCGTGGTCATGGGCGGGAAGTCCGAGTTTTGGCAGGTCAGGCAAGTCGGGCAAGTAATCAAGCCTGCAAATCTGAAAAATTGGGAGGATGAACGAGAGCCTCTGGATTTTGATCTAACGACTCTCGTTCAGTAGCGTATGGGGCGCTGCAAAGACTTGCAGTGCACCATAGTATTTTCCATAATATTAATATTGGGTTCTCTATTAAATTTAAAATGAAAGTTGGCCCAAAAGGCCGGTTGAGTCAACTCCTACCAAGTAAAAGGATAATATTTATTAGCCTTTAAGCCCAGCTCTTTTATAGTTTGTATTGGGTTAACCTGGCTAGCCGGGCCAAACCAGCTCGGTCCATGTTGGCCAGACCAGCCCGCCTGATTGATCACCACCCTGAGCCCAGCCTGTCCCTAGGTAGTTGAGCCTGACAGGGTCATCAATAGCAGCTATCGCCACCCATCACTTTTTCTTATCAAATTTTGGACATTTCACAATAATTTTAAAAAAACATGAATCCAAAATTTCCGATATTATTAAAATAGGACATTTCCAACTATTTGTTTGATTAGTTACTGGCCACGGAAATCTACCCAAAAAATTCTAAAAAATATGAGCAAAATCAGAAAAATCCATATTTGTTTTTTTTAATTATTAGATTGATGACTATGGCCACGCTGGTCCACCCGGAGGATCTTCGGCTACCCGTCCACTGGCCTAATTACTTTTCTTTCTGGTGTTAGCAGCTTCCTTTTCTCTCTTTAACGCACTTTTGTTGAAAAAGAAAATTTAACTCTCACTTGCTAGCAGGATGAAGAGCACACACGTGACTCAATCGACTTCACACAAAAAGAAAAATAAAATAAAATAAAAATTAGCAGTAGATTTTCTCTCGCATTCATCATCTCCATCCAAGCGAGGAACACTGACAAATGTACCATAACTTTGTACACTGTTTTGGTTTCTTGCCCGTTTAAAAGAAAAAAATAGTGGAATGGGTAATGAAGGACAGCTGACACACTAAATAAATTATGGACGAGTACAATATCACACGCGAACGTTGTCAGAGACAGACAAGTTAAATAGAAAAATAATTTAACAGTAGAATACCGTAGAAGAAGATCCAGAAAGCTAGTGTACAAAAACGATGCTGTTTCCTGGAATTTCTCATGCGCTGGAATTGGTCACCAGGCAAAGACTAATCGTTTTGCTTCGGAATTAAAGACTCCTTGGCCCTTACAACTCTCCTGGCGTTTGTTTATTCTAAATATGTAATTAAACTTCCATATCTTGATGCAATGCACGTGTGGCACTTTGGTCGAATATTATTCCAAGCTCTGCATCTGTTTCTGATAACTTTGACCTCCGCGTCATATTTCTTAAAAAATAAATTGTAAACAAAACATGTTGCCCAGATGGATAGAGTAATAGGCAATTCTACGGTGACTGGTGCAACAGTTATTCTTATCCTGTAATCTAGTACTCCTTGACTCGGTATTAACATTTTTCTTTTTAAACGTAACCTAGCATTTTAAAGACACGCACTAATGGCAGTCTGGAGAGAACCTCAAGATGAAATAGCTAGCCTGTTTGCCACAGAATTACACTTAAAAGGTGCGGTGGAGACACTTCTATGCTGACTTCTAGTGTTAGGGTTCCTCACTGTCTAGGGGTGTGAACAAGTCTATTACTGCTTTATTAATATTCAATTTATTTTTAAATTAGGTTGTTCAAGCTTGCTTCATTACAATGTTATATATTTTGAGTCAAAGTTAGAGTAGAGTATTCACTTATTAAAGCTTAGTTTGTATTTAGTTATGATACAAGTCGAGTTAAGCTAAGTCAAACAAAATAATTTAACTTGATTATATCCTAATAAGTAGCAAATACCTAACATTAAATAATAACTAATAAATAGTTTTAAGTATCTATTAATAAGTGGTTTATAATTATTGCATCAGTCACTTATTATTAATTAATTAAATAAGCAACTAATTACTATGAGTATGGTTAATATATATTCGTATTTTAATCTAAATAAATATAATAAATTATAATTGATATATTTTATTGTAGATAAATAATAATTTAGTATAAGTATTAGGTATTGTTAGTGTTAAATAAGTTAAATAATTAATAATTAAGTAACATATTAAATAATAGTAATATTTTTGTAAGTATTTAACAAGTTATAAGGATTATTTATTTATATTAAAATTTTAATAAAAAAATATTATATAAACCGAGTCAAATTGAGGACAGCATCGAATTTAAACTCATCAAAGTCGAGTCTCAAACCAAGATTGAAGCTTAATTTATTGTTCAACCAACTAACTCTTTCAAATAGATTATTTTCTCGAAAATAAAATTGATCGGTACGAGTTTAAACAGACCAGTAGTACATTAAATGCTAGATAGCTAACTTAGCTTGTTTACGTCCTTGTCAATATTTCATATTTCAGATGAAAAAGAAATCGGCAAAAGAAAGATACAGGTTCAGAACAGAAAAACACAACTTTCCTTATTCTTATCTAAGAACACTCGCAATCAGATCATAGTTAATCAATGTTATTGTTCTTCTGGGTTCAAAAGGAAAGATCTTATAAGATGTACTAATAAGTGTGTACATACATAGAGATAAAACTATTCATGTGCGACATTTTGGATTTGGGGTTCAAAATCTATACACTCCCGAACACAAAGAAAACGCTTTGGTACACAGTTAGCTCACGATGTTCAGAGCTCCATAGTAACTGGGAGAAGGATGTCGGCGGCGCCACCCACAGAGTACTCGTCGGGGTAGGTGTAATCCGGGACGGCGGCGGCCGCCCAGAACTTGTCGTTGAAGGCGTCCTGCAGCTCCTCGGGGATGAAAGGCGCCCTGCAGAGCGGACAGGTCTTCTGCTCGTGGTCGAGCCACCGGTCGAGGCAGCCGCGGTGGAAGACGTGGCGGCAGTTCTGGAGGCGGGGGACCTCGTCCCCGCCCTCGAAGTCGGCGAGGCAGACCGCGCAGCTGCCGGGGCGTTCCCACTCCGACAGGCCCAGCTCGTCGAACCGGACGACGGGCAGGATCTCGCGGATAAGCATGGCCGGAGACCGACTGGAACGCCGGCGGGGGCCGCCCCGGGACGAGAAGGTCGTCCGGCCAAGCAATGTCCTGGTCCAAGAGGTCGCCGAGGCCGAGGAGGCGGAAGACGAGCGACGACGAGGCGGCGGAGGAGGGCGAGAAGGGAGAAGGCGTGGACGAGGAGCTTTGGGAGGAGGAGCTCCGTGTAGGCGGCCGGGAAGCCCATCTAGAGGGAGAGCGGCGGTGGGAAAGGGGATGAAGATGTGCGATATGACATTAATATATAGCGGTCAGATATAACCAGCTCAATCAATACTATTATCCATAATAATAGTAATGCAAAAGTTAAAACTTTTTCAACTCAAGGCCTGTTTGGTTGGTAAAATAAATAAATTATTATTTAGTTATAGTTTATTAATAATTAGTTACATTGCAAATAAAATCTACAAATACTTTTCCAAAAAAATTCACTTTTTCTTGTATTTTTTATGAGAAATTGGCGTAGATGAAATTTTTAAGAAAGACCATTAATGTAAAGTAATAGATATTTATATCTTACTTTAAACTATTCTAAAAATTGATGACTATTTAATAAAAATTTATATTTTTATCATAAATTTTTATATACAAATTTTATAAAATTTTTATTTCTTTTGTGCTAACAAAATAAATCTTTAATTAAATCAAACCATTCTCATGAAAGGAAAGACAAAAAGGCAACACAAGATTTAAACTAAACTTTTTAACTTAGCCAAACTATTTTTTAGCAAAAATTTAGATACAAGGAGAACCAGGGAGGGAATGTAAAAGTGAAAATAAACCCTTTCACAAAAAAATATTTTGTGTGTTAAGGCTATTTCATTTTATTTCATTCCATTCTGATTATATTAATCTTAAGTCTATAACTATGTATTTTGTAGGTGTAATGGGGCTGAGAATAGTAGGAAAAACGTCTTATAGCTATATATGCCATCTGTGCCTAATGCCTATCTCTATGGTCTTCGGAGCTTAGCAATTCAGACCTCTCAAAAAATTATTATCAATTGTGGAATTCCAAATATAATCATAGATTGAGACTAAGCCGTGTAGGGGCTATAATTGGTAGTAGCTTATTTTAGTTAAATCTTGCCGGAACAATTGTGGTCTAATATAGAATAAAGCTAGTACAAGTTAACATGCATGATTGACTTAGAAACTTGATATTTTTTTTGTTTAATATAATAATCAAGATGTTTATTTTAAACTATTCATGTGAAAATATAAAAAGAACTAATGAAGAATTCAAACCATGATGATTATTTTATCTTAATCATATAATATTTTTGTTCATGGCTCATGTTTGCATGTTTATTCGGTTTGAACCCTTTCGGCATGGCATTATTATGGTTATTTATTTAAACTTGATTTGAATTCAAAGATTTATAAACTGAATTTAAGGATGACATTATTTGATTCCACTTGCTCATCAACGCCCCCTATCAAGAGCATGTTAATTACAATCAAACCACATATGCAAGTCCTAGCTTCTATCTTAATTAATATCAATGAAGGGTGCACAGGGGCTTCTTCTATAATAAAATAGCAACTAAGTTTTATTTAGTAAGACATAAAAATTTTAAACAGTCAATCTTATTAAAATTAGTGCATATACAATATTTACTTAAAAAAACAATACTTTTATTTATGCTTTGTGATCAAATTAATTATAATTATTTTATATGGCCCACCCATATACTTTCTAACTCTAACCAGCAAAAAAATTCTTTTATTTACCTATTAAAATAAACGATAAAAAGTGCCTGCGTAATGTGCCAAATAAAGTAAGAAATTATAACTATTTTGTATTTTTATTTAAACAATTATATTTAATTGTATATAAAATAATTAATTCAATAACACCTTTATATACAACATATAAAATCAACTAATTTTGGTAATATTCACTGTTTCAAAAAGTTGTGCGTCATTTTCACGTTAATTTTATGCAAACCAAGCGGAGCAGGCCCTAACACATTTTACAGCCCACTAATCAGGGCGAACCGTGCTTTGCACGCGTGTTAATTAGTCAGCACAAACATGTGCATTGGACAGGTACAGATGCCGGGATGCTTTGGAGTTTTGCCCTAGCTGGAAGGAGATCTATATAATTGAGTCACGGTAGGTATGTTACACCGTCATTGTCTCCGGGGTGGACCCTCACGCTGTCTTTGCGTAGCCTGTAGGATAAGATGATGTGGACTTAATGAGAGCCAATAATAGTATTATGATGTTGATTAGTAAACTGCAGATATTCGACGCTCTTTCATTTTCATTTTTAAAATTTTTTTGTAATTTGGACGTGGGTGTGTGCCCGTGTACGTGGGACTGATTCACAATTTCACTGATTGTTTTTGAACTGAATTGAAATAAAATAATTAAATATTTTTTTACCGTTTCGCAGACGATAAGAAATTGATAAACTTAAGCACATCGTTTTTATTTTGGTACAGTAGTGATAAAAGTCATTGTTGGCATTATTTAGTTGATTTACCGTTTTATTACAAATAATTGTTAAAATCATAAATGCATCAATCTACATGTAAAAAATATTATTACCATATTTAATTAGGTTGTATATTATTATTTTTAAAAATTAATTTACCATAAGTAAATATTAAAGTAGTGCCAAATTTGTAATCTTTATAAGGACTATGTCAAAGAGTTGCGTAATTTAAATCAAAATTTATTAATTATTAATTATTTTATTACTGGTCAAAAAATTAAAAGTAAAATAATTTGGTAAATAATAAATATATATAATAATAATAATGAATACTAATAGTTACGTACCTTCCACTGACCGGCGCGGCCCCGGTTATTTAAGATGCTTTTTATAACATCGGCGAGCAGGCGTGATAATGGAGCGTGGTGAGCTGAGATTTTAACTTATTCGGGCTTGGCTTTTCATGCCACAAAGTTGAAATCCAATTCGTCTAAGTGGTTTGCTAATAAAAATCGTCAAGAACTGTACAAAAGAAATTTACAAATGCAAAAATTTTTAGGACATTTCATCCAATACTATCGAATCATATTGTTTGTTCGTAGTTTTATCATATAAAAAACTAACTAAATACATGATATTTGAGCCTTGGGGTAAGTCGAGTCCCCCAAGCCCCAGCCTCAATTGGAGCTGGTAGAAACGTAGCTCTTGCCTCTTGGGTGGCGTGTTAATTACACATGGGAGGTTGGAAATCTCAATTTGAATTTTTCTTAAAAAGTTCACACTCCAATAAAAATGTTCATTTTTGGTATTCGAGTAATGAAAATCAATGTTCACATTTAGTGCCAGGCACAAAGTAAGGTCCACTTAATACTGCAAGTGTTGACTTAATAGTGTGTTGAGGATAACAGTGGGGTATTTAGTGAAGGCTAATGATATTTTTTAAGAAGAGTATTGATAATTTTAGAGATTTGAGGGTATTATTTATTATCACAGGTTATAATACATAATTAATTTTAACCTCCAATCATAACTATTACAAAATCAGTAAAAATATCAAATTTGTCACTAAAAAACATATTGTGTAGGCGGTCAATTCACAAGCGTTGTCCACAAGGCCACCGAAAACTGTAAGGGTTGCTTGGGAAAAAGAAAGCCCACCGAAAGCTCCTCCACTTAGAATCACATTTTTCATGGCAGGGAGGTTCATTCCCCTCAAAAACTGAGGTACTTCACAGGTCTTGTCATCCACTCGAGCGTGGAGACGTAGATGTAAAAGTAGGAGTGGGGTACTCTGTAGTCTGTACTGAATGGTAAGGTCTCGCTCGAGCAGGGAATATGGATTTTTCACGAACTTAAATATCCTCAATAAAATAATTCAAATGTAAGTAAAATTATATTTGAAAAGAGTATACTAAATTTAAATAAGTTATAATACAAAATAATAAAAGGTACAACCGTTTAGGTGTAGAATTGAATCCTAATTTATGTAAGATTGTCCTTGAAGTTGGTATAAGGTGCAACACTCAAACTTATATACTGTATGAGTCCATGATAATAACAAATAATAATTTCCATTAGTTTTATATACTTGTAGGGCAATATACAACTAATTCCTCTTAGGGTGCATAAAAATAATATAAATAACATCAAATAAATAAATATATATATATATATATATTTAAATTAAATATAATTACGTCTAAGTATGAATATAAAATAATTATATAATTACTTCTAAAAAAGTCACATGTTTTTTCATGTGTAATTAATTTTATTTAAAACAAATTTTTTTCTTATTTCAAGAGATTGAAAAAAATAAAAATTTATTGTATATGAAAAACCCACTTAATAATAATCATAATTAATTTTAATATAAAAAATAAGTATGTATTGAGTTTTCTCACAAACATAATACATGTATACTATTTACAAATAAGATTGATCATTTAACGATTTAATGTCATTTATATTTATTTTAAGCTGACCAAACAAAAAATTAAGTGTAAAAAATTAGCCGCAATTTCTCTTCTTTTCCCACACCAAAATTTTTTACACTGTAATTGTGCCCTAAACATGCTTGTGCTCCTTAATTATATACGTACCCTTATTAAACTTAACACGCTCCGGTTATTCTAAATTTCACGAATAAATTATTTTTTTGTAATTTTTTTAAAAAAGGGAACCTCGACGTGAGGCCGCCCTTGGCTCGTGCCGACCACCTACCAGACCCCTTACCCATAATCGCCCCGCCGCCGCCGCCACCCGACCACACCGCGATGGCGGCGGAGGGGCGAATCTGCCGTCCCTAATGACGACGAAGGGCCGCCTCCTCCATCACAGAAGAGATCGAAGAGGCGGCGGCGATGGACGCCATTGACTCCTCTTCCACTCCACGTAAGCCTTCAATAATTCCTTCTTTTTTATAAAAAAATAGACTTATCATAGAATAGAACTATATATAAATATTTGTTTCTTGGTTTGGTTTGGAGGATTGATTATGTCAACATTTTGCTACTCATGAGCTGAATTATGCAATTTTTTAGTTATAAGGGATATTGGAGTTTATATACTTCAATGCAGCAAATGTTTCAATTATGGTCCAAAACCTTTCATAAGTGATGCAATTTTTTATTGTTAGGAGCTTGTTCATGAAGTGATGCAAATGCTGCTATTATATCACCGTTCCATCTTACTCAAAACTAGGGGATGCTCTTGCCAATTTTTCTATAGACTTAACCTGGTGTAAAAGGCTAAATTCGATTCAACTCCGTTGAACTACGTGTCACGCGTACTGATCGAAAAAAGTTGCAACACGTGTTGGTAAAGAATCCTTTCCAATGGTTGGTACGTTAATAGTGATGAATTTCTGGTTCCAAACTGACTAAGCTTGTTCATCTTCTACTACCATCTTGTCAGGATTCTAATCTAGAACCATTTGGTTGAAATGCAAATTTGTTATCATTCGGTGACATTAAATTTGAATATTATGGTTAGGTCAGTTCATTTTTTGAACTTAACTGATTGATTGCCCTCTCTTTCATAAAACCAATCAAAATAAGGTGCTTTATGTGACTCTCTTCAAAAGACAAGGTTCAGAATCACCAACAACATGCTAGGAACAGAAGCTGAATGCCTCAAATTGTGTAAATGAATATTATTTGACAAATGCCAAGGTAGAAACCTGATTTGCTAAATGAATGTTGTCATGGACTGAAAGCATAACGGGAACTAATGATTAAACAACAAATACACCCATATGGAGACAACAACTATTGTGGCCAATATCAAACTGACGCCAATATATGAACTCGCAACTGTCAGTAGGCTTCACCATGTTGATTATGGCAGTGGTAGTCCTTTAAAAACAGGTAACATAAGCAAGGAATTTCATTACAAATGAGTTCAACCTAATTGAAGTAAATCTCCAAAAAACTTGCATGAAGGTATTAGTTACACTAAATATTTGTTAAATTAAACGAGGAAGATAATATTAAACCTTTCTGCCAGAAGGCTTCGAATTAGTCAAGTTGAATTTTGTCTTCATTGTACTTGATTTTGAAGTCTCCATCATTGACAACCATCATATCCCTTAGAACTTTGGAGAAACACCACCCATTTAGTCTTCATGTGAGCACTAAACTCTTAAAACCAACCAATTTACCTCCATCAAACTCAAGTTTAATCATGCCAAAGTCCCAATTCAGTTGCTAAATAAGCAAAATGATTGGATCTTTAAACTAGTTAGTCACAAAAGAATGAAATTTTGTGAAGAAAATTAAAGATGAATGGGAAAATGTCAAAACATAAAAGGGTAGAAGTCCATTTGATACAAGGATTCAGCATCTAGTGGTAAAACATTTATTTTCTTTCTAAAATGTCTGTACATTAACAGCATTGAAAAAAATTGTCTGTATATATAAAGAGGGGGAAAAAATCCGTAACTTTGGCTAGCCTTCTAAGTTCTAGCAGCCAATGTTAATGTGTCAAAAGACCAAAAAATTAATTTACTAAATCTTTGATTTACTGCTTATGGCCTAATGCCAAATCCCATGTCCACATGTGCATATAAGCATGCAGAGATAACTGATAGCAAAATAAATTCCTAGCAGAATGGAAACGAAATATCCAACATGCTATAGTCAAAATCAAATTAAAACCTATGGATGTTGTGTCATAGACAACCCAATTAAAACCATGTGGGTTCCATTCCCATGTGCCTTCTTATCATGGAAATGGTGGACACTAGCATTTGGTTATCATCAGCAAATGACTTTATGTTTATTATACTAAAACAAGAAGCATTTTTTGTCTTGTGGTTTATTTTTTGTCTTTTTCTTCTTCATTTTTCCATTTTTTTAACACTATTTTAACAAGCTGTATAGCCACAGGTAGGTCATTTACTCTATGTTGCTTGGGCGAGCATGCTGGCGCTGGTGGCAGCCCCATTAATCTTTCTGAAGATGAATACTGCAGCACAGCCACTATGTTAATTTTCAATGTTATGGATGGGAGGGATTTTAGTTGTTATGTCAACTGATATGAGGTTGTGATTTATAGTTTATCATGATTAGATACCTCAATAATAAGAAACTTGTTAACGTTAGATCCACTGTATTTTCTGCGAGCTTTTTTCAGACTGGCTTCTCATCTGTGTCCACTCAGTTTGTGGAAGATGATGATATTCATGCCCATACGAGTCCTGTGTTTGACTCTTTTACCTTCTGCCGGTTGTTGCAAAGAGCTACCTATGACAGTGATCTACAACAGGGTGTTGCTATCCATTGTCATGTACTCAAGAGTGGGGTCCAATTGGATTTGTTTGCATTGAACACCCTGCTTAATATGTATGCCAAGTTTGATCGTTTGGAGGATGCCTATCACCTGTTTGATGAACTTTGTGAGAGAAATATTGTTTCCTTTGTGATCCTTTTACAGGCGTGCTCCCAATGCAAAAAGTTCATTGAAGCAGTGGAGCTTCTACGTAGGCTTCATAGAGAAAGCCATGGTTTTAATCCCTTTGTATTTACAACCATCCTAAAGATGTTTGTAGAAATGGATTATCCAGATCTGGGTCAGTGTGTCCATGCTATTGTGTGTAAGCTGGGATTTGAATCAGACTCACACGTGGGCTCTTCTTTAATTGATGCTTATTCTCTTTGTGGCTTAGTCAGTGATGCAAGGAATGTCTTTGATGGGATCTTGAAGAAGGATAAAGTTTCATGGACGGGAATGATCGGCTGCTATTCTGAGAATGACTTTTGGAATGAAGCTGTAGAATTTTTTTTGAAATGAGAAAATCTGAAATCAAGCCCAATAATTATACTTTCACCAGCTTACTAAAAGCTTCATCTGGATTAGAGGCATTACTTTTGGGCAAAAGCATTCATGGTTTTGTCATCAAAACACAGTTTGAAAGAGACCCTCATGTTGCTGGTGGGCTTCTTGATATGTATGCAAAATGTGGGAATTTAGATGAATCTCGTGCTGTTTTTGAAGCTATGCCCCACAGGAATGTTATTCTTTGGAGTTTTATGATTTCACGTTTTGCTCAGTGCCAACAGAGTGAAGAGGCACTGACATTATTTTGCCGTATGCGACAAGATTCTATTATTCCAAATGATTATACTTTTTCTAGTTTCTTACAAGCCATAGCGGATTTGGGTATTCTTAATTATGGTGAACAAGCTCATGGACATCTAGTCAAAATTGGTATGACTAGTGAAGTGTATGTTGCAAATGCCCTTATCGATGTATATGCCAAGTGTCAAAAACTTGATGAAGCGTTAAGATTATTCCAGGAGCTGGACAAGAAAAATGACGTGTCTTGGAACACAATGATTGTAGGACATGTACAAATGGGACTTGATGAGGAAGCTATGAGGCTTTTGTACAAAATGCTTTGTGAAGGAGTTCCATTTTCTGAAGTGACTTATTCAAGTGTTCTAAGGGCGTGTGCGAGCAAAGCATCCCTTGAACAAGGCATCCAAATTCATTCATTAATTGTTAAAACACTTTTTGGATACTGTATAGCAGTTGGCAATGCACTGATTGACATGTATGCTAAATGTGGGGCTATTAAGGAAGCTCGCAAGATATTTGACTCTATGGTTGAACATGACATAGTTTCGTGGAACTCAATAATTTCAGGTTATTCTTTGCACGGTTTGTGTGCTGATACTCTAACCATTTTTAATAGAATGGAAGAGTCAGAGATCAAACCAAATGCTATAACCTTTGTTGGCGTATTGTCATCATGTAGTAATATGGGCCTTGTGAAGGAGGGATGCTCTTATTTTAGATCTATGACTGGAGAATATGGGATTGAACCATGTATGGAACATTATACCTGTGTAGTCCGACTTTTAGGCCGTTCAGGTTGTTTAAATGAGGCTATGAAATTCATTGAAAGCATCCCATCAGGGCCTAGTATAATGGCCTGGCGAGCATTACTTGGTGCTTGCCTTGTTCACAAAAATTTTGAGCTTGGAAAATTGGCTGCAGAGCGCATTCTAGAGATGGACCCTCATGATGGAACTACCCACGTATTATTGTCAAATCTATATGCACATGCAGGAAGCTGGCACAATGTAGCCTTGATCCGAAAGGCCATGAGGACTCAAGGGTTGAGAAAGGAACCAGGGATTAGTTGGATTGAGATCCAAAGAGAAGTTCATTGTTTTTCAGTTGGTGACATCAAACATCCTGAGATTAGGGTGATTCATGGAATCCTTGAATGGTTACGGAGAAAAACTTTGGATGCTGGATATGTCCCAGATAGAAATGCAGTTTTGCATAATGTGGAGGACACTGAAAAGGATTACCTGCTATGGGTTCACAGTGAGAGGCTCGCTTTTGCTTTTGGATTGATAAAATCTCCTAGTATAAGTACTATTCGCATAATAAAAAATATTAGAATATGCTCGGATTGTCATGCAGCAATGAAGGTTTTCTCAAGTGTTACTCAACGAGAAATTGTGGTTCGAGATATGAACCGTTTTCATCATTTTAAAGATGGATTATGCTCATGCGGTGACTATTGGTGATTCCCAGTTGCCCATGTGGTAAGTCGAAACTTTAAGCTTATTTTAAGTCATACTTCTTACAAATTATGTTGATAAAGTAAAACAGAAATGAAAGCATGGTTATATAATTGATTACCTATTGTTTTTATTTATAGGAAACTAACGGATTAGTATTCAAATTTAATATTGTAATCAACAAGATGACAACTTACTGACTTACAGGAACTGAATAATAAACGCTATTTTTAATCCACAGTTTTCTTATTTTTCTTTAGGAGCGCATCTCAGGTTATAGCAGTATAAAGTACAAATTGCAACTCTTTTCCAATAGCAGCAATATCAGGTGACCAATTTCAACAGTAATTAAAAGACCTTCACCAGGAAGATGAAAACCCGGTAATTACAACTTCAAGAACATTTTGGGTTTGATGACAAAATGATACATTCAAAGCACAATTTTGAATTTAAATTTTTTAGATAACAGGTCAATTAACATAACTATTTTGAACATTTGAACTTACCAACACTGTCATGGATGTTTATTTATGAACGATAATGAAAGGTATTTGTATAAAAAAGAAAAGAAAAAAGTTGGTAATTAATTGACCGCAGATAGATGAAGAATAGGCCAACTTTTATTTGCAAAAATTTCTGTTGGTATCGCTTATAGTGACAAAAGTTGCAGCTCGAGTCTGGAACGTGTATAATCTATGTTATGTGGGCAGAATAGGTCCGAGAAGATGCAAAAACATAAGCCATAAAAGTGGAGACAAAATTGACAAGAAAATGTGAAAAATGTTGTTGCAAAGACAGCTCTTATGAGCCTTTTGTAAACCTCATCCAGGACATAAAATAGGAAAATTATTTGCATAAAAATCCTCAATATCAATTGATGAGATTCTGAACGTAAATACAAATCCTAAATACTGATCCTCTTATATTGGTATATGAGATAGACCGTGGATTATTTGCCAGAATTAGGGTGATCATGTTGCTTCAAATAAAAATTGGGCACATCTTGGTGCTTCCCTTATCCTTTGCTGCATCATGTTTATTATCTAGAAAAGTTGGTGTGAAGTGCTGATGTTCATAATTGATTTTGCTAACAGAAGTAATCAAGAACTGTTCCTGTGTGCTCATTAGAGCTTTAGCAGTCCACTTATTGTTGACAAAGAGTTCACATTTCTTCCATGATTCAAAATGAATCATTCAATCCCTCCTTTACGTTCCGGAGTGCTAGCGAGCGAAAGAGGTTAGATACAAATGGCATTCTTCTTCATCCTTGGTTCTTCATTTGTTTGATGATTTCTTTAGGTGTAAAAGTTTTTCTCATGAATGCTGATTTATGAGTTTTCCTTCTTTTCGTTGGTGGTTTTAGTTGACAGCATTGTGGGTTCATCATTTGCCTGGAGTGTTGATCCTATGTTGAAGTCCTTCAGGGTCTTCCTAATGTCCTATGGTGCTATATATATAATTGTCTCTTCCTTTTTATTATCCAAGAATAGAGGATTTTTGGTTCGAGTATTACTGTATGATGCTGCTTTTTGTTATCTTGTTGTTGTGGTCTTTTAAAGGCTTATAGATGAAGGCAAAGTTACGTATGGGTTACAAATATTGAATGCTGAATGACCTTCATCTAATCTTTTTCATATCTTGCCTATTTTTAACAGTTTGGACGTTTTGCTTCCAATTTTTAAAATGGGTTATGGTTTTCGTATTGATGTTATTTTTCTTGCTAATGGAGGTTGGGGTTTACTTTTTGGGAACATGCGTATAAGAGTTTGTTTGAAGTCTGAATCTTAGTTTGATACTATTTACTGTTGGTATTTCCTGTACAAGCTCATAGAGAAATCAAATTCACTAGTTTTAAAAATATGTTGTTGCATTAATCTCTGGCCACTTCTTTTGGAAGGATTGTTTTTAAAGCTTGTCCTCATTCTATGTTTCTCATCCATAAAGAAGATGCTTGATCTTGTATTTAGATCCTACACATGAAAGTAGAAAATTTGTTTCTACCAACTTACTGCACTAGTGTGGTGAATTTGCTAGAGCTTGCCAATGCCGTTGGATGTCTAGGTTAGGGTAAATTTTCCTAATCTTCGTCATTTCTTTCGTTAGGCGACATTGATAGCAAGAGCTCTCGACATTCCTTTTCTTTCCTTGGTGTAAGAAGTCTGTACTTGTGATTCGTCCCAAATTACAGAGATGCCTTTGAAGCAGATGGGAACCAAACTCTTTGCTGAAACTTTGTTATGTTCTCCTTTTTGTTGAAAATCTCACTTTATGAAAGAAGAGAGGAAACGAAGTTTTTCTGATGAAATTTCTGTACATAAAGGACCTGCCATTCTATCACCACTACTTGGGGCTTAACTCATTAGTATGTTAGAAGCTCTTGTAGGTATCATTACATAGACTTATAGGCTTAAACTCATTAGTATGTTGGGCTCCTGATTTTTTTAGGATAGGATTTAATATCAATATGCTATTTTTGTAGAGTTCCGTTTATGAGCTCTAGCATGGCATAGCAGAGAAAGCCATCTCAAACTTGCCTAAAAGGCATATCTTGAGCCAATGGTGCTACCGGTTTCAACTCGCGCAGCTCTGCCTACCACTTCAACATCAACTTCAAATGGTGAAGATTAAATTATACAGTTGCTCCCAGTATCAAGCTCACTCCCTTCTGCTAGTCCCTGCTTTATTGTATATATAAGCCGAATTTGTCTCTAGCAGGGCATTATTTCCGAGTTGGTGGAAGTATCTATCCGAATTCAAGGAGTGCCGGCTGGCCTTATAACTTGTTTAAATCCTCTGGCAACGTTGTCAATGTAAACTTCTGGATCAAGTACTCTCATCTCAGCTTAGGAATCAGAATTGGAAGCAGTGTTACACACTCTATGTTATGCCATCAAGGAAAGACCGTGAGCCTGTTGTTCAAGGTTCCATGACGGGGCCTCTGTTGTTGGGCCTTCTCTTTTGTCTACTTAAGATCGGGTTAAAGAAAGATGTAAACAACATGGGTTCTCACTGTTCTGGGAAATTAAGATGACAATCTTTTTGGCTTGGGAAGTACAGGCAAAGAAAAAAGATCTTTGTTCTCACCTCGCCATAACGCCACCAGGCAGCAGGCCATACTCGGAGAAGTCGAAATACAGCTCGATGGCTTTACACAACATGTACACAATGTTCAACATGCTTGGCCTCTTTGAAGGGCCTCTCTGCACACAAGCTCTAGCAGCGGCCATCACATTGGCCACGCTCTCCATGGAAGAACAAGTTTGCACCAAATAAAAGTCCATCCAACTCAACTTTTTCTCTTCATCACCTTCAAACACCTTCTCCAACTCCATCCACAGCAGCTCCCCATTCTGGCCTACAGCCTCCCTGCCGGAGATGAGCTCTAGCAGCACCATCCTGAAGCGCAAACACATCCATTTTGCTAGTGACTTGCCCCTCCATGAGATACTCTGGTGCAAGGTACCTGTGATGTTCACCGTCACGGCGTTGTAACCTGAGTTGGCCAGCCCAAAATTAGCTATTTTGGCCCTCATCTTGCCGTCCAAGAGGATGCTGCTGCTCTTGATGTCCTTGTGCACAACGCTGGGTCGGTTATGCTCCTGAATGTATTGCAACCCATTTGCGATGTTCACTGCTATCCGAAGCCTTGTCTTCCACTCCAATTTCTTGGGTCTGAGTCCTCCATGCAGCCATGAATGGAGAGAGCCGTTCTCCACGTATTCGTAGACGAGATAGCAGTTGCCCTTTGTTATCGATGCAAAACCCCTCAATCCTCACTAGAGTGTGGTGGTTGGCCTTCCAACATTTCAGAAATATTAATTACAAGAGCTCAAAAATTGTATAACTGTTCGTATTATATATATAAGAACATAATACATAATATTATAATATAGTAAAATTAAATCAGCATATGGCATATCATATATCAACATTCAGTAAAGTTGCTTAATGTGGCTTTTATTGAAATTTATTAGTAGTTAATTGATATGATTAACTGGACATAACTTTTTATGTTGAGTGTGTCTTATACCAAAATCATTTTATTTTATAGCAAATCCTGCATCAAAGATGATTGCAGAAAAATTGAGCACCTGTTTATTCTAAAGTAAACGCTAACGTAAGTGCCACTTAAAAAATTCACTTTTATATTTCCGTCGTCCATTTCATGCTTCCGTGGGATCCCCTGGGTGATGCATATAGGGAATCTTCTTTCGGACAAAGACAAGTGATAAAGAACATATTACTTTTTATTGGAAAAATTTATGCTAAGTTTTTATGACCACGCAATGAATTAACAAGAGTAGCATATAACATTTGGTCAAGCAAAAGTAGCCCGGATAGTAAGAACCAGAAATTGTTTCTCATGATCATTTGTCTAAAAGTTGTCAAGAATGGCCCGTCAAGAAGGATATTTAGTGGTCAAATTTTCATTACTTTGTCTCCCACCTCTTTGCGAAAAGGTATGGGATATGTTGGTAAAAAAAGATGTGTCCAAAAGATGTTAGAAAATTAGAAGAATGAAGCACATGAAAAAAATATAAACATAAGAAATCAAGAATGAAGCAAAAAATGGCTTTTAATCCTTACCTTCTGCAGAATTTTAAGCTTCTCACAGGCATTCCACTTCAACGGTTTCACAGCAGAGAGCTCACCTTGAAGACTCCCTTTGTACACCGTCTCTTCAATCACAAACTCATCGTCAAATCCCATGGTAGCCTTTCTCAACACATCAATCCCAAAAACCTTGTACATGTCCAAACAATCTGATACATCCGCCAAGAAACTCTCTCTCGGCAAGGAAACATTAATCCCTCTTCCCGCAAGCTCCTCCTTGTCATTACCTGCTTTCCTTCTCAACCTCCACCTCAAGCAGTTTGGCCACCAATACCATGCAACTCCCCTTGCCAAAACCATGCATACAACACTCACAGTTGCTAGAGCCGCGGTCAGCCCCTTCACGGCCTCTCCTTCTTTGTCATGCTCCGGCGAGGGAGCAGAGACGACGGGCTGCGTCAAACGGGGCATTGCTACGACTAGGATAAGCATTGTTTTGTATGAAGAAAGCTTGCTAGCTTTTCCTGATCTGTTGGTAGATACTAGCAAGTCCTCATCCGATCCGAACCTCTTTGCAATCGAGGAAACATCGTCGGATGGTTGGATCACATAGGTGATGAAGTAGTTGACGTCCTTCATCAAGTGGGTTTTGTTAGCACAACGGCAGAAAATGGGAACAACGATGTCAGTGCCGATTTGTAGGAGAGTGGGTACGAGCTCAGGGTTTGCGAGCTCAATAACCTATTATTGTTGGGATTAACCAAACAAAATCCTTATTTCAACTGTAAAGGATGGGAATACCAAACAAGATATAGACACACCACAAACTAAGAAGATAAACTAATTTTAAGTAAAAACCTCAAATTTAATGAAAAAACTATAGGGTAAACGGTTAGATCAAATTCACTATATCACAACTTTGACAGAAAAGATCCATAGGAGAACAAATTCCCTTATACCAATTTACTATACTTTCTACAAAATTGGTATTAACTACAAAGAAAGAAAATACAGAATTACATATTAAGAACTTGGCGAGGACGATTGCAAGTGAATATCAACAAAATATTCACTTTTCTTCAATTTTCCTTTCTCCTCTCTAACCTTTTTTCTTCAAAAGCCAAAATCCCAAAGAAGAAAAGCGTTGATTGTGCTTTTATTCCTTTCAAGAAATTAAATCTACAAAATCTTGGCTTTTTGCCCAAAATAGGGTTATAATTTCATGTATTTACAGAAGAGGGACAACCCATCAAACTTCCCCTTCCCGACTCTACGAAATACCTCGAGGTGGCATGAGAAGCTCCATCCATGTCTACAGTAAACATGTTTCTCCTTTAACACAACTTTAGTCATCATGTCCAAAACATTCTTTTCATTCAAAAATCTCTTCATCCATAACATCTCCTTGCAAATTTCTATAGTAACAATAAATTTGGATTCAGTTATAAATAATGCAACACACTTTTGTAACCTAGACTGTCGAGACACAGCACCATTAGCAAAATTAATAACAAACCCAGATGTTGACTTTTTGTTTCCAAATTACCTACCATGTCTGCATCGGTGTAGCCAACCAACAAAGATTTATCACTTCTAAAACATAAATACATTTTAGATGTACATCTCAAGTACCTCATTATTCATTTAATTTCTTGCCAATGTTCTTTGCTGAGATTTGTGAAATGTCTGATAACTGTTCCAACTGTATATGATATATTCAGCCTTTTACAAACCATTGCATACATCAAATTACCAACTGCGGAAGCATAAGGAACTTTTGTCATTTCTTTTATCCTTGTTTGACTTGAGTCACTTTTCTTCAACTTGAAGTGACCCCCAAATGGAACTCCAACCGGCTTTGCATCTTTCATGTTGAATTTTTCAAGTACCTTTTCTATGTACTTTTCTTGTGACACCCAAAACTTTCTAGCTCCCTTGTCACACCAAATTGAGATTCCCAAGATTTGCTTTACCAATATGAAATCCTTCATTGCAAAGGATTTATTCAAGTTCTTCTTTAAACTTGCAATTTTGGCTTTATCATATCCTACAATCAACATGTCATCCAAATAAAGCAACGAAATAATAAAGTCACCATCATCAAACCTCTTGATGAACACACAGTGATCAGAAACAGACTTCTTATGCCCATTCTTTTCCATAAAAAATTAAACTTTTTATACCACAGTCTAGGAGCTTGCTTCAAACCATACAAACTTTTTTTAGTCTACATATCATCTGTTCCTTTCCTCTTACTTTAAAACCTTATGGTTGCTCCATGTATATAGTCTCCTCAAGATCACCATAAAGAAAGGTCATCTTCACATCTAACTATTCAACCTCCAAATCCAAACTTACAGCCAAAACCAGAATAATTCTAATAAAAGATATTTTAACAATAAGAGAAAAATTTCATCGAAATCAATACATTTCTTCTGTATGAAGCCCTTCATCACCAACCCTGCCTTCTACCTTGGTTATATGTTATTTGCTTCATGTTTGATCTTGTAGGCCCATTTATTCTTTAATACTCTCTTCCCCTTAGGAAGATCTACCACTTTTCTTTTTCTACATGAGCTTTAACCTCACTGAAATTTTTTGATTCTCTACATTCAATGATTGTCATATATTATGATGATGGATATCTTGTTAATGGAATTGGTTCACGAGCTAATCTTCTCACATTAGTTGGCTGCCCTTGATCATAATCCCCCTATTCCTATCCAACATCATTAACAAATTCATTAGAAATATCACGAGACACCACATCCTCACCCTCATCATCACTAGGTGGGAAAATAATTATGTCATCCTGAATCACCTCTTCACTTCTAGTTGAGGTTGCAGGTTCTTTTATCTTTTTCAAGCTTTCCTGAGATTTAGTTTGACGAACTTCTTCCTTGCCAAAGTCCTCAACTGTTTGATCCTTTCTGAAAACTACATCTCTGCTTTGAATCAGTTTTCTATTCTGAGGATCTCAAAGTTTGTATCCAAATTTATCATCACCATATCTCAGAAAAATATATTCCACAGCTCTAGACCCAAGCTTGGCCCTTTGTTCTTTAGGCACATGTGCAAAAGCTTTACAACCAAATACTCTCAAATGAGAATAACTGACATTTTTTTCACTTCAAACCCTTTTTGGTATATAATTGTCCAGGGCATGTGTAGGAGATCTATTGATCAAATAACAAGATGTGCTCATGGCCTCACCCTAGAAGCTTTTAGGCAACTTAGCTGAAGACAACATCTAATCCTATCAGAGATGGCCTTATTCATTCTTTCAGCCACTCCATTATGTTGAGGAGTATAAAAAACTGTCTTCTCATGACTAATCCCTTGCTTGCAACAATATTCATCAAACTCAACATAATAATATTTACAACAATTATCACTTCTAAGGCATTTTAAGAGCTTACTGATTTCTCTTTCTACCAATACATGAAAACTCTTAAAGATGCCAAAAACATTAATTTTATTTTTCATGCCATAAGCCCATACCTTCCTAGAAGTATCATCAATAAAAATGATAAAATAAATAAAACTGCCAAGAGATTTTACTTCCATTGGCCCACACACATCAGTGTGTACTAACTCAAAAACTTTTGACTTCCTTGTACTTGTACTTGCAAATGATGTCCTACGTTGTTTCCCCATTAAACAATGGTCACAAGGACTAATTTTGATGCCTTTGACCTTAAGAAGAAGATTTAGCTTCTTCAACATATCTAGTCCCTTCTCACTCGTGTGTCCCAATCGATGGTGCTACAAATTAGCAGTGAAATCAAGTAAAGAGATATTAACCTCCCCTCGAATAAGACTCGTCTCAATCCTAAACAAACTGCAACACTTCTTCCCTTAAGCAAGACAAGTTTCCACTCACCTTGTGCAAATTGTGAGAAAAATCCTTCATCATCAAGCACTCTAGTTGATAACAAACTTATCCCCAAATCCGGAATATGTCTGACATTTTTTTAGCACCAATTTGTAACCCATATTTGTTACTATATGCACATCTTCAAGTCCCACAATTTTGGAAGTATCACTATTTCTTATCTTCACTGTACCCAAATCTGAAGGTTCATAGGTAGTAAAGAAATTTCTGCTTGGAGTTGCATTGAATGATGCTCCTGAGTCAACTACCAAACTAGCATCACAATCAACCGTCAAACAATCATTCCCACAATCAAAAATAATCACCATGTCATACACAACATTAATATTCGTTTCTCCTTGATTATTGTTATCTTTATTTTTCAAGTCTTTCTTGAGCTTCTAACAATTATTCTTGAAATGACTTGTATTGTTACAATAATAACGCTTCAAGTTCTTCCTGAGTTTAGACCTTCTTCGACTCTTGTCCCTTCTATTTGTGTCTCTATTTCTCGATTTACCTCTTGCCTCTTCTGACACTAATACATGAGACCCTGAAGTTGGTAGAGATTTTCTTCTCACATCCTCATTCAGTAAATTGCTTATTACCATGTTCATTGTGAGTTTTCCATCTGTAACAGCATTGCTCAAAGAGATCACCAATATTTCCCAATTCTCTAGCAATGTGTTGAGGAGCAGGATAGCTTGTCATTCTTCATCTAAAGTCATCTTCATCTTGGCAAGTTGAGTAATAATACTCTTCATCTCATTGACATGTTGATTTATGTCACTTCCATCCTTATACCTCAATTTCACTAATTTCCTTATCAAAATAGTCTTGTCGCTAGCAATATTCCTCTTATAAACTTCTTGGAGTTTATCCTATATTGCTTTTAAGGATGTTAATCCAGAAACATGATGATACACAACTTTATATACTCATTGTCTCAAATAGGTCATAGCCTTCTTATCCAACTTATTCCAATATTTATCAGTCACCTCTGACCAGTAATAGGTTCATACAAATCCTTGGAATATAGATGATCAATCACATTTCCTTTCCAATAGTGTCAATTACTCGGCCCTTAAGAGATATCATCTTAATATGCTTCTTATCACTCATCTTATTGAAATATAAATCACAAACACACTAACTAGGCTTTTAGAAATTTCGTCAAACACCTAGTGGGCATCAAATATCATCAACCAAAATTTGCCAACCAAATAACTTGGCTCTAATACCACTTATTGGGATTAACCAAACAAAATTCTCATTTCAACTGAAAAAGATGAGAATACCAAACAAGATATAACACACCACAAACCAAGAAGACAAACCAATTTCAAATTTAAGGAAAAAACCACAAGGCAAACGGTTAAATCAAATTCACAATTTTGATACAAAAAAGATTCACATGAGAACAAACTCTCTCATACTAATTTACTGTACTTTCTACAAAATTAGTATTAGCAACAAAAAAAAAAATAAAGAATTACAGATTAAAAACTTGGCGAGATAACTATTAACGATTGCAAACGAATCTCAACGAAACATTCACTTTTCTTCAATCCACACAATTTTTTTCTCTTTTCTGCCCTTTTTTTCAAAAACCAAAATCCCAAAGAAAAAAAGTGTTAATGGTGCTTTTATTTTTTTTAACAAACCAAGTATACAAAATTTTAATTTTTATCTAGAATAGGTTTACAAGTTTATATATTTACGGAGATGGACAACCCAACAAGTATGGGTGGAAAGGAGTGGTGGAAGAGGAGAAATTGCTGGCCATGGAGATCATTAAGGGGCTCAAGTTGAAGAGATCTGCAATGGCGGGTAAGGAGAGTAGATTGGGAGGAATGGCGTGGAAGTATACGTGAGGCATGAGTAGATGGCGGATGACCGGATGTAGAGGAGGAAGAAGAAGAGTGCACATGGCTCTATGTGGTGAGAGAAGCAGCTCAACTTGGCTCTCAGTTCCATTTTCCTGTTGCTTCTGAAAGGTTTGCAAGGGCTAGCTTTGCCCATGGTAATGGTCTTGTTGGTGTGATTGTGATGGAATCAATTGAGTTCAATCAAACTAAAATTTGCTTTTATTTTGTTGTTGGTTTGATATATAGATTATGTTAAATATATTGTGTGACGTTGACAATGGGTGTGTTAAATTAAGGAAATGTATTATCAAGTTGAGACAAAAATAATGTTGATGGACGGTGGGATTATGGGTGGATTATATAATAATATTGAATGCCTCAAGACCGATGGGCTTCTCTAGAGTTGAGTCGGGCCTGATGGGCCTTCCTAGACTCCTTGGCCCATGTAGCCCCGATGGGGTTGCCTCACAGGCCCAAATACGCCTTTCCTTTCGAAGGACCAGATTGGGCCGGCTCTGTGTACAGGTTGGGCATGCAGTGTTGTGTTTTCATGGAAGATCATACTCTCAAAATTAGCACCGTCAGTGCCGGTCAACACAAAAGATTATTGCTGGGATCACCCGTTCTGTAATAAAATAAAATCATCTAAAAACAATAACCATTTATAATAACCGGATCAACTCAAAGAAAAAAATCACCACTCCTATACATGTACTATGATTAAGAGTTTGTTCTAAATAGGGGTGCTAATCGAGTGAGTGAGCCGAGCTCAACTTGTGTTCAAACTCGGCTCGAATAGTTCAAAACTCGTTCGAACTCGATTGAGATCAAACGAGTTTTGAATATATATGCTCGAGTTTGACTCGAATATCTTTTATGTGTTCGAGCTCAACTCGAGCTCGAATACACTTAAACTGTTTAATTTTTTGAACTCGACCCAGCTCGTTCGTGAGCTCGAAACCGGCTCGATTAAAATCAAAAGTACCTCACTTAAAAAAATGTTATCAATATAAATTGAACCTACAACCTTGAGGTCAATTAGCTACATCACTCCTATACATGTAGCGTGATTAAGAGTTTACTCGAAGAGATGATTATATGCTGCGAGTGACTAATTATTGGGAGCGATGTACTCATAAGACTTAGCTACTCATCAATGCTGTATGCTCTCTACCCGCACGGCTCATTCTAGCATTGGTGCGACTAAAAACCCTAGAGGATCCGAACTCTCCGAGAAGAATATTGTTATTATTTTTTTGAGAACACTCTTCGAGAGAATTGATCCTGCATAAACGGCATCCATTCCGAGGCTGCAAGTGGTAGTCATGAGATAAGTGTGGAAGCCATCACCAGCAAAGCTTCAACTACCCACTTTGGCAACAAGTTGGCTCTTGCCGAACTACTCCCTCCCCACCAATATTCCCTAGAGTCGGCCAAGAAACCAAACCTCCGTACTCCACAGGGGATATAAGGAATGTTAACGATGGAATCTAGAGTATAATACTCTATTCCATTAGTTGTCGGCGACTACAAAAGCGAAGTGCAGGGTCGTTCCAGATTCCATTGTTTTCATAAATTATTGCCTGAATGCCAAGAAGATCTCCTCGTAGTTTCATGCCATCATTCCTCCATATATAATCTTAGAGATTTGAGACAGTTACCTTCACTACATTTAACAGGAGATGAGTAGTTTAATTTTCAATAATTACTACAAAATTATTAAGATTATTAATTTCATTATTAGAAAACAGCATTAGCCTATTAATAATGTATGTGCAACTCTTGTAAAAAAGCTGGCTCAATCTGAAACCATTCTCTAATACGGAGTACTATTACAATCTTCCGATAGAAGGTACTCTATAAGCATGATTCATGATTCATTGAACAATAATACATCATTGGTACACTGGTACACGCTGCATGCATGCTAGGGCAAGAAATGGGTTTTGCTAATATAATCGGAACTGTATGCCCGTATGTTTTTCAACACTGCATGTCTTTAGATCGTATGTTTTTCGACACTGTATGTCTTTAGACATACATAAGGGCTAAGAAAAATACCTCATTTACTGAATGAGGCTTTCTCCATGATCATTTGTAACTCATTTAAAAATATTAAGGAAAACCTTCTACCCTTCCATTATAATCCACGCCTGCATGAACGATTAAATTAGTGTAGTTAATTGTGACATAAATATAATACCTAACTATAATTAGAGATAGAATTTGTTTTCCAAATTTGCTCTAAGAGATTCTTTTATCTCCTTGTTTTTAAACAGGTGCAATTCTTTAGAAATGAGTATTCCTGAGAGATATATTTTATTGTAAAATGGTGATTTCTTTTGAAAAGTTATTCTCATGGAATGTGCCTCCTTACAAAAGGGTACACTCGCAAGATTGTGACTGTTCAAAAGGGTTATATCTCAAGGGTTACACTATTTTTTAGATAATTTTTTGAATAAATTCTGAGCTTTTCATCCAAAACTTTTCTAGTTATAAATCATGATCTTTTGTTGTTTTAAGGATCACCCTCTAAATTTGTCACTGACATCTCATTAGAAGAAAGAAAAACCTAATGGTACATTGTTATTATTTATCCGTTTTTTAATATCCATTCATTTAGTTTTTTTTAATTCCATGTTGTGTTTGTTTTACACGATTTTAGCTTTATTTCTTTTCTAATCAATTTAAGTGTGGCATTTTCTTGACATCTTTACAATTCATTTCTTCAATAATTTTTTTAAAAAAACTTTTTGCAACCATTTTTTCATTATTTTCGTTCTTACATGTTAAAAATTATAAAGAATTTTTAAATATTTTCCTTCTTAAATTTATAAAATTTGTTCTAACTGAAGTTTAAAAAGCATTGATTTTTTAAGTATTTGTGCATTAGTGTTATTAAATGGTTTTTAGTCAATTATGTCTATTGTTTTCATATTATCTTTACAATGCATTCATTTAATTTTTTTTTAAAAAAAGCTTCTTCAACTAATTTTTTTCATGTTAAAAATTACAAAGAATGTTTATATATCTTCCTTTTAATTTTTCAAAAAAATTGTTCTCCTTATGGAAGCGTGTGCTCTTAATTTGGATTGTGACTCTTCAAAAGTTGTTGCACCCTATTCAATTTAAAAATATTTTTTCTCTAATCTTTCCATTAATTTTTTTTGTAGATTATGATTTTTTACCCGAACATTTTCATCTTTTGCAATCCATTCCTTCGACATTTTTTTCTTAAATAATTCTTTAACTATTTTATATTATTTTTGTTCTTATATGTTTTCCTTCCTAAATTTATTATTCTTATTGAAGTTAAAGTAAATGCTGCCTTTTTTATTTTTCATGTATTTTGTCATTAATTTTTTTTATTTAATCATGTGTGACAATATTTTTCGTGTAAAAGTGTGGTTGTATAATATTTTTTATTTGTTATATTTCTACTGATTATTATATCTCGCGTGTTGCACGAGTGTTTTGGCTAGTTTTAATTAGTGGCATGACAAAAAATATTCTCATTAATGGTGTGTCAATTGTTAGATAGGTGGACTAACCTCTATAAAAAACTCTCTAAAATAAACATGCTTACGGTTTTTCAACCATAAGAAAAAGTTAAAGACCAGCATTAGTTAAATAGGATATTTTTTATGTTCAAAGAAGGGGCAATAATGTTCTATTCCTTTTTTTGAAGGAAAAATGAAAAAAGTTTTTTTAATTATCAAATTACTCCCAAAACAAAATGAAACTAAAATGAAATATTTTTATCAATTTGGTTTGATAACTGAATAACTTAATTACATCATAAGTTATAAAAAAATATAGATTTGTTTAATAATTTAATAAAAATTATGTCGTTATTTTAGTGAACACAATCATTAATAAATAATTCTAAACATATATATCACATCAAAGAAATAAAAATTTATCATAAAATAATATAATTTCATGATAATTAACATAAAACAAAAATTATAAAATATTTTTAAATATTCAGTTATTTCGATTAATTCGATTTGGTTCAGTTCCAAATCTAATCGTCAATATGCATTTGATCCGTTCGTCTACGGCCCTAATAAAATCCGAGCCGAATGAGTTTAAAAGTAAATTGAATTGATAATTTGATTTCGATTCGGTTCATGAGATTATGCTTACCCCTTACTAGTAGATTTTCTCAAGCCATATAACTTCCAAAAACGTGAGTAAACACGGAACGGACGCGAGTAACATGATCCCTTATCCAACAAGACATCGAATCGTGAGATGGAGTTGAAAGTCTTGAGACACACATGAAATGTGCTGATCGAAAACCTACTTTCTTCAAAGATCAATCTTCTTCTCGATCAACGTGGACCCCGCCCTGACTCCTCATGATACAGGGGAATCGACAAGGAAAAGTTTATATATTTGATGATTCATGTCTACGTGTATTTGTTTCTTCGAAGCTTGCTAAAATGTTCACACCGACACCTTCCCCTCCCTCACGATGTTACACTTAGCACGAATAAAATAAAAGATAATTAATTAATTCTTAATAGAATGAAATGAATAATTTTTCTTTTTTGAAGAGAGACCAGTCAAGATTTAGTGCAGGGTGTCTGAGATCAGCTTTTATCTCATACATATTCATATAAAAAAGAAGCAGCTTTAGGCGCATGAGTCAGAAAGTTTTTATAGGTAGTAGGTCGTCGTTTTGGGAAGATAGGAAAGTAATTTGTAGTTTTTTTTAATATTATTTTGTTTAAAGGGATAAACCCTAATTAGGTTACTACTCTTTAGAAGACGAAGACACTTTCGTGTACGTCACAAGAAATACAGTTTTTATTACATCTACGCTAATGCTGCTGATACTAAGCCTTCTTTAAATTTAATTAAAAATATCAAGAAATGAGTTTGAGTTTAAGGGATTAGTCGAGGTTAAATGAAATGTAAAATTTTACTTGGGAAGTTGTAACATTTAGACATATTAACCTACATTATTCATGGTGTGCTGATTATGGTATCCACTTTAACCGAGTAGTTATACAATAAAAAAGTTTTGTGTTGGAAGATGTCACACGTTTCAACTTATCATTTTTTCCCAAGGTAAGTATTCATTGATTTTCAAGGTTAACTGCAAATTGCAACTTACTAGCATATCATTTATTTAGTGAGAGGTGTGAAGGGACGGAGAGTAGAGCTTGGACAAGAAGAGAGCGTCATGTCTTCAAATTGAGTGGCAAATGGCAATTTCCGTGTATCAAAAAACGACGAGGCGGCCATCTCCTTTGCCTCCCTTTCCTTAGTCAAATCCAACCATCCCCCCTCGCCTGCAATTCTTGTGTTCTTTGATTATTCCCACACACCTGCATCACAACTTCTCAACTCCTTTCGCTTCCTCGGCTATATTATACCAAAATTTTCGAGCATCTTCCCCTTCTTCTAAACTGCTCAACCACAGCCTTGGCAAAAGATCAAAGAGCTGATCAGATTGGAGAGTTGAATCAATCAGAATATGGGTATGAGCAAATTAGACAAGCCCGGTAGGCTTGTGAGAGGCATCAAGACCATCTTCTTCCTTCTCACCATGGCCTTGTCTCTCCTCCTCTTCTCTGCTCCTGTCCTCCTTGTCATAACCGATGCCATCGTCCCATCTGCTCTCCTATCCGCCTCCCTCTCCCCTCTCTCCCTCAACCAGCTCTGTGCCAACCTCCGGGACTACGATTTCCAGGACTCCATGATCGATGTTCCTCTCATCTCTCTAGCCAGATCCATCATAATCTTCTGTAAGTATATATGTACGGTTGTTAAACTACACAGGTCACTTGTTTTTCACAGCTTTAGTTCTAGTGAAGGTGTATAATCTTAGCTAGCTATAAGAATCGAACTACCCATTAATTAATAAGATTGGAATATGGTAATTTTGATGATATCAACAGGTGTGTACAGCCTTTGTGACGGCCCTGGTCTGTCACACGGACCCTATCTGGCAATCACAAGCTTCTGCTCTGTGATATCGTTTGTGGTGGTATCAATGAAAGCCTGCGTGTTTGAGATGAAGATGAGTGGAGGAAGAGGATCAGATGGGGTGGTGAGGAATCTGGGAAAGGAGACATGGGTAATGGAGGCCATGCTTTTCTGCTCCATGCTGTTGGCCGTGGGACATATTGTGGTGGCATACCGGACAAGTTGCAGGGAGAGCAGGAAGCTACTTGTTTACAAGATCGATGTGGAGGCGGTAATAAAATTAACCTTCTTCCTAACTCCTTCACAATACATTTTATTTGCTTTTCACATTTAGACGTTGCGACGATTTATCGTCAACCATGGTTGCTCGTAGGCAACTTTCGATGTTGGGTCACATATCATTTTAATTTTTAATTTACAAATCGCAAGAGCGATGGTCAAGGCTTTTTGATGAACACATATTGGTTAGGCTTGTGGATTAATTACAACATGACCTGGTCTCTCACCTAACACCTAACATATATATATCATCAGCTCATCTTTGTTGTCCCCAACTGTTTTATCTTTGGCCGAGAAGTTTGGGTAGTTTGGCAGTTTAGTGACTTTTACCTATACCCTGTTTGGAAGGTGGGGTCCAGTATTTGGTCCTGGCTACTTTTACCATGAATTTTTTTATTTATTTTAGTAAATTATCACTCTTGCCCAGTTGCCCCCCTATTTTAATTTTTCTCCCCCAAGTTTTTCCTTTAAGTTTTTTATTAGTATATCTTCCAACAATCTTCCGTTTCATCTTCTAAGTCTAGATGCTCTTTTTTACGCTTCTATTGGACTGTTAGCTATAATATTGTTATTGGTTATGTAATCAAGAAGTCCAAAATTTTAAACTTGCTTAAACCGAAAGCTTTAAAGCTTAGTTTTCACGATGGTGGCAGTGGTAATAGTAAATAACTGGTCTTTGACGGTGGTGTGCACGGTAATAAAAAAATGTAACATGGAAGTCGTGGACCATGATTATTAAAAGGGAGTTATTGCTAATATAATGTGAAAGAGAAGGGTGGAACGGGTATCGTATTAGAAATGAAGGCACGGATCATTAATGATATATTGTAACATGAAATTAGATATAAGGGTACATTTGAAATATTTTTTAAAAAAAGATCATGAATGATATTTTGCCTTTTCTAAAAAAACATTTTAAGAGATGGTTTTGGTATCACATGACCCAATTGGTTTTGGGTTGGGTCTGACCCGATTATTGATCTTCTAAACCTTGATTAAATAAGCATTTAGGCAATAAAAGCCTTATATATTTGTTAATTCTAGTTGTAAATGTAGGAGATACCTTTTACTCATACCATACTGGCGTTTATTCATTGCATTGAGAAGTTCGTATAAATGACGAGTTGACTTTATTTCATTGCCATATTGTGGGCGTCATCCCGAACTTTTGAACTATGAGATAAATATATCACATACCAAAGAATTATTGATTTATTATCGAACACCTTAGCTTAGTCCCATATCTTAGGAAGTCTTGTTGTAATGAGTTTGAAGGTCTGTGTCCAGTTGTTCCATTAATGTCACCACGGTGAATCCTCAACATTGACGAATCTGAACTTGGGAACTCTGTTTTCAGCTGTAGAGATGGAGTTAAAAATATTATTGATCCCGAACTGCCCAGATTAAGTATGGTGAACACATGATAAGTGTGCAGCTCGTGATACCCACAGCTTAACCTAACTCAAATTTATCTAACAAATCTTGCAGGTTTCAGCATGGAAGAAGAGCTTTCACAACCACCACAAACAAGTACGAGTCAAATGATCCTGGGTATCAACTAGTTTTTGGTTTTTATGGCAAGGAGCCCTCACTCCATGGACTGAGAATCTGCAGCAGGTTTTACTTGTGCCTCTATCTGAGTAGAACCAGCTTAATGCACGACGAGATGGAGAAACTAGCCACCATGCAGTAGTCCATCTTCTTTAGATTATAAACAGAGCAGCCGAGTAGCTGTGTACATACAAGTTAGAGTACAATTAGTGCTTGTAACATCAATCTCTCGAGGTGAGTAGAGAGAACAATTTCCCTTTATGGTGGGAATTACACGGGCATTTTACATTGTTGCCTTCGTGGTCATGAAAATCGTGATCAAAGAAAGACTAACACATCTTCCTTTCTCTCAGAAATTTCTTCTTTTTTGGTGATTGCAACTTGCAATAAAATTTGACCTCCGAAATTTTGTTTATAAAATGTTCATTAATCGAACAGAGTCCAATGGAACGAATACCAATTTATAATTTTCGATCTTCAAACGTCTATCTAGTGTATATCATACGTTCCTGGCCATCTACACGCCACCATTCTATGCTAGTGAGTTCTTAATGAAGCATTACAGATGGTGATTCCTCACATGCCGCACGTCATGGAAACTAGTCGGTCACCCATGTCAAGCACGATCATGTTTAACAAAATATTAAAATAGCAATTTTCAAAGCAACCATTTCTCACTTTGTAGCCGTGGCTGAGAGTGCAGCCCTTGTTTTCCAAAGTTCAAAATTTGTTTGCCTCCTGTTAGATCACAAATCCGTCAAGTAAACCCAACAAATATACCTGATTATCATTTCAGGTGGTGTAAGTGAGCAAGTTAACGACACTCATCATCTAAACTACAACAGTTATCCATCTCTTTGGTCAAAAAACAGCCATCCATCAAATATGGATCAGGACTGGCTAAACCAAAAACACAGAAATAAGTGAAAAGGAGCAGAAGTATTATGTTTTGACAAATGCATTCCAGACATTTAGAAACAATGTCACAGTTGCAGTAGAAGTCCATCTCCAGGCCCCATTGATAACATTTTTTCATTTCTTCAAACTATTGTTGTTGCTCCTACTGCCCCCAATTGCAGTCAAAGCCCATGACTGCATTTACTGAAACGAAATCTTGCAATCAGCTTCCAGCCGTAACTTATTCCAACATCTTGCAATGGTGATTGATTCATACAACAGTTCTACAAGTGAAAAGCTTGTAGAAGGAAGTAAAACGCCTAAAAGCACACAATTCACACCAGCAACTCAACCGCACCGGGAATTACACAAAACTTTCTTGGGAGAAAACCCAAATGTTCTCCATCAGATTGAACATATATGCTCCCACTCGAAAGAATTTCCTCAACTTCGATTGACAGCACACTGCAACATTTTGCAAAAATTATATATACAAAACTTGCAAATTCTTATGACATATCAAACAGTCTGAATTTTTTTAGGATTATTACAACTTTTTAGGTCAGTTTATGGCTGCCAAAAATAATCTGGGTCACAACAAGCATCAAGTGATTCAAATGAAACTCCAGCCTTAAACTTCATATTTGATTAAAAACAAAAAAATAAAATAAATTAAAATGTTAAAGATGCCTCAAACTATACTAATTCAAATTTTACATTTAAAATTTTCAACAATTATAAACCCCTTTTGGGATGAGTTTAAAAAAGAAAAGGAAAAAGGTGTTTGATATTGACAATGGATGGATCATGAAACTTTAAGTTCTCTTTATCAACACCAGAAATAAGATTTTTTCCACTATTTCAAAGGCAGGGATTTCTTCGTTACAAACATTGGTGAGGCTACAATATGAACCAAAGAAGAACTTTCTTTTTTTTTTTGGAAGCAAAGATGCAACTTTACTGCTAAAATATAGAGACTAGATAGAAGGAAGCTTAGGATAGTGGTAAGCCACCTAAATAGTATAGCAATGAAGCTAAAAGCAATTTTAGCACTTGAATTAGAAGGATGATTCTACTCACGTCCATATTATCCTTCTTAAATGCTGTTAATTTACACATGCACTAGAACAGGGTATATAAAACATGCTCAACTAGGCAATCAATAGCTAAGCACTGAACAATTATACTGCAGGGAATGTTTGCGTAATAGAATGATTTTATACCATAGTATAAAAATTAATAGATAAAAGGCAGATTTCTTATTCTTCGATAACCAATAATGTATGGCATGTATATTCTAATTAAAAAGGTTATAAATCATGAACCAATAGACATACCCAGCAAAATTAAACCTTAAAAAAGCAACCTGCAAGAACTGGATAATCAGTCATAGTAATAGATAAATGGCACAACCTTCTTGAGCACACATTCTTTTCGGATATGTGTGTTCCACCATACAGTTTGTGTAGTTTAAAAACAAAGTCATACCACTTGAAGTCTTGAAGAATAACAACCTGAAGTACATACAAAAAACTGCTGAATAAAGTAAGAGTTATCCAAATTCTCTACAAAGCATCTAAATGAATGCTGGGTGAATGGATTAGATTCGAACAAGTAAACTGAACCTCAAAATTCCCATCGCAAGGGTCAGCACCAGGGGTGATTTTCATGCCACCACCAAAATATTTGCCATTTCCTATGCAAAGTGCTGTAACATTTGAAAATATTTCCCATTCTCCATCATTGACCTACAATAGGCCCAGTAATTAGTGAAGTAAAGACAGTCTAACTAGTTACAAAAACGTACAAGTTTACTTTCATGGCAATAGAAAAATATTTGTTAAACACACGTGGTCTTTAGCTGCAAAGGATGTTTTGTTGTTTTAGATGCATTACTCAGCTGCCTCGCCACAGGATAAGGATAAACGTTTCCATTTCCTTGCGTCATATTTATATGAGATTCCTAAGTAGTAGCATATATTAGTGACTCAAGCATACTGGCAAGTTCCCAATCAACTGACATAGACGATCTTTGCTTAGTTAGTTGCATTCTAATTAAGTTTGAAGTTAAAATTGATTTCCAGTTTGTTTTGGCTGTTTCCTTAAAGGTAGAATGCTTGTTTCTTAAAAAAATTTAGTAATCCCCAGCCAATTAACCATCTAATTACGTGTCAATCCCATGGCCCAAAATCCCTGTCTATCATTTTAGTATGCGTGCACAAAACAGAGACTACTGCCCTGTATCTATGCATCAATCAGTCTCCAACAATCTCTCAATTACCTTTATTCTTAAAAGTAAATAAAAGAGATGAAACTAAGGTAAGCAAATAGAAGAAAGTTCAGACCACATTGATCTTATTATCAGTTGTTTTAAAATGTTAAGAGAAAAAGAAAACAGATAAGCCAAGTTTCACCAGTCCCAACCCTATAGAGAAGTCCACTTATCAAAACTGTCATTCAATCCCTGATGAAAGTGAAAAGTAAATACCTATCAACATTATTGTTAACTTCAGAGGTGATGCTAATTCTAATCATTTTAAAAGTAACATAAATCATATACAAATTACTTAATTTCAAACACGCTCTTACTTCAATCTATTTCTGCAATAAAATAATTCACAAAACTATAAACAAAATCGCCATCATAATAGCAATAAAATCCTATACAAACCTTGATCTTTAGGTCCCTATTAGAATGGCCCATGAAGGCTTGCAACGCACCAATGATATAACACAAATTTCCAAAGCTTTTATATTTGGCAGCAAAATAGCCTGCCTTTGCACTCCTACAGACTTCAGATAATATAAAGTGAAATAAGATATTACAAGGCAAAACAAAAAATTTCAAAATCGAAGATGCTTACAGATGAATATCCGCAACATTTATAAAGTAGTGGCCTTCGTTAGTCTTTCCTTTAATATAACCAACATCAATTCTAGACCGGCTACCTGTTCAATAAATATTTTTATAAGCATTATTCTTAAAGGAAATGTGAAGCTTTTAGACGTTCTTTTCTCAAACCAATGCACAATTGCTTGTAGTAAAAATCATGTTCTAACACCACCTTGCTCACAGCCAAAAGTAATGTATACTAAAGTATAAAAATTAATTCATCATACACGGATTCCATCTGGTAAATTTCAAATCAAATGGTCCCAAATTCAGACAAACCTCTGTATGCCTATTACTAAAAAGCTCATATTTATGACTCGTTCTGTATAGGCAGCTAAAAGGAAACAAACTTCTTCTGCAAGGTTAATTTAAGGAAAAGGTATCAATCTAAGATACAACTCTTGACATGCCTTTCCCAGATTGTGCGACATCTCCTGACCCAGTTGAGACTATCTCAGTGAGATTCCTAGAGAGATATTACCAAATCCAGAGAAAATAAAATCAAATAAAATAAGGAAACCTTATCTAGAATAAATTTTCATGTTCACCCAAGACTGAGATGTCGGTCCTTCAAGAAAATCGACATTTCTTCTAGATTTCTAAGTAATGAAAATCATGCAATATATATCAACTTCAAAAGATGTCTTAAAGCCTCAAGAAGAAATCTTATCGTCCAATTTCTGGTTACTCAACCTTCCAATTCCTCTTTTCTTTTGCCATCAACCCATCTACAATTATTTTCCATGAAATACTTGCCTTTCCTAGTACATTGATACCAGAGGGTTCTTATTTTGCCCTTCATATAACAAAGATAATTATAAACCTGGGCCCAAAACATCAAACCCCATAAGGCATGAAAACATCAAGATTGACTAAAGATTGTTTAAAACAAAGTCCGACCTTTTTACAATTTTTCTACACTAGTATTGATTTTCCTTCTTGAATCTCTAAGATAGTGTGACAATGTTATATAAATGTGCTTTGTTTACTTATTTTACTTAGTACGTATTACAATAAAAATTCTACTTCATCTTCCTACTTGATCATTGCCATTTGCCTAAAGAAAAGCAAGAAAGATATTAAATAACCTCCTGCAATGCGTTCAATAGCTTCATGGGCGTCATTCTTCCTGATAGAAAAATAAAACATAAAGAGAGAATAAAATGACAAGCATCTAAATACTGCAAGACAATGCAACAAAGTTTAAGAGCCAACCATCCAAATGTTCGAGCAAAATCTGACCCAGTGCCCAATGGAATGAGCTGCAAGTAAATGCAAAGTAAACAAGTGTCCAGCAAAAAATGGGACAAGGGAACTTAGATTGGAACCTAAATGTTGAAATAATTAAAACAACATACACCAACTGCAGTTTTCTTCAGTGTCTTGTGGACAGTTGAAGAAAGAGGTTCCCCTGCCCAAAAAAACCCATTTATAACCTACAAATCATCAAAGAAAAATAAAACTCATCTGCCCTTTTTAATTCTACAGCCATGTAACTCAGTGATCACAACAGGAACCATATCACACACAAAGAATTAAAGAAGGATTGAGTAAAAAATAAAGTTGTCACCATCATAAACATTAGTGGCATCACTCTATTTCAACTCCATCGGGTTCAAAGAATTCTGTTCAAGCAGTATATTCACAAAAAAATTCATCCAGTCGTGCAGGTATAACACTTTTAGACACACAGACCTTCATGACCCTCAACAACATTCACACAAATGGCCATTTTTTAAAAAAGTATATCTGATGCAGAAGAATGATAAATACGGTAGGAGCTCTATAAGCTTCATATTTCCCAATAATTTTGAGTTACATATTTCCCAATATAGATAACTGCATTGCCAATCCTAAGGTCAGACAAAGGACGAGGGCAGGCATCAAGAAAGCATCTGGCCATCAAACATACAATCACATTTTAAGATCCATGTCCTTGAAACTATCCTTAATACTATGTGGAAGAAGAAGAAGATGAAGAAAAAGAAGAAGAAGAAGAATATTTCTCCATATAGTTAGAAGTCGTTTCCTATTTCAGCTACTTACACTTGTGATTGTAAGTAGGAATGGCTTAAACCTATAACTACACATGTAAAACTGCAGTGGCATTCAATATCGGCTATATGTTGTCCTTTCTTTCTACAGATATTTATAGAAGAAGATACGTTGAGTCACTGGCTGAGTAACCCACGGATAATTTATGAATGTAGAACCTTGTAAAAAACATTATTTCAATCTCAACATTGTATAAAACATGCAAAAAAGCTTCTTCATCAAGTAACAAATTTGTAAATGCAGATGAATTCGCGTGAAAAATGCTCACTATACCTCATGGAGTGTACCATCACCACCAACTGCGATCACAGCCTCTGCTCCTTCTCTTATGGCCTGCAGAAATAAACCAAAATCAATAAAAAAAATTCAACCAAGATGTGAAATACCAACAAGCTAGTTGTAATACATAAAGAAATATGTGTACCTCTCTTGTCATGTCGATTGCATGAGAAGGACCGGATGTGAAAGATTCATTAATCTGGCAACAAAGAAAGTAAAATAATCGCAGCTTCTCAGGACCACGTAAGTTGTATCGGATCACAAAAAAACAACAACAACAACAATGCATTCGAATAAGGGCTAGTAATCAAATCTAACAAAGCAGTTCCATAAAAACCTCTCCCCCTAGCTAGCAGAATATAATTTAACTATGGGCATTGTCAAATACACCAATTTCCTTCACGCAAGAGCCAAATTAGATACCGTCAACGCTGTCACTACTGCCGATCAAAAAAAAAATTTTAAAAAAAAGAAAAGAGAAGAAAAGGCATTATGTCTATAGCACCCAAGTAAAGATAAAGAGGAAAAACAACTGGAGAGAGCAGAGAAACAATACACGGTAGTGATTTCCCAATCTAGATTTAAGATAAGGCAACAACTTCTTCCACTCCCGACCAGTTCGCCCATTTGCCCCTACACAGATCAAGCCAACAAAAAAAACATACATACATATATAAATATATAAATATGATGCCAGCTCCGAGGAATAAAAAAGAAGAAGAGTAATGACAATAAGAAGAAGCTACCTCTGGGATTGACGACAAAGACGAGATCGCCGCCACCGCGGGAAGATGCGGGGGTGGGGGGAGTGGGGGAGAGGTCGAGAGGGAGGAGAGGAGTGGGCGGCTCTCACCGAGAAAAGGGAGAGACGGCCACCGGCATCCCATAAACCATCTACTCCGCCCAATCTTGTTCGCCACGCTATGGTAGGATTAGGACGGGATCCAAAATCATGAAACGGAGCACAGAATTGGAGAATTTGGCGGCGAACAAGTCAAGGACACGAGGGACGTGCAGGAGAATAAGAAAATGCGCGCGAGTTCCTACCTACGCTTCCGCTTCACGTGCAGGTGCAGGCGTGGGAACGAAGAATGGGGACAGGAGGGGGACTCCAAATCATTGAATTCCAAATCGTGGATACATATCTATCGCCATACTTCGACACGTGTCAGATATTGAAGTGTCCAATACGAACCTCAAAACATTTTTTTCCTTTTATTTTGCTACTTTTAAGATTTATAAAAAAAAAACTTAGTCTACTCTAAAAACGATCAATTTTGTCTTCTACATATTTTTTTAGTTCATTTTTATTTAAATTTCATCATTCTTTTATAATTTATATTTGAAAAGTTAAAATAAATGACATCGCACCTTTTCCTATTATAATTTTTTGCTTTATTTAATTTTCCTTGTAGTATTTGTACATTTTACGCATTTTTTCAACTTTTTAATAAAATATATAATAATTATTTTTTTAAAGATACTGCTTTTTAAATTTGCTTTAGGTATGACTAGGCACTCTATATTTATATTAGTACAACAAAAATAATATTTATTGTTATATATTTTGACAAATAATTATTATCATGTAAATCTTAATTATTATCATGTTTATTTATAAAATGACTCTAATTTTATATGTGAGATGTGTGAATACTACTAATCCATTCATCAATTATTAATATTTATTAATATTTAAGCAAAAAATGAATTTAAATTAATATTTTATTTAATATTTTAATAAAATATTATTATACATCTTATTGATTCACTTTAAAGCAATAGGTACTAAATCGATACGTATTGGATTTCGATATGCAAGGACTTCGAGCATACGATATATTTTGGTGAAACGATACGACATATGTTGCTCTAAATGATGTTTTTGCATAATTTTAAATAGGGAAAATTAAGGTGAACTGCACCTACTTATATGAATTACACATTTAAATTTAATTAGTCCTATAAAATAAGATTTATATATATGAAAAATAGAGTACATATGTAGGAGGTGATAAAATTGTATCTTTTTTATATCAATATGCCTTACTTTTGGATTTTAAAAAATGCATTAGTTAATAAATATTTTTAAAATAATTTTAATATAATTATTTTAATAATTAAGATGAAATGGTTAGAAGTATTGGATTGAGTTGAAACTTAATAAAAATGCACTAGCCAATGTCGACACCATAACCCCAACCCCAGCCATCACCACTGGGACGCCATATCCCCCCACCCAGGGTCGAGCCCACTAAGACGGCCTAGTCCAATGCCACGACCGAGTCGAGGGCCCGGCCAAAAGTAGCCTATATGTTGCTTCTCACCACCCTCCGGCTTTGCGGTGACATTGAGGGTTCGGCCATTACATTGGCCTAGTACCGATGAATAGAACAAGGCACAACCATTGGGAAGTAGCTATTTCTAAGCTCTTGAAAGGAGTACGGACGGCTGTATGCTTCCCGGTATTTAAGGGTTTGAGTGGGCAAAGCTGATATGTCTCAGAAGGGGAATGGTTTCTTGCAGAGGCCCAACCTCCCTTCAAACCCTCAACTTCGGGATCATAATGTTCAAATGAGTTGTTTGTTTCCCCTAGGATATGGACTCGGAGTTCGTCAGAATTGTTAGCCGTCAGGTGATTCATTTCTGCCAGTCTATAAGAAAACTGAAAAAAATGAAAAAAAGGATTTGGACTAATCATCTGGTTCTCCTTCCATCCTTAAAAATGCAATACATTTTACATGCATGCATACAAAGTAGAATTGCAACATTTTTTAAAAGAAAAAGAAAAAACATTAAAATTATCTGTAATATTCCAACTGTACAACTTCGAAATTTTGTATAAGCATACAAAATGAATGGGAAGAACATACATTAACTTGTTTAAAAAGATACACCACTTCTAGGACTTGATTTTTACCGCTACACTTAACTCAGACAACTGTACCAGCAATCTTCGGTTAACAAATTAATTGGAGAAGAAGTAAATCTACACCTTAAATGGTTTTAGTTAGCTATTCGCTAAACTCCAACTTAAATCTCTGAATGTTGGATGTTCTTTTAATGTCATACAAATATAATTAGTTGTTTACATTCTTTATATTCTATTCATTCATTTCACTCTTTTGAGAACAAGAAAAATACTTCTTGAATATTTAATTTAGTACAAATAAAACGGAGAGATAGCATGAAATTTTCAGTAGACATATATGCCATAAGCAACTAGGATTTAAAAGTAAATCTAATTTATTTTAACAGAATATAATACAAACAAAATGAAAAGATAGCATAATGTCGGGTGAATATGCCGTAAATTATATAAGCAAATTCTTCTTCTTTTTCTTCTTCCACTCGGTGCCTAATAGGTGTCAGGGGCATAGACCCTAGATTAGGATTCATGCAAGTACAAATGATAAATTTTTTAAGGTAGGATGCCCTTCCTCACACTACTCTCCTCTTTTATCCGGGCTTGAGACAGGCAGTCATAAGCAACTACCATGTAAAAAAAAGTCCACCTTATTAACAGAATATAACAAACTTTCCCCTGGCCATGGAAACCATTAATATCAAAGTTTCCGATGATCCTCAAGCTACTTAGATTGAAATCCCTTAAAGCTAGTGGAGCAAGGGTAGAGAATATAGAATCAAGAGGAAGGTGTGTATGGATATCAATGAAGAGAACCAAGATTTCAATTTTCAGAAATATCAGCTAATCAGTCAACCAGTGTTGATAAGCAAGTTCACTTCATGAGCTCAAGAATAGCTTGTTTGTCATATTATTTTTCACCAACAAACAGTGAGATGCCTTCACATCACTTAAGAAAATATCTGTAACAAAGGAAGTCTTGTTTTGTTCGACCAAGATTGAAAAGAGCACTAATTTAGTACTTGCAGTAAGAACTATTACTGAGTACTTTAGCAATGACCAGTTTCGCCACAATCAAAATAGATGATGGAATAAATTTTGCATTAGTAATAACAAAGTTGAACCAATTGCACAGTTATTAAATGTACATAAAGTCGATGGACGTTTCAAGAAATTCAATGAATCGTACAAATAAAAGAAGAATGATAAATATTCAAAGCTAATGAAGTACTAATCTCAAGCAAAGCTTGTTCCAATTACAGGAAAATGATACCTGAACCATAAGTTTTTTATTGACAGTATTTGACTTATAATTTCGCAAAATATACACACAATTGGTATTTGGATAATGCGAAGTATTGAGTGACCATTGACAAGATGCACTAAATGAAATTTTGCTTAATGCTGTTTTTATTTGCGATTAATTTTTCTTCTTTTAACTTATCTCAAAAAATATATTGATCCTACTCTAAAGTTATAGTCAGATTGGCAATGCCTTGAGCATTCGCAGAATTTTCATTTACTTGCAACTAGTTTATGCAGTTTATAACATGAAAAGTATTTTCCCTTGTTGTGCATTAAGTGAACATTGACAACATGCACTAACCACGATGTTGTTTAATGCAATCTTGCTTTTATCTGCAACTATTCTTTCTTTCTTTTTCTTCCCCATAAATCCTAAATCCAAGATCTTAAGCCCAGGATTGGGACCAGCAATGAGTATTTAAAAAGTTGCAACTAGTCTAATTTGCAGTTTATAATAAGAAAAGCAAAATTCCTTGTATACTTTCTGATTCATGCAACAGTTATAACACAAGTTTATCCGGATGTGTGTTTTACAAGTATTTGAAGTTACTTCCTCCTAGAAAAACATCTTCTCGAACTCAGAGGAAAAAACTCACTAACCTCCAAGATGATTACTTTCTAATGAGGAGAACCACAGTATGAGCAGCAATGCTCCGATTCTCCCCAAGGCTATCAACCTTCTCATGGGTCTTAGCTTTGAGGTTAACAACCGAAGGGTGCGCACCCAGCAGGTCACATAGATTGGCTCTGATGGCCTCCTTGTGTGGGCTCAGCTTTGGCCTTTGCAGAATCAAAGTAGCATCCAAGTTCCCAAGTTCATATCCCGATTCATGCATCAACCTCACCTAACAATATCATATCAACACTTCAATTTGGCAATCAAATCAATAACAAACTCGCACAAAAACAGATCAAACTCACAGCTTCCTTCGTGAAAACTGAAGAAGCAGCACCCTTCCACTTGGGGTCGGTATCCGGAAAGATTTGGCCGATATCGGGCAGACCCAGCGCACCCAGTATAGCGTCCACCACGCAGTGAAGCAGCACATCCCCGTCGGAGTGCGCTTCACAGCCACGGTCGTGGGGATGCTGATGCCCCCGATGATAAGCGGGTAGCCCGCCTCCAGACGGTGGAGGTCGAAGCCGTGGCCGACGCGGAAAGGGAGCGACGGCGCGGGCTTCGACGCCGGGGTGGAGTCCGCCGCCGCGTCCACGGTTGTAGCCGCCACCGGTGGAGTGGGGGCGGCTCGGACAGTGAGAATATGGTAGGGTGGGCAACGGAGGCGGGGGATGGGAAGGGAAGAGGGAGATGAGACGGGTAGGGAAGGGGAGGGGTTTCTGAGAAATATGGTGGGAGTGAAGGAGACGAAGGGGAGGCGAACGCCATGGTTTTGGTTGGTTGGGAGAGACGAAACAAGGCCCGGGCGTTGTGGCCTCAAAGAAACAGACCCAATTTAGAGTGTAGTAAACGGTCTTTGAAAAAAAAGTAATAGCTGCTGTTGGAACATTTTTACAATTTTTTTTGTAATCTTCGCTATTTTTTAAAAAAACTATTTTTTATAAAACTCTTCAAATCGAGATTTTAAGTTAAATAAAGTGAATATCAGCCAGCGTGATTTAATTTATTTCAATTCGACTTGATTTAAATAGGAGTTTGATATTTTATATTAAAAATATCTTTATATATATAATTTTAAATTTTAATTAATTTTACTTTAGATTGTGCTTGTACTCAAATCAATTTGATTATTTATAAACTTTCGAACTCGTAGCTGAATTTAAATTCACAAAAACTCAACTTGACTTGCCCCATTAAACAACCCATCTAACTATTAAGTGTTGATTATTGTTGTTTTGTTGCTAATTTTCAGTTTTGCTTATGCCGTCATCTAAATTAAATAAATGTTTATATTTACTGTCTATTTTTTAGTGTTTTATATTAAATTAGACTATTAAGGTAAAAATAGACTAATTGCTGTATATAAACCATTTATGGTTAACAGTGGGGTTTAGCAGCTGCGTATTAACTATTTAAATGATATAATTATTGTATTACATTTTATAAAAAGTGAAACTTAGTAAATAAATAAATTTATGAGTATAAATGTACATAACCAATGAATTTTAATAACATTTATTTCGATTTTCCTCGAAGAACAAAAAATGTTATGTGTTTTAGTTATAACATCTTTACATGATTTGTTAATTAAAAAAAGGTTACAAAGGCAACCATTTTAGAACGGGGTAGTAAGGGTATGGAGAACCCACTCCACAAAACCCAACCTTGCGTCATTGACTCCTTAAAAGCGGGTATTTCCATCCAAGCCCAAAGAAGTAGGGTACAGAAAAAAACGCATTAGGATTTTGTTCGGTCGACCAAACGAATAGGCACACCATTCCGTGCGAACTCGGTTCGTTTGGTTAATTTTATTTTAAATTTTAAATAATATTTTAAAACTCAAAATTCAAAATTGACTTAATATGTACCAAGTAGAGTTGCCTCGGGTGGAGTCTGAGTATATTTAGAGTCATTTATATTAAATTTTTTATTATATAAATAAAAAATTATATAAAATTAATAAAAATTATTTTTAATATTTAAAATTAATAAATATATAATTTATATTATTTAAAAATATTATTTTAATTAATTACAAAAATAACATATTTTGATAAGTTTTATAACACAGAGAATCAATTATTAATCAATAACTTTGAAATTATTTGCAGAGTTTGACTCTTTAAACTACGAAATCAAATCAAGAAGAGTTTTGGAATAAAAAAGAAAAAATTAAAACTATTTTTAACCTGATTCATCGGCTGCATCGCGACTAGTTTGGCTCACCGAGCTAGTTGTCTGCATCATGAATAGCGTAGTTGAGTGCTGCTCCCCGTGTGATGCACGGGGATGGATGACGTAGTCAGCAGTTCATTTCATGGAGTGTGAGCATGATTCACGCATCAGTAGCTCATAAGCATGAGCGCTTGACGGCACTGATCTCGTGCATTTCAAGGTGGAAAAAGGAATGACAATCGACCTGATTTCTTCAGTGTTCAGACAGTCGTCTATTTGCAATATAAAAACTCACAATAGAATAATAGGTTCTTCAAATTCCAAATTTGTAATATGGGAAACTTGGGTGCAAACATAAGTCTAAACCTTGCAGTCCTGCTCCTGCAGCTTCAATGGTTCTTCAGTTAATGATAAAAACTAAAAGGTTTGCCATTTGACCCGCTATGAATTGAAACTAGAACTATTTAAGTTGAAAAGTTTTGGAGCACTGTTGTGTTTTATATGAAATTTTCTCAGGAATTTGGCAAATATGATATTGAAGTTGAACTAGCAATCAATTCACCATCATGGAACTAAATGTTCCCGGGAATATGTATGCATCATACTAGCGTGTCGACGATTAAGATGTATCATGATTAATTAAGTACATGCACGAGTTCCAAATCCTAATTTCAAAAACGACCAATTCTAATTTATAATTAGCAATGAATCATGATATTCATGCAAAACCATTAAGACAGTTCCGATTTCACTCCACATGGAAAATGAAATATTTTTGTAATTGTCATGTCTATAATTCACTAAAAAGTCTGTTTGGATAGGGAAAAATTGAGATAAAAATGACATGAGAATGAAAGAAGAAAAAAAGAAAAAATTAATCTTCATTCCATTTTTTTTTCAAATTTTGACACCTATTTCCCCTCGCTTCACACCTTAAAATGCACCGTTCTTATTCTTAACCCGAAATGAAATGAACGAGGGGAAGAGGCCAACGATAGACACTAACTCCCCTAAAATTTATCATTATCACTTTTTATCGTTTCAGGGTATTTTTTGTAAAAAGTTATCCAATTTTTTTTCAAATCAAATAAATAAAAATATAAAATAAATATTTTTTGTTTACATTTTTTCTCACTAGTGTTCAAACAGACCCTCCTAATTAGTATGGAATGCGAGGACCTAGCATATCATCTCATACTCCTTTAGCATGTGATCAATTAATCCATATATGTTTTCTTCGCAACAACAATATTATGATGTTCGGGCCCTTTTGACCGGCCAAAGTTTAAAAAGTAAATATAAATCATCCAGCAATTCTGAAGTCACAGAGTGATCGCATTGCAAGTGTAAAGGAAGCAAGACAACTTTCCTTTTGTTCATTTTAGATAGAGATGTCAACAGATATCAAATTTGCAGACAACATTCATGCACATCTAGAATTCATGCACGGTGATGCATCTTCTTTAACTACCCACGCAAAAGACAAACGCATGAATCTGCGCAACACGCGCACCAGCAACAAACCCACTCCGCTCATGGTGACACGAGACTTTAGTCACCTCCAAGGCGTGGACTTTGTCCACCTTCTTACTGCAATGACAACATGGATCCTCCACCGCAACATGGATACTCCACTGCTTAGTGTTAGAGAGTGCTGGACCAGTGAGCTAGCTACCACAAAGAGGGCAAGAATATTAGATAGCTGCTAGCGACGGAAGCTCCGACCCTGGCGTGTTGGGCCATCCTCTTCGTCCTTGAGCTTGACCCCAGTGTAGATGGTGGCTCCCATTAGAGCACCTACAACCGGCGCCACCATGTATATCCATAGCCCTTTGTAGTTTGCCGCTGCAATGGCCGGCCCAAGCGTCCTCACCGGATTCATTGACCCTCCGCTCCCAGGCCTGCATCACCCATTATCATTACACCAGCTCTTGTGAAGAATGTCGTACAAATAGAGTACGTGAATGTCTGTGTTACAAGTATTAATTAGGCGTCGTCCTATATATAATTCCCACCTAGAGCTAGCTATACATAGATATTAGCACATTCGTAAGAAAATTATCTGACCCGGCTATGAGAATATTGAGCATAACAGTAGCTCCCACTGCAATGCCCGCCAACTCCCCCACCTACATTAAAATCAACCCAATACCATTAGAAGACGGCGAATAACGTGACGCACCAAGATCTAAAGAAGAAGAAAACGAACAACATGATAATGCATACAGCGCGGGTGTCGGTGGCGACGGCAGTGACGACGAACATGAGGTTGAAGGAAATAATAAACTCGAGGAGGAAGGCCTGGGCGAGGCCGACGGCGGGGACGGTGACGCCGCCGGAGAGGAAGAGGGTGGAAGATGGCCTTGAGGGCCAAGGAGGCGCAGATGGAGGCGGAGATCTGGGCCATGATGTAGGCGGGGACGTGAGCCCAAGGGAAATGGCGGAAGCCGGCGAAAGAGATGGTAACGGCGGGGTTGAGGTGGGCGCCGGAGATGTGGCCGGTGGCCAGGATGACTATCATCACCGCTAGGCCGGCGCAGCCGGCGTTGCCTATGAGACCAGTCGGCGACTCGTATTTCTGATTTACGATCGGCGCCGCCGTTGCAAAGAATATGAGGATGAAGGTGCCAACAAACTCCGCTCCCAGCTTCAATAATCATGTCCAAAACAGCTCGTTTAATTAGTACAATCACAATATTAGTATACAGTGCTACAAGGTAACACTAGATAGTAGAAAGAATCAAATACTATAAAAATGAAATAGTAGCTAGCTAACTAGCCAAAAAATGAAAAGATTAGCAGCATATAGATTAATCAGTTCTAAAACTTTCTTCGATGATCAGAAGAAGAGGAAGATCGTTGTAGCCAAGAAATCCCATTTCGACGATACGAACTTTGAAAAAATGAACAGCATAGGAAAGTGAGCAAGCTCATTAGAAAGCTCGAGGTAATTAATTAATTAAAATCACTCTAGCTTAATATGATACTAACTGCCTTTAATATAGTACCAATGAATTATCAATTACCTTCTAATTGCTAGTATCATTATCAATATTAGTATACCAATTATAAAATATAATAATTAGTGACCCCGAACCACATGCGACGACGGCATGAGCTCAATCAATTATGAGAGAGAAAGTCAACCATGAATCTCTCAAATCAACCCAGTGAGTGGATTCATACAACCGACCATATTAAAAAATAAAAGAAAAATCCATGCAGTCAACATTAATCACTAGCAATGAAAAAGAAATAAATATAAGACGGGGGAGAACCACAAACTCGTATTTCTTCCAGTAGGATGTTATGAAAGGATGCAACATACATACATACATGAGCTCAAGGAGTCAAGAGTGTGAAGTTGTTCATGTTTAATGGGTTACTAGCGTCAAATAAGTTGGATATATGTAATACAGTGTTGATAGATTAACCAAAAGAAGCAGCATGTGGGGAAAAGAAAAGATCAAGATGAAGTGATTGATTCTCCAAAATACTAATAATGACGATGATGATGATGTGATTGATGACTGTGAAGGTTGAGTAGTAGTAGACTAATGACTAGCGAGGTACCTTGCGGGTGAGGGAGACGTCGGGCTTGGGGAAGTCGGAGAGGCCGCAGGGAGTGTGTGGAACCCAGCCATCAACGGGGAAGCAGCGGTAGCCGCAGTGGCCCATCGACTTTCGGTCGTAGGAAAGGGAGTCGATGCGGTGGTGGTGGGATGAGAACAGGGGAGCCCCGGTGTGCCCGGTGTCCCTGGCGCCGTCGGCGCTCTTGGCGTCTCCCCCTCCGACTCTGCCATATTCTCCTTTTCTTGATCCTCTCTTCCTTTCAGACACAGCTCTCTCTCTCTCTCACACACTATCTGAGGAGATCACAGGGAAGTTGCTTTATGAAAACATTAGTGAGATATGCACATAATCACACCCAGCCATCTTACACGTGATAAGAATCGCTTCTAAATATTGGTCAGGTCAAAAACTTCAAGTAGAGATCAATCTTTGCTGGGGGAAAACGATCGAGTTTATGAGGTAGTGAAGAATGAACTAGCTCTTACATGATCTGAAGGGATTTTTGTGTAAGTGTTAAGCTAATTAGGAGACAGTAGGAGGCGTGAATCCAGTCTAGAAGGAGAAAACAAAATCAGAATACTTGTCAAGGAGGAAAGGGTAAGCTACCGACACAGATTCACAAAAAACGGAAAGGCTCACTGTTGATCACTCTAAGTCAACAGCTGTAGTAAGGCAACGGTATAAGCACAAAACAATCGATCTGATAGTTAGTCCAGTCCGAAGAACCAGGACATCTTAAGTAGAAACGAGGATGAGAGGCAGGATGACTGGTCCAAGAGAGAAGCTCAAAAAGCGATGAAGAGAATGACAATGGCGGATCGCTAAGGAGATGGGTATTTAACAGTATGAAAAGAAACGGCGGTTTTAGATTCAAGATGGTGTGTTATACTAAGTAGCGTAAATTGATCTTCATTGTATATAAAATGTGGTTGCATGATCCTATTTGATTGTGAGCTTATCGAAGTCCGTCATCAGTAATTAATGTAACAAATAATTGCAGATGCTATTTTATAATAGAATTATTTTGTCGCATTCTGTGACCCTCCTCCGACAAAGTGACAGCGGTCGCTGCTAGCTCGTGGCAGAGTTGAATTTATACCACGTTTGAAGGATCCTCACCGTCGAATGCATGACGCCGTTTTGTTTGATTATCATACGAAAAAAATTAAGATCGACATGACTTTGCATCTGATGATTATTTTAAGTTTTCTTTTCTTAAAAGAAAAAAATTTAACCGGTGAACCATCTTTTCTCTAAAAAAGAAGAGGCATCTACGCAATGCAAGAACAACGACCCGAACATGAAAGTACTAGTTTTTTTAATAAGAAAAACATAGAGGAATTTACCGAGAAATGAGCATAGTTAAGGCCATAAAGAGCTCGGTTATGACTCGGTCAATACTATTAACCTAATTTCTAAGATTTTATTATAACTAAATTTTAACCATTTTGTTGTTAGTTAAACGGTTAAAATTTGGCTAATTTTTACCATTTTACATGACTACATCTACCAATAAAAAATATATAAAATAAAAAATAAAAAAATCATAACCGTCAAAAATAACATCTCATACAAAATATATAATATTTATAATATATAAATTAAAATAAACTAATATTATACCTATAACAAAGAGAGAGTCTTCAGTATTTTGAGCTCCAATCATTACCATAATTTTATGCAAAATATGTTTGAAATAAAAAAATCCATGTTTATAGGTTGTAAGAAGGTTAGGATATAAAATTAGGTTTTATTCATAAACTATATAAAATATCACAATTAGCTTTAGTGAGATCAATTAATAGTTACAATTAAACTTATTGTCAAGTTCTTCACCATTTTCTAAATTGGTGAATAATTTCCTCTCCACATTTAAATTATTTAACTCGGTACAATTGATAATTTGGTAAATCGACTAACCATTTACAACCCTATGCATCATCATCGAATCTATTAAAAGCGGGTAAATAATAATGAAAGATGAAATCATAATTCTAGACTTTTTTGTCCACACTTAATAAATGTAACACTTAAAAAAAACATAAAATTAATATTTCATCCTTCCAATCATAAAATACTCATCATTTACTATTTTTTCTCATAAATTTGTAAGTCCATTTTTTAAAAAATCTTTCTAGTCATTTAGCTCCTTATTCAGCAATAATGCTTGTATTTAAATATTTATGCGTGATCCAGACGTCCATGCCACCTCGAGGCGTGGTTGGCTTCTTTTTAAAAATATTTTTTTAAAAAAATTAATTTAATTTATCATTTTAAGATTAGTTCTCATCCAAGTGCAAGGACTGTGAAGATTTAATCGAGATATTACGAGAAAAATCATCAAATTATACAATTAAAATAAAAAACCATTAATAATTAAGCAGGATGTTTGGAACATAAACCATGTGATTATCTTATTAATTAATTAGTGCTTCACTTAAGTGCTACTTAATCAATAGCACGTGATGTTGTGACTACTTAAGTGGTTAGTGTCACCTTCACATAATATACATTATGTGTGTTTTTACTTCTCAGTAATATAAAGTCTAAGAAAGGAGAAAGGTGGCGCCACGAATGACATTTAATTATCAGAATTTTGTCATTTATATTTCATAAAGTTTAATAGAAAATTCGTATCCTTAATGCAATTTAGCTTAAAAAACAAAAAAAGATGCAAAATACTGTACAAAGTGTTTTGTTCTGAGACAACATAATAAATATTATTATGATAATTTATAAAAAAATAGTCTCATATCAATCACATCTTAATATAAAATTTAATATGATAATTTATAAAAAAATATTCTCACAACAATCACATTTTAATATATAATTTAATATATAAATGAAGATGTATTTATCGATCTTTAATTTAATTAATTATTTTTAACGTGTTGTTACAATTTTGAAGTACATTGACATATATTGATATGATGACCTGGAATAAAATAATGTTTCCCTGTAAGCCGTGAGTAATGCTTCTCATATGATCTGTATCATTGTATGCCGCTTTAGATGTCCTTAGACGACATCACAAATTATGATGCTTAAGACATGTAAACAAGCCACCCACCCAATTAGAATTTAGATCAACAATGCAAGGACTATACTTTAAGTTCCCACCTCACAAATGATCCATCTTTCTCGCATGTATAATGAGGGGAACCCTACATATGTAGTACTACCAGCACTTGTGATGTAGAATGCATATCCCACCAGAAGTCAAGTATCCAAAATATTGAGCTGATACCTTAAACCTTAAAGAGGACAAGAAGCTAAGCTCCTACGCATCTCTGCTACTAGTGGAACCGGAAGCTATGCATCTCTGCTACCAGTGGAACTGGAAGATTCTCCACGATATGTGCAATACTTTTAAAGGAGCGGAGGATGCGTAAAGAGAACTCTTTTGGTCATAATCATACATACAAAATGCCTGCTCATGCATCGGTTAGACGTCTAAAACTTTGAGCACATGAACAAGTGCCCATCAAACGTGGGTGTTCTCACTGGAAGGAAGCTTCGCGTGCTTCCACTGCTTTAACATATTATTATAGAGGACTTTTTCTCATCCAAGTTATAAGAAAACACTTTTTATAAGGTGGATTTTGCATAAACGGTACATTCATCTTGATCTTTCCCAACATGGATTTCCGGTGGTGGTGGTGTACGTTCAACAATTTGAATAATTTGGGTGGCCATGCAATATCGTTGTCTTTCATAAATATAAAAATAGACTTTTATATTGAAAATCGGAATAGATGAAAATTGCAAGTATATATTTACTATTTAGAAGAATCATTCTTAAAATTTTAAATATATATAATAAAATATAAATAAAATAAAAATTATCTTACAGCGAAATAGATCGATAAAAAGAGTCACTTAGCTTGCAATATTTAATCATTAGGAAAATATCTAATTTTCACGACTTATCATTCATTTCCTTGAAAAGACTATAATCTTTTTTTATATTAGGAGGAAAATATAATATTTATACATGTTTTTTATTATTTTAAATTAACTAATAGAGTAAATATTAAAAGATAATGTTTAATTAATTTAAAATTAAATTAAAATCAACCTGTTAATTGATTTAATTTAATGCCTCGCAAAAAATATGCAAACAAAATGTTTTCGTTGCTTTGCTATGGAAGTAACATCTATGCTAAATATCTTACAGGAGCCAAAATATCTGCCAAATAATCGACAAAGATAAAGCTGAAAAATCATGAACACAAAATCATAAGGCGAGAGAGAGCCCAGATTAGAGTGGATGGAACAAGTTAACAGTTAGATCAATGTCACTCCATTACTTGAGCTTGCCCTCCAAGCACTCTAGCCAGGGCTTCCCCATGGCAGCCCAGAACCCGACCATTCGCTGGCACACTCCCTCCAAACGTTACCCATATGCAAAGGCCAAAGGCTTCGGGGAACCAGTGACGTTGCAGGGGAAGAAGGAAGGCCAAGGCAGCGCCGGCGGCGGGGGCGGTGGTTCCGACGACGATGACATACCCCAGGTGGTGTTTGACAGAATGATAGCGAGGATTCTGGTGGCCGTGGCAACTCCCATGGCATCGGGGGTTGCGATGCTCACCTTGCTGGGTTTGCTCAAGGAGAAGGGCGTGTGGGACGTGCCCGTGTGGTTACCCTTCGTCACCGCGCTCGCCCTGTTTGGGACATCGGCGCTGGGCATCGCGTATGGGACGCTGTCCACGAGTTTGGACCCGCAGAAGAAGGGTTCCTTTTGGGGTTGGGAGGAGGCTCAACGGAACTGGCCGAAGCTCTGGAAAGAGGAGGAAGAACGCTCAAGTTGGTAGAATCAGTGATTCAGTATTGTTGGCTCCTTGCACTTAATTGTTTCCAGTTTGTTTATCATGTTCCACTGTAAGTCGATAAAAGTGTTTGAGCTCAAACACAATGTGTTGCCCTTGAACTTCTTTCATTTTTTTTTAAAGCTAAGATCAAGTGTACTTTTTGTTATTTTCGATTAACCTTTTACGATTTGGGTGACATGAGGGAGGCTTAGATTGAGTTTTGCTTCGAAAGGGCAAGTAACCAAATTTTCACAGAGACATTTCCTCGAACAACAATCTTATTTCTGTGACGATGTGCATAAGACAAGGGTAATGCCTTCAAGCTGAGTAAATGCCGCAATTGCTTCTATTTAATATTATTATAAACATAGTTAGCGGTAAATCATTCTATTATACATTGATGATATTGAGGTCTACTTATAAGGCATGACTAAATAAAACATTATTTTTTAGATAAATGAAAAAAACTATTGCAATTAGTGATAATTATTTGAGTGAATATAAATTAATTACATTATCTTGCTGGCCAGTTGGTGCAACAAACTTTTAACTTACAAAGGCTTTAAACGCATTTAATTAAAATTACTAATGTAGTTAGGACTCAAGGTCCGAGTAAATGCAAACTATATTATTCTCAAGATTCGTGAGTTTGCAAGTGCTTGAAAGATCACCAACAAAAGAGATAAGCATGTTGATCTGTGTCAAAGTGGGAAGCAAACAAAATGTTCATGAACAGGATCACTACAGCAAGATGGCTAGAGTTGTTGCATTTATTCTAGACCAAAGGGCAACGTAAACTTTTGGTATAAAAATATACTTGTTATGATTAATTGTCTAATTAACGATTACTCTTAATACACATTACTATTTCTCACAATCAGAGTAATATATTTATGCGCTTAAGTTATTTAATAAAATAATAAAAAATAAAAAAAGTAAATTTCATTCCATAATATAAGTGATGTAAGGTTGATAGTTTACTAGTGATTAATTTACAAGTCACTATAAGAAAATGGATATTAAACTTAAAATTTCAACCCTATGAATTCCGACGGTAGCTCAACCACGGTAAATTTACCCTAAATATTGTTTGCTACGGTGGTATGTATGCTTAGCTACGGTTGTAATAGATGTTTAGGTGGATGTTTGCCTGGTAATACAACCTTATAGCTCCCCACAATGATAAAATTTTCCCCCTTATTCATTGGACAAGTTATTGTCTGTGTCCGTTTGAAATTTTGTTGGATAAAATTTGTTCGACCGAGTTAATGTCCGACTTGTCCGTCGGGCATGGAAAACATCCGTGGACAATCTGAAATTATACCCTAATTATTAACCTTAACCCTATTTACCAACATAATCCGCCGTCGTCGCCGCCGCCCTCCCTCGCCCTCCCATCGTCCATCCCCTGACCTCCCTTGCAGCCCTTTGTTGCTGCCCTCCGCCAACCTCCGCCGCCCTCCCCTCAACCCTCTGTCCCTGCCCTCCCCCGCCTTCTGTCCCTGCCCTCCGCCGTCCTCCCCCGACCTCCGCCTGCCCTCCTCCCACCCTCCCTCGACCTCCACTGCCCTCAGCCACCCTCCCCCCACCCTCCCCTTTCCTCCTGTCGCTGCCCTACCCCGCCCTCCGCCACCGCCTGCAACTTTGCCACCGCTTGCCTCTGCCAGACCGTTGCCCTCTGCCTCCGCCAGACTGCCGCCCTCCACCTCCGTTGGATTGCCTCTCTTTGCACCGTATGCTGATTATTTTATATTTTAGAAATACTTATAAGGTTAATAATTATTAAGTTAATCATTATTTATAATTGGATATAATGCAAAAAAATTATAACGACGAAACTGTGTAGCGTTTGAATTATAAAAATTTGTGTAATTATTTGGTGAAGGAAGCTTGCATTTTGGAGGGAATAGGTACTATATACAAATTGATATGTTTTTTTGAGAGATGGATCTTACAAATTCTTTATTAAATGTAAATGAGCAAAGTGGAGGTCGAAAAGATTAAAAAATCGATTGATAAAGAAGTAGAATTTGTTGATGGTTTATTATCAAAAAAGAGATAAATAACATCCGATGTATGAGCTTATTTTGATAGAAAATATGAAAAAAATTGAACATATGTTATTTGTCATTATTGTAAAAAGAAATTCGAGGGAGCGGGAAGCTATGAAACTACTTATTTATAGAAGTATGTTGAAGGGAAATGCCACAATTTCAAAATAAAGAGGACAAAAAATATAAGTGGTGATATTGGGCAATAAATTTTCAAAATGAGAGTGAAAAAAGATGGAGAAAATAAAATAAAAGTTTGGAAATTTGATAGCATTGCACCTATTTTGAATGAAAAAAAAATCAAACCCAATCAGAATACAAAAATAGTTATTTTTTAATTATAAATATTATATAGGCCATTGAGGTATCATTTCATGATATATATAATATAGGGCAAAGATATTTTTTCTTATTATTTTATAAGCCAAAAAAAATCTTTCCATGTCACAACCACCTGCTTATGATTTAAGCATTTTAGACATATTTTTAAATATCTTATCCGTTAAATTTATACAGGTATAAAATATATTTGGTTTAATTGTGTTAAATTAGGTTTAGTTAAATCCTAAAATTATAAATAAAATATTTTATTAAATATTAAAAATATATTATACCATTTTTATATTATTCAACATAGGTTATATACAAGAAATTTAACTAAAAAATTGAATTTGGTTAAAATTTAAATTAAAAAATTAGGTATAATAGTGATAAATCGTACTAAATTTTAAATACGTACAACCGGTTTAAAAGCTTGGTGTTAGTGATAGTATTTATTTTTATTTTTATTTTTAAAAAATGAAGTGTAAACCCTGATAAACCCGTTGGAGGTGAAGAGAGAAGCGGCGGCCATGGCGGCCCGCCCCTTGTCGGCCATGGAAGTCCCCTCCCCGGCAGCGCCGACCTCGACTGGGTCGAGATCGACGTCCCCTTCTCCCTCTCTCCCTCCTCCCCCGACCCCTGCGGCCCTCCCACCCGCGACGCCGCCGCCTCACACATCCTCCTCCACCCCCATTCCTACCTCTTCTGGTTCTATTCTTCTCTTTTCTCTGATATGTTCGTCGAGAATCAGATCTCATTGTTTTCTGTTTTGCTTAATTCGCTCAACCTTGGCAGGCGCATCCACGAGAGCCTACCTAGAACGCTCGAGTTGTTCGAGCTCAAACCCCCGAAGACCTTCCCTCGTTTGGTCTGCGTCTTGCTTTCCCCGAGTCACTCTGTCCATATGCTTTCGTACTCGAAAATAAGGTTTGTTTGGTGTGAATGGGTGGTGGTTAGTGTCTCTAGCTTCAAGTATTGACGATGTTCTCTTTTATGCAGAAAGAGAAAAACTCGGATGAGAGATTCGTTCTTTGTGCGATAACTGTTTACGGAGTAGTTTACGTGATTAGAGTGAAGAATTTCAGTAGTTATGTTTCTGGTTCCGTGTTGCCGGAAAATGATGTTGATGAATTCGATGTGCAAAGGCAAAATCAGTTTGGAAGGTTTATAGCGGTGGCGGCTATGTTGGGTTGTCTCGCTGTTGGGCGAGAAGATGGAACAATTAGCTGCTTTCAGCTTGGTTTCACTATTGGAGAAAATGCAGGTAAATTCTGGTTTGAGTGGTAAGTTACCTAGAGAACCCTTAGTTGTTGATTGCTTATAGAAGATCATGCACATGATTTAGTCTGCGAAGGACCTCCAACATCACCTCTTGATGCTTTGATGGTTATTTGGATGATAAGGAATACAATTGTGCCATGTTTTCTTTATGTAGTAGCAGAAAAGGTGAGGGGGTCAATTATTTTCTTGGCCGTATGATTCAATTTCTTGTAATAAACGTGGAGATATTGAATCATACGGTAAAGAAAAGCACATGAACCAGTAATAAGTATACACGTTCATGTTTTGCTTCAGCATTTGGGAAAAGTAGGATGTGTCTTCCATTTTTTTTTAAAAAAACTCAAGGGAAAATTATATTTGAACATATAAATACTCACTTGGTGCTACTTAATGTGTAACTACGTGGTCCAAGTGCAAATTAAGGGACTTAGTCATTTCTTCAAAAGTGGTTTCCCGAAGTTGAAGATGATAAGTAAATCCCCACCAATGTAAAAAATGTGAGATTAACCATTGGGAAGATCTCACATAATGTATTTTCTTTTTCCATATTTCCAAATTGTTTCATCACATTTTTTATGTCTCATGGAGGTTATTGTTTCAGAGCATTTTTTATGTCTTCTGTAGGTTTTATGTATGACTTACGCGATGAAATAGGCATCGGTCGTTTGTGGGGCCTGGTGTCAAGGTTGTGAGCATTCTATGTACTTTTCTAAGTAAATTGTGCAAATTATATAGGAATTTGTAATGAAATACTAGTGTTATGTGGCGTATTTTTATTCTCGAATCTGGGTTTTCTGTGAAGCATATTGTAGCATATATTCATCATTTTTATCAAAGGACATGCATGGGTTTCCGGGCAAATCCTTTCAGCTAGGCTTGCTAAGGTTCTTATTGGTTGGAATTTCCGTCTATCTTGGTTGGAATCTAATATCCGATCCAGCTGCACTTACAAGGTGCATGATGCGTAAGAATGGTGTACTTGTGGTCCGTCTTAGTTTCCTCACCCTTTGTTTGTCCGACACCACGGAAGCATGAGTGGCAACATATCAACTATGATGTAACTGAAACAGAGACAATCCGTTCTTGTTGGAAGTAATGGGCCTTTCATCTGGCCTATCCATTCGATACTGACATGTACATAGTGCAAACGAAATGGCATTTTTTTCCTGTATTTTTTCTGTACATACATATATACTTCATTATATAACTAAGTACGAAGTTATCATCATCTGTTCCAACGACTTATCTGTGGTACACTGGGTGGGCACTGTGGATTTTATACCTCTGAACATAGCCAAGTGGGAAGGCCAGTGAACTCGAGCTGCATTTGTTGTTTTGTTTTATAATGTGGCTTTTTTAGAAATAAGGGAAAACCTAACTTGATGTTCCATGCAGGGGCAAGTCTGCTGGGTCTGTACAGGACATGATGATAGTCGAGGTGTACAAGAAAGCGCTGTTAGTAGTGATTCATGAAGATGGAAGCATCAGAGTATGGAACCTTTTTGGTCGTACTAAGATTCATACACAATACATTAATGTTCCAGGATCTCCAGGCAGGATTCAATTCCCTCAAATCTTTGCGTTAATATAATGTTCTATACTTGTTAAAGTTATGAGCTCAATGGAAACCATAAGATTGTTTTAAGATTTAGCTTGTTATCCTTGCATCTGTTCATGGTTGGAGTCAATGTTCTCATTTTTCACCTGTTCGCCAATTATATAAATTCTCATACAAAAAATATCTACCATGATATTGCATGTTATATTGATCATACATGAGCAAAATTTTTTTCTATTTATTTTTTCAAGTGCCTCTATGCCCTTGAGCATTTGGCAATATTTGCTTAGGTTTTGTTAAATTTTTTTGTTATAAGTTCGTCATTAAGTTGGCTAGAAATCACCATTTTTTCACCTTCATTTCCATAAAAAAACTACTGCTGCATTGGTATAATAGAAACTTGTATTAAAGGAAGTTTTGTGGTTATTGAAATTAAATTTTTCAGGGAGTGTTCATATATAAAATTTTGAAGAGATATTATTGGGAAATTGTATCTTATGAAGAGCTAATAGCGGATAATTCGTTGCCACTTTCGGTAGTTGTCACAATCTTTATCTTAAATCCTTTATTTTACTCCTTTCATGCTGAACTATTGGAATAACTTGAATCTGGATGTACATAATGCATTTATAATTGCTAATGGACACAGAACTATTTCATATTAATTAGAATCTATTGTGCTAGTTGTCAGGGCATCTTATTAGTTTGCATTTGGTTGTTATCTTTTTGCTCTTTTGGGTTAATTTACGTTTTAGATACCCAAATATGAGGCAGACTGCATATTGCACTCGAGCTTTGATCAATACAATTGCTTCTTTTCTGCCATCTGTCTATTCCTTTACTGCACAGTTTTAATGATTATCATCATATTTATCCGTGATATTTGTTGTGAAAGAATGCATAGTTTTAACTGTTGTCATCATATTTATCCATGATATTTGTTGTGAAAGAATGAAATTTCTTAATTATCTAAATTTCTTTATGTATGGAATAGGTTTAATTACTTCAAGGTTATGGATTGGTGATTCTAAGTTTGAAAACAGTCAGATTCCTGTGGTTATCGCATATAAAACTACAGAGGTACCTATCTTTGGACTAATTTATTTTTTAAAATCGTTTTTTGACATGTTTCTGAAGGTTTTCTGCATCTCATCCTTCTTTTCTATCACATTAGTGGCCTTTGTGCTACTTTATGCTTGTTTTGGTAGTGTAACTAGGTCATAATTATACTGGCTTGATTATGGTGATTTCATACAAAAGATATCATCAGTTATTTTGGGGAAGTTTAAAATGGTTTATATCAACCGAGTGTATATACAAACCATACTATTGAATTTGGATAGATGTGGAGTAATTAAGATATGCTTGATGGATATAGAAATCCTGATTTGCAATCTTGATGAGATATCTGTGAGGAGTTGTGGAGAAACTGGGAAGCTTCCAACGATTTGTTGTTCCACAGTTTGACACATTTGTCATGAATGCTTCAATCTTCTACATACAACTCAAGGATGAGTTTCTGCTTTAAGGAGGGATTGATGTACTGTTTTCTTCTGTGAAGCATATGGTTGTAGATGGGTAACCATTTGACAAAGTACGCTCAATTTTGGGCCTATTTTTCTTAGATTTGGTGTATCAATTTGTTTCGAGTTGTCATTTAACTTTACTTGATTGTTATATTATATTTTTATTTCAGGTTATGTTTACTAGTTGAGTGTTGTTATGGCCTGAAATTAGGTGAAGCTGAGGAATAGGATTTTCTGTCTTTGACCCCAATCTTTTGGGATCGCGTGTATGATGATAATGATGAGGGTGGTGTTTATTGCCTTATTAGGGAATGCCTATGTTTAGCTCGTAGATTTGTCGATGGTACTTGAAGTATATATGTTGGTCAACCATGTGCCTTGCATCTATTGGATTACTTTCTTAATGAAAATTTTGTTTAGCTTGAGCTACAATTGTTTCTTAAGATCACCCTATCGTTTTTACTATTTCTCAGACACCTCAATGCAACATTTTTAGGGTAGACCTTCTTGAGAGATTATTGAGAACTATATTGGGCTTTCTTTGAGAATTAGTGCAGTGTTCTTGTGATACTGTTTCATGCTGAATTCTTTGTTTATATCTTATCAATGAAACACAATTTTGAAGGATGCAGATAAAGAAATTGTTGCCATCTACAATATTTGTTTTACTACGGGGGAGAAGCTTAGTGTTACTTCAGAGCTTTTGAAGCAGAGTATTGTTTTGGAAGAGGTTTGAATAGATCTTGTTATCTGGTTATTGAGTTTGAGAAAGAAAATTCATTTTTCGACTCAGTTATCTTATCTAATGGAGACGTTAATTTGTAACATTGCCTTTAGTTCATTCTGTTCATTTTCCGACATCTTGCAGGGTAAACTAATTGATGTCAAAATCACACGTGGCAAGATTTGATACTTAAAGAAGATGGTTCATCATTTTATGATTTGTATCTTACAGAAACTTACCGGTAATTTGCAAATCCTATGAAGGTTTATATGCTATGCATAACTTTCTAATTGTATTATACTTACATTTGCTGTATCTAGCTCCTTCTTTTCATGGTTATTAATTTTACAGTGAATTCTTTCATTTTTGGATTTTATTTTACACATCTCGGGCCATCATGGATGCTACCAAGACAAGATTTTGCCCCGGATTCTTACACATACATTCAAGGTTTTTGTGGGATGAAATGATTTAAAAGGGAAACAAATTCACTAGAAAGCTTTTAATGGACTTTGCACCTGAGACAGCATAATATGCCTCTATATAGCATATTCCTGTGATAAGGCTGACTCTTGGTGAGTACAAGATCTGTGTTAAGGATCAGTCTTAGTGGTGTTGTTGGGAATGCAGCAGGATGCTACTTAGTTTGGTTAAGTAGTCAATAGGGAATTGTTACTTCATTTTTTTTACAAAATAATGTTTGAGTGGATTTCGGGACGTGAAACTGATTTAGGATTTCTCAGTTTTCTCTATAAAATGGACAGGTATATATAATGTGTAACAGCATAGATTGCTTTCAGATTATAGCTCCATTGTTCTTATTTCTTCCATTTCTGTTTTGGATGTTTTTCCTGCATACTTGTGTGGAAGATTCTATCCTTCTATTAGCATTTCATATGTTGCAACTCCACCTACCACGTGTCTTTTATGCCTGGTTACAGACCATCTATTTACGTGCTTCTTAGTCTTACTGATTTCTATGCTTCTTTGTTCATCTATTGTCAGATCCAGTTCATCAGGATATGGTTTGTTAGAAACATTTGTTGCTGATCAATTATTTCAAGGTTCCGAGCTTGCTTCTGATGATTTTATGTGGACCATCCTTTCACTTGTTCCAATTATGAAGGTATTGGTCATGGATCTATTGGTATTACTTGCTATTTGCTTATTTCGGATGCCAAATTTTCTCGTTTTTGGGATCCCATTATCATTACAAGTTATTACCATGGATAGAATTGTGTGCAAGTTTCTTTGGCATCATCACTCTTTTCCAGGCTACTCTTGGCTCGTGGGCACAGATTGTATTCATGATTGATTGTTTTAACAATTAAATCAATGATGCACAATCTATGCCGAAACAAAGTGGCAAGTATTTATGCCAAATGCCCTTCTTGCTCCAGCTTCTTTACTGCATTAATATTTTTTAATCTTTGAATAATTTAAAGAAAGATGTTGTATTGATAACAACAACATCAGATTTCTAAAGATAATACCTCACATGGCAACGCGAGATAGCAAAATCATGCTATGGTGCACAGTAGAATCCAACAGTTGTATGACAGACAATGCCATTCAGTAAGTCAAAATTGCTGCCCAAGCCTGTGAAAATCCTGTCAGGAATTTGTTCAGCATTGCCAATGGCCAATTTCCCCTTAATTGACGCAATCCACCCGAGGCCAGTATCCCTCCCTTCGCCAACCTGATTTATTCATGAAACCAAATTTGAGTTTTTCTGAATCTATTATGTACCTTGAACTCCTATAAAGCAATATAAATAAATGCTTGTGCGATGGCTGCATATTTCCTGGCCATAATTTATGTATTTTGTTGACGTTGTTTCCAGGCTTGGACCTTAATTGTTGGTAAATTGTGGAATGTGCTGACTGCTGATTTCAAAACTTGTGCTGAAGATTACACTTGGACAAGTGCATATAAATTGGCTAATCATGTGCTAGACCATTAGATCACATAGGTTAATTCATGTGTCAAAACCATAAATGTGATTATATGCACTCTCTTGCTGCCTTGAAGTCCTATGATATGTCAATTTTCTGCGTACTTCACACACTTTTTTAATTTGGTTAATGTATATAGGGCCAAATGCTGGAATTCATATCATCAATATTTGTTCGGAGGATTTTTCATCCAGGCATCCATCTAAGTGCTGCTCTACACAGAATGCTGGAAGATCACTTGAAACATTTAACCTATTGTGAACTCCAATCTTTGACGATCGATGATATGAAAAAAGAAATAACTGCTGAAATTGTGAGAAGGGTAACAAATCTTTTACTTTCTTTGGTAGAGAAACAAATGTTAAGTTTCTCTCCCCTCTCTCTTCTGATCTTAAGTTAGTTGACAGTCTTATTTTACTCATTTAATTCATTTCTTTAATTATTTTATGAATCAAGACATTAGGAAAGTAACTGCAGTTCTTTCTTCTTCAGGGTATTGCTGACAATCCAATCTCAGTGTATTGTCATTGGAAGAGTATTTGTGCAAAATATTTTCGCTATTGGTGTCAGAACAGTATTCCATTTAGTCTGTTTGTTGATCCTTCAAGTGGAGCTGTCGGTCTTATAAGGAAAAATTCAATATCTTTATTCCGCTGTTTGGAAGACATGGAATTGTTTATTTATGGTAGGTTTGAGGTTACGAATTATCAGCAATAGCTCTTTACCTATACAAAAGAGATGAAAAAACCTAAAGCTTATATTTTGTTTTACCCTCAACATTTATATTTTACTTGCATTATTGATGAGAGTCCCAGGCTATAAAGGAGGAGGGTTGGCACCAGGAATGACTCCAACTCTCCACCAATGCGTGCACATTGCTGGTCCTAAGTCATAAATGAGGAGGGTTGGCGTCAGAAAGTATATAATCACATAGATCCTACATTAGGATTATATGGATCCTAATATTAGGATCTATGCAGTGACATTTTTTTGGGATAAGTGAAATAAAAAGAAGAATATTTCTAAAATAGAGGCCTTTGTGTGTAGCAGTAGATGGATATTTTGTTCCTTGCAGGTAAATATGAGACATCATGATTTCAATTCCGTGTTTCCTTTCTAACACCAGGTCATGTTGATGAATCTGGAAATTTTGCAAGCTCTGGTTTGGCTCTACCATATAATGAGCACGAGAGGAGGATCCTTCTTGAAATACTAAGGTGCATTAGCAGCATCAACCACCACTTGGGAAGATCTGCTTCGATTCTTTACTACGAGGCACTTGTATATCAACAAATGATCTCACCTGAAGATATCCTTCCCCAGTTACTAAAAATCTTGGATGTGGGTAGTAATTTATCAGCAGGAGAGTTGCTTAAGTCTGAAGTTGGAGCTGATACTGCCTGGGAGAAGGAACAGTTCTACCATAGAAACCAGCGGAAGTTTTCTGTAGAGATGTTACTTTCATTTCTGACATTTAAGCAGCAAAGCGGGCTCGTGGAATGGAGTTTTGGATGTTCTAGAGAAGTTTCTCGAGTATTTAATCCCTAGCAAACGTGGAGGAACTTATTCAGCTGATGAATTTCACAACATTAGCGGGTTGTTATTAGTTCAAGCATCTTCACAGGTTGCAAGAGTGATGTTTGAGTCTGCTTTTGATGTCCTTTTGCTGCTTGGGTATCTTGTCAACATCAGTGGTCAGGTATTTGGTGTTCACATTGCTTTTTTTAATTATCATGAACTAGCATTAAAATTGCATGAGTTGTTTTCATACTTCTAATATCATGTGGATATTGGTAAATCTGGAGACAAGCAACAAGGTGGAAACATATGCTTTCATCTTCCATCATTTTGTTATAAGATAATAGAGTTGTTTCCTAAAAGGTTATTCAGGTTACAACCAGTAATTTGTGCTCTATAAGCTAACTCTTGCCCACTTCTGAAAGTCCACATTGATTGTTGTGTTTAACTTGGAAGGATCCTTCTGTTTGCAGTTCTTGCTCTGTACGAGTCTCCTACGTTAGATATTGTTTCTCAGTTTATCACTAATTACAAGTTTCTGAGCTATTTTGTTTATGCTTAGTTTTCCTGAAATCGTACCATATTAAATTATAAATGATTGTGATCACCACATTCCTGAATAAGTACTAGCTTTGTGTTAGTTTTCCCCTTTTTCCTTTAACACCTGTTTTACAATATTTACTACATAGTTATAAGTCCCATTGATTTGTTAGAGTTCTTCTGTTATCTTTTTTTTTACCTTTCCAAATTTTGATATAATCTTTTTGAGAGGTGAGGATGACTGATTGGAGTTCTTTGAGGTGCCATATCTGGCTTTTTAAGGATGTCTGGCCTGTTGAATGGGCTTAGCTTTCCAATTTTATCATTCATTGGTTTGAATGTTGCTGCTAACTTTAGAAATTGCTCTATGTTAGCCATTGCAGTTGATCTTCTTGGATGTTGCCAAGCCTTTAGCTAGCTAGTTAACTTCAATAGATCCTGTGAAAGAGAAAACATTAATTTATTTTGTTATGAACATTCATTAACTATGGAAAAAGGCTCAAAATATGTTTTAAATCAACTAATTGACTACTAAGTACGCCCCAAAATTCATTCAAGGTTGCTTAGTCCATCATTGAGCAATCCATATAGCCTAAAGTTTTGTTGTAAGCCCATGAACAAGATTGGCCCATTTGTTTTTCTTAGCTGTGTTTACTTGCTTAACTACTTAACTATGGAACACTAGTTGCGCCAATTACTGTGACTGCATCTTGTTTGATTCCGGTCAGTTTGAAAGCCTTGATTAGCTGTGGTCTAACACATTTGTACCCTTGGACTCTTTGGCTAACTTGACCCTTGATTTTGTCATTCAATTGATGCTTTTAATTTAGAATGAAGGTAGGATAATAATACGAACCTACCAATAATTGAAATAAAACTCTATTGGGCAAAAAGTGAATATGATAGTCACATTGAACATCATAGCTAATGAAGCAAATAAAGATATAACACTATTGTCTATAATGTTCATGAAATGCATTGTTGTTGTTGATCATCATTATCTCATCTTCATCCTCTTCTTCCACTAAGTCCCAAGTAATTGGGGTGAGAGGCATAGATTTTATCCTACATCTACACTATGTTTCAGACTCTAACAAAGCTTAAATTGTCAACATGGCTAGGCTGCTGATCTTTTTCTTCTTTTTCCTGTCCCTACTCCCAAAAGAGGTCGGAACATGGTCCTAGTCCAGGATCCATATGATTATAGATGATAAAGTTTTAGTTGTCAGATGCCCTTCATGACGCCAAACTTCCAATTCTGTGCTTGAAACTAGCAGTGCACGAGCATTGGTGGAGTTGTGGCTGGGTTGCTTATGCATATAAGGATATCATCTTGTTTTCATCTCCTTGATATTCACTTATGTTTTTAGCTCTGCTTCTTTCCCCTAAGGCTTGTTTGGTTGAACTTGACATTGCATGGCTCTCTGGTATAGGTAATGGTGGATCACAAGGACATATCTAGGATTCAAGTTACTTTGATACCTAGAGTTGAAGAACTACTCACACAATGGCTTATTGTCCACCTCATGGCCACAACACCGTCTGAATCACCTGTTTTGGAGGATTTTAGTACTCAGCTTTCATTATTGCATATAGGTATGTGTTTGTCATCAAAATTCATGAGAATATGGTTGTCTATTTATTTGGTGTGATATTATCTTTCGCTTTTTGTGGCTATTGTTTTATATTTTTTTGTCCCAAATTCATTCTGGATGGGAGTAGCTTCCGACTAAATTACTATTAAGCAACAGGAAGTTTGGATATGGAGTGGCTTAAGGTTATTTATATAATTTGATCAATCTGGAGTCTAATGAACCCTCCTGTCTTATGAAATGAATCTTTTAATGCTTTTTAATGCAGTATTTCAACGAGAAAATACTTCAACTTAAAGTAATTCATTTGATAATTTTGAACATTTAAATCAAACCATATTAGACAACTTTGCTTCTAATGGTACAGTGGAGGAAGCTAGGCCGCTGTTCACCTCTGGGAAGTTGACCAATTTCTCTCAAGGCAAATTGGTTATTTCTTGACATTTTATTCATGATTGCCTTAAATATTCAGCTGCGTTTGAAAATCTATAAAGTTTGGTATGTACGAGAAAAGGAAGCAGAAAAAATTTTGAGCATTGGCAACTGTGTATTCATGGCTTCTGTACTCCTGCTGGTTTTCCATTGGTGTGGGGTTTGATTGTCAGTGTGTTCATGCGGAAAAAAGGAAAAGATCTAAATAGGGGAAATAAAAAAAGCATTTTGAATTTTTTATCTTTGTAAGAGAACAATCGGTGTTTGTTGTATATTGGACATTGGAGGATTCCAAGAGGATTTCATATTTACTAAGACTATTTTGAGAGATCTCTATATTTGTTTGCCATACATTTGGTTTATGTGGAGGGAACCTTTGTGTACCAAAAAATTGTAGGTTATTTGCTTGTGCTACTTGTAATACCTTTCATGGAAAGCAAAATTAACTTGGCTTGCACGCTTAAATCGTTATACACAGATAATAAATTGGGTAAAAGAGCCTGGGTCAGAAAGCTTGGCAGATATGATTTCACCCTCGCCTCAATTCTTTTGCTGAAATTTCCTAGTTCAAGTGAAGACCGAATATGTCTTACCTCATCATCACTCCTAAAACCGGAAAATTTTGTTAGCATGGTATGGAGCTTTAGCAGCTGGATTGTGTGGAGTGATAGCAGGGAGGAACCTTTTCCTCTTGTTGATCGAATGATAGAACTTTCCAAAGGACTGCTTGAACATCATCAGTATGAAGCTGTTCAGGTGGATTGCTAAGCCTTATTTTTGTATGTTCCTCTTTGAATTGTCATTGCTGACGTTTTTGTTACTTGCTTCTTCAGAACTTGCTTCTTCTCACTGAGGGGCATTTGAACAAGGAAAAAGTTCACCGAAGTGTTCAAGATACGAATGGAAGTTGGTGTATTCTACTTCATTTGTTAGGCTATTCACTTGTTGTTCAAGCACAAGGAAAATTGCCAAAAACTGTGAAGGAAAATAAAATTTCTGAGGCTGTGCGGTGCTTTTTTAGGTAAATATTTGTGCACATAATCTGTATCTTTGTATGGTGTAGCATATGCAGTATGAAAACACTTATTAATGTCACAAATTGATTACATGTTTTGGAATTTGTCTTTGTTATCTTTTACAGAGCTGCTTCTGGGGAAGGAGCTGACCAAGCTTTAAAAAGTTTTCCTTTCCAAACAGGCTATTTACATATTGAGACAACTTCTGCATCTGCATGGAGACTTCAATATTACCAATCTGCGATGGAGCTTTTTGAGCAGTATAATATGTGCGAAGGTGCTTGCCAATTTGCTCTTGCTGCATTGGAGCAAGTGGATGAAGTTCTTGGTGTTAGAGAGGAAGGTCATGCTGTGGAATCTCTCTTGGAGTCTCCAACTGTTATGAGGGGAAGGCTATGGGCTAATGTATTTAAATTCATGTTAGATCTTGACAATTACAGAGGTGCCTACTGCGCAATACTTTCAAATCCTGATGAGGATAGTCAGGACATCTGCCTCCGGCGCTTCTTGATTGTGCTTTTTGAGAGAGGAGCCACCAAGGTTATCACATCTAAAAAATAGCTGCTTTATTCCTATTATTTTCTCTACCCTGATGTAAACCCTAAAATTGTTTGCAGATCCTATGTGATGGTGAATTACCATTTGTTGGTCTAATAGACAAAGTGATTCAGGAGCTTGTTTGGAAGGTTTTCTTACTGAAAAAGCTTATTTCATTTTCAGCTTTATGTTTTTTGAAATAATTTTCCACTTTTGAGTGTGCGAATTGTTGATTTTAGTGGTTTTCTTTTTGGTATATGAGTGCTCCTTGAACTTCTGCAGGCTGAGCGTTCTGACATAACTGCAAGGCCAAATCCCTACAAATTGCTTTATGCATTTGAAATGTATCGACACAACTGGAGAAAAGCAGCCACACATATGTATCAGTATTCTGTACGTCTCAGTAAAGAGTCAGCAGTAAAAGAACATCATCATCTCTTATTAGCACTACAGGAAAGAATTAATGCGTTGACTGCATCTATAAATGCTCTAAGTCTTGTTCGTCCTGCTTATGCTTGGATTGATGGAAAGCATGATTCTCCTGATATACATTCTTCAAAAAAGCTGAAGAAAAATGCAGATCGTAAGTTGGATAGTTTTGCTTTAATATTTTTAAGTTAGTTATGTGTCTCTATATAGCTCTTGTGAAGAAGACATTTTTCTGTTTCTCTTTACTTCATTTATTGACTTTAATTTTTTTGCAGCTTTCTCTCAGCTTTGGAGGACGCAAGGATGTGTTGACATTCAAAAGCTTGAGAATGAATATGTGCTTGTATCAGCTCAATATTTACTGACACAAGCAAATGTGAAAGCTACATCTACTGGTAAATAGTGGCTTTTGCCTATATCTTGGAAATACTCTTCATTCGTACGAAGTGCATGTTGGTATATTTGTTTTGATATGGTCTTAATTAGTTTGCCTTGCTTCAACATTTCGACGGTTGTTCTTAAAAAATGTCAGTGGCATAGTATGAAGTTAGATTAATGTCCTAAACAAAGTTAAACCATGTACCCCTTGGCAGCTGAAACATCACTTTTGTTTGGCGTAAATGTAGGTAAGTTTTTCCTTGCTTAAGACCATAGTATGACTGAAACCAGAGTGCGTGACCAAATCCTTGTTTATAACATTACTGTAAACTACAGTTGAGAGTTATTGAGAAAAGGTAATGAGGCATTATCACATAACTAAGAGATACCTTTGCAGATTAAGTTTGGCCAGTTTTTGCTTCAAAAATATTTTCTTCTGCAGTTTAGTGTATAACTTTTATTGTATGTCATAATACTATAGGATTTGGAGAAACCAACTTTTCAATATTGAGTGGGAGCAATCAGCCAATTCTTAAAATCTTTTGTTTAATAATTGAAAAACTTACATAACCAAAAGAAAAGGAACAAAAAAGCAAATAAAGTAAGAAAATTCCCTTTAGACAATGATTTGAGATGATTGATAACCTTGAAGAATTGAGATGATTGGTGTAATTTATTAGGAACAATACAAAAGTCGGCCGCTTTCTGCAATCAGCATTTACAGTTTGTATCAAGGTTTGTCATATCGGATATTGGTATCGTGTTGGCCAACTCTCTTGGAGATATAAACTTTATATCTCCATGACTTGACAAAAAAGAACCATCATACTTTCCAATACAAATATCTAGAGACTTATGTGCTAGCCCTGAAGATCTTCCAGCAAGTAAGGAGCACCTGACTTGATGAAAGAGATAATAGTGTTCTCGTCGACTATTTCTAGTTATGGCTTGACTCTCCAATTTCAACTAGTTATTGTACTCCTATTGTCAAGGAAGATTAGTCTTGGATGAGCCTATTCTTCTAGCTATTTAATCTTCAAGTTGATCTATTTGATTTATACCTCGAGGACGAGTTCGGAGTATGTATCAAGGAGTCACTTCTACACCATATATCAAGGAAACACCTTGAAATAAATGTAGGAGAATATGAGGGGTTACTTTCAAAACTCGAGGATGAGTTCTCTTCAAGCAAGTGAGTATGATGAAGTGCATTTACATAATATCATTTACTACTACGGAAGTTACACCTTTTACTAATATGGGAGTTTTAGAAAGACCAAAGAATAAGATGCATTGTATTTATTAGGGTATTTATAGTTCATTTTAATTTGTAAGCCTATAAATATAAGGTCATGTCTTTGTGTAAAAAAAAAGTTTTTAGATGAATTGAGAACGGCCAAAAGCCCTTTTATCTTTATCTTTTGTTATTAGTAGTAGTAGTAGTTAATTTAGCAATTTCTTCCATGACAAGTTGCACCAAATTGGTTCTCAGAGCCTGGTCGTCATCAAATTGCTTGAAGCTTTGGTTTGGATAGGCCTGCATCTAGCATTAAATTGGAGTCTAGGTTCTTGATTTTGTGGTGTATGTGTCAATCGCTGCCAGTTGTCCCCTGATTGTCCGGTCACATTCTATCCCCACCCAACACTGCCACCAATTGCCCCCTCTACTATCCGGTACATCCTATCCCTCCCTAGCCACTGAAGACAATTGTTCCCTCGATTATCTTCAAGATCTTTTCCATATTCACCAAAAAAAAAAGAGATAATAGTGTTCTCGTTGATTATTTTTAGTTATAGCTTTGGCTTTCCATTTTAATTAGTTATCGTGCTCCTATTGTCAAGGAAGATTAGTCTTGGATGAGCCTATTCTTCTAGATGTCTAATATTAGAACTCATAGATGAGTTCTTCTCAAGAATGAGAGTATGTTGCAAGACATCTACACTTATCAAGGAATCACTTCTACACCATATATCAAGGAGGCACCTTTGAAATAAATGTAGGAGAATATGAGGAGCCACCTTCAGAACTTAAGGACGAGTTCTTTTCAAGAAAAGGAGTCTGATGAAGTGCATTCACATAACATCATTCACTAATACAGAAGTTACACTTTTACTAGTATGGAAGTTGTAGAAAGACTAAGGAATAAGATGCATTGCATTTACTAGGGTATTTACAGTTTAGTTTAATTTGTGAGCCTATAAATATAAGGTCATCTCTTTGTAAAAAAAAGAAAAAGGCTTCAGAACGGCTGAGAGCCCCTTTATCTTTTGTCTTTTGTTATGTAGGAATAGTTGTTAATTTAAAAATTTTAATGACAAGTTGCATCAAATTTGTTATCGGAGCCTATTCTGCGTGAAATTGCTAGAAGCTTTGGTTTGGATAGGCTTGTTTCTTGCCAAATTTCATTGCAGGTTGTCTCCTGAGGACAACCGTGCACCAGACTTGGAACAGGATTGCATTGCATCATATTTGCCGTCATGGTTGATGAAAATGACTTATATGCTATGTGTGATCATATGGATGCATTTTAACACATTGATGAAGTCTGGAGTATAACACAGGAACTGCAATGCAGGAATGACTTTATTTTTCAATTGTATCACTTAGGTAGTCCAACATCATCGGATATCGTCCATGTGTTGATTGAGTCAGAATTATATGATATGGCGTTTACACTGATTCTCAAAATGTGGAAAGGCTCCAATCTCAAAAGGTTATGTTTGATTATTGAATTTGTCTACCTACTTGAGCATGCAACTATGGCGCTCTTGAACGTCTCTTGTTACAGGGAAATGGAACGTGCCTTTATTGCTCTCTCTCAAAAATGCTGCCATGCTAGAGGAGGTTTGATAATGGAAAAGTGGGTTTTCCTCTCCTTTACAGATTCTGTACATTATATTATCCTTTTTTATGTTGAAAATATGCTTTCCTTCATTAAATTTTTCTGTATCTGCTAATCTCATGATAAAATAACATAAAAGAGTTGAATCATTCTGGTAGGGATAATGATATGCTGATGAAACATGGGGATCGGTCAAGCAATGATGGCGCCATTGTACCAAGCCAAATTGAAACTGCTAATTATTTGCCTCTGAATAGCCAGTGGGAAATGCTAGAGCAATATCTTGTATGTAGCCATCCATCATGGGTTTGCCTTTAAGTTCCTTCATGGCTTTTACTCATATAAGTGATGTTATCCCAGTTCTTATATTAATGGTAGGTCATATTTCATGACCTTATGGTGGATCCTGAGCTCTGCTAATATATTTATTGTAGGTGAGATACATGAAACTACACCCTCGGCTTCCAGTGACAGTTGCTGAAACACTGCTGCATAGTGACCCCCAAATTGAGCTACCTCTATGGCTAGTGCAAATGTTCAAGGTTTTCGTGCTGATTTGGTTTATGTTGAATTTTCAATGTAAATATAGATGGTTGATGTTTTTTGTTTTAGGATCCTAGTAAAAATGACTGTTCGTCATTTTAAGCAGGGAGGTGGAAACACAAAGAGCTGGGGGATGACTGGCCAAGAATCTGATGCAGCGACACTATTTCGTCTTTATGTTGATTATGGTCGTTTTACAGAAGCTACGAATTTGTTGCTGGAGTACATTGAATCATTTTCACGTCTGGTTAAGTATTTTTTGTTTTGGTTTATCCCTGCTCGATGTGTAATTGATGATGTGAACTTTACTTCTTGTGTCTTTGGTGTTAACAGAGGCCTGCCGATATATTTAGGCGGAAACAAATGTCTGGTATTTTGTTCCCCTACGCAGCAATAGAACGCCTATGGTGCCAATTGGAGGAGCTTAAAAGTTCAGGCCACATGGTAGACCAATGTGAAAAGCTTATGAATTTGCTACGTGGAGCTTTGCTTATCCATCTAAAACAAGTAGGCAAACAGATTGCATATTTTCTCATGAAGATCTTGATTTTCTTATCATCTAATCCTTCTCTCGTGATTTGTAGATTAAGATGGATTCGGAGGATGCGGTGGCTTCTTGTCAAGCCTAAGGTATGCCATCTATTAAGTTGTAAAGTAGTTATGTACCATAACGTGTATTTGATTTATTATATGTTGTAGTCTAGACGAGGAAGGAAATTGCTAATGGAAGCAAAATTAACCAAAATTTGCACTGAAAATTGGTTAATTAGTAAAGTGAATGTCAGGATGAAATAGCAAAGTTTAGGGATAAATGAAGAGCCAAAATACTTGCGCTTAAATGGAAGTTTTTTTTTTTTGAAAAAAGAAATACTTGCTTCATTAGCATATATATATATATAAATTCATAATAGATATGAAGGAGGTGGCTAGATGACTTTCATCATGTTATTGGCCAAGGCAAATGTCATACTCACTGATGCCCATGAACTTACAGAAGGGGAATGTGTGGAGAGTATCGCTGGTAGAAGCATGGACTATTGTTCCAGTGAAAGAGCTTATGTCAAAGAGATGGAGTGAGTAGGCTAAGATGGGTCAATTAATTAGGATACTTTTGACAGAGCTTATTGTGGCATCGAAAGGGTAAGAAAATGGATATGTACTATGAAGCCTGACCTCGGCTTGGCAAGATTGGTAGCCAGGGTTGAGTTTAGCAGCGGACCCATGCCGGGGTGCCAATGCATATTTTCTTTTATTCGAAAATTTGGATGAGATGGGAGTGTTTTGGAGCAAGCAAGCCACCGTTGATTGCTTGCTATTAAGAAAGAAATAGAAAATTGTACGAGATGGGGAAGACATGACATGATATAATAATTTTGAAATTTTATTTTGTATGTTTGGAGCGAATCCCACTTTTCTTACGTTTAGAGCTTTCATTTTTGTCTGTGATTAAATTGGGTTATATTTCTTCTTTCAAACTTTCATACAAGCCATTTATGCTCGCTTTTTTAATTTCTTTTGTACCAGTACCAATTAACAGGCGAAAAAATAATCAGCTGTAAGTTTGGCGGTAAGACCCAATCAATAATTAAAACATGCATAGGCGAACAGACTTATCAATTATTAACATTTTAAGATTACCAGCATGGATATTTAATAGGTAGTAATTTCTTTACAGCTGATTGGGTCTTACATTTGGCTCTAAAATCGTAGAGCTGATTATTACCTCAGTTTTAAAAATTTTGTTCGGATTATATTGTTCGAAAATGGAAGGTTTCTATTCTAAAGAAGGCAAGGGCCAAACAAATGGATAGGCAAGCACCCTATTAGTTTGTGTATTTTATTTTAATTTTGTAAGATCATCTCCAACCTTCTCACTAATCGCGTCAAACTGATGCTGAATAAATGTATTTAGCCCTACTGAAATGCCTTCGAGGAGGGAAAAAAATCAATATTGGTCGCCTCCTACGTCTGGGTGTGTTGATTCCACTCGTTGGCATAATAGACAAAATTAGGGAAAAAGTTACCATAACCACCAGCACATACCAGCTGAACACACAGCAATTTAAACATGTCCACCTCTATCTTACAACTCCAACTCCAAATGCACACACAAAATTTGCCAAATGAACAGAGAGAAAATCTGGAGAGGGCCAGTATACAATGCACAATGCTCAGAATGCAACATTCCATCACGGTGATTATATTCGTCATTGTCAACAAAAAGCCAAGAAGCAGTGCTTACTTCCATGACTGCTAGTAAGCTTCCCATCCAATCATGGAAGTTGAGGTACTCGGCGTGGAGCCTCCTGTGGTGGAATCAAACAGGCCAGTTTCTTCCAAAGCCCTTCTCAAAAGTTCACCAACAGTATACGAAAGGCCGGCTGAAGTAAACCCAGCGGCAAGATAATAAATCGCTGTTTTGATGTATGGTTTATGGAACGACTGTTGAACATGTGCCTTCCCAATTGCAAGGAGCAGAATGCAGAAAAGAGAAGCACCAGCAACAGCAATAAGCTTGTAGTTTTTTGTCGCTTTTGTGGAACGAGAAGCCGTAGATAATTGGCGGTAATAATCCAAAGATGATGTAGGATATGATTGAAGCGACTATATGTAACCGATAATTTGCTCGCAGACCCAGTGTTTTGAAATACCGATCTTCATCTTGTGATGTCTGATCACTTTCTTTATGACCCGATATGAGTTCTTTAAGCTGCAAGAGATGCAAGCACATCATTCATTATGACACAACGAATTCTAGTTCTAGTTATCTTTCAGAAGACATACTTATAAATAATATTTGCAGAAAGTAACATCCACAAGAAACAGGGAGCTCACATTATGGGCAAGCACAGTGAGTCCACCAACAAGATTGGCCAACGCTAGAACAACAATGTTCACTGTGAAACAAAAGAAATTGTAAAGCTAATATGGAGCTCCGTAAACGTAAAGCTTCAATTCTTGCTAACAGCAATAAAAAGGAATTCTGCACTCACAAGTGGTTGAATTGGAACCAGCTGCAGACGAAATTACCCCAAGACTTGTAATCAGTTCGACTAAACCTCCATACACAACGCTTTTCAGAACATCATAAGTTGGCCTTTCATCAATCTCAGGAAGGATATCAACTCGATGCTCTCCTTCTGTTGATGTTCCAGGAATGGGAGGAAGTGAAGTGACTTGAATACTTTCAGGTAGCAACTGTCTAACTCCGTCAAGTTGTTTAACGCCTTCTGCTGCAGCAAAGATTTAAAAGGAATTATACTTTTTATTTCTACTTGTCTTAGTGTTTGCCATCTCAAATTAAGTTTTAATTTAATTTGGTATTTGTAGATTCATTGGCTGTTTATTTTATTCAGATGTGTAACTTCAAATGTTATTTGGACCAGGATTTGCTTGAGAAGAAGGCCTATACATACTCATAAAAACTAAGGAAACCATGGCAATGTCAGTCTATCCATGCTAAATTATTGCTCTCGGAAACCGACCACTTTGATTGAAAAAAAATGATAAACTAATTAGCTTTAAGCAAATAATTGAAGTTCTAATAATACTACATTTTTCTGAATTCTGTTTAACATTAGATTACAACTTGAACGACTCGAACACAAAGACCAAACATAAACACCAGAGTGGATGCAGATATTTGTAGGCAAATAAGAGGGAATGATTTGTTCTTGCACAAACAGCAAAATGATATACTTGCTGCAAAAAAAGCAAGAATTTTGTAAAAGATGTATTAAAATAAGCACCTGATTCAACTGTTGAACTTTTGCTGCTGTCTAATCCATCAGATATTAGACCACCAATATTAGTGATCGTAGCCGTATCCTGTTCATATTTTTCCAGTTTCTGATCTTCATATTTCCGTCCCAAGAAGCGGAAAAATTTGAAGCCATGTGCAGCTAAGTGAATGAAAGAAAAACGAGTATAAAAAAATGATCATTATAATAAACATGAAAACATATAGAAACAGATATCTTGAGTATCATTGAAATTTACTTTGCTCAGATCTTGGTTCATTTCTTCATGTCTACTGCTAAGAGTTCTTGCAGATTTCAGAAGAAAGCAGAATATGAAAAAAAAAGAAAAAACAATATAAAAAATATTATAATTTCATCACGGTAGGCCGAGACAGTGATCACACCAGATACTTATCATGCTATGAAAAAGAAGTAGGCCTGTACCATTGATGTAGGACAGGTCTTAATCAGGAATAACTTGACATTGAGAGTTGATGTTGTCTTCTTACTTGTTAACACTTTGTATTATTAACCTTTGAAGAACCTATGCCTACATGCTTCTATCCATGTATTCGCATATTTCATGAATTGAATAAAGCATTTAGGGCTTATGAATATCGTGATTTTCGAATGGTTGTTGAGGATTTTGGCAAGCTAATCCATCTTCCACTCATCACCATTACAATTCTACTGTTCACCATCAACTATGCTCCGATCAAGCATCCAATGTGACATTTCCCAGATCATGCATAATGATTATTCAGAAGAGCATAGAAAAATGATGCAGATAAAACTGTATTACATGATGAAGCTTGAAGATAAAAAATAGAATAACATGCTGTTTGGTAGCTGTTTCTATCTTCCCACCGGTTTCACCATCTCTTTCGCTTCCTAGATCTACTTCAAGATGTGGTGAAGCCATGACACTTATCACTATTTGATCTAAAGTGTTAAAATTCATTGATCAGTTAAAAGTACAGAACATTTTCAGATAAAGACAATCCATCAATCAGCTGCACAACTCAATATAGCCACATCCTCTACAAGATCAGTTTTTGCTAAATAAGAAAATCTTTTGTAAAATTGTATTGAAAAAAATGTCAAACTTTTGATGTTAGTCTGTCCACATTAGAGATCATGGTCATGTCCTGTTGTGAATCCAATGTCTGATAACCTTGTCATGTTTGTAAGTTAAACATACAGGAAACCCAACAGATCTAGTTTGAGTATGTATCAAAGTTTTTTTAATGATACCTCACCTTCATTTCAACGTGGTCCCAGCCGAACAGAGTTTCAAAAATAGAATTGCAAGGAGAACATATATACAAGAACGATTAAGTTATTGAGAATGGGCAAATAAATAATTGAAAGTGTTCGGAAATTTGCTTAAAGAAGAGATTAAGGCGAACTTACAAAACATGAAGCACATTGCAATGATGGAAAAAGCGGTTACCACTTTGTTGGCTTGCACTTTCGTTTTTACCTCCACTTTCAGCACATCTTTCAAGATGTGGTGAAGGCAAGAAATTTATCACTCTTTGATCTATTTTTTAATGTTTTGGGTCATCCTCATCTCTGGAACCAGTTCAGATGATCATGAAAATGATGCCATCAATTATTTGCAGAACCGAAAATGGTTACATGCTCTATGGCAGCCATATGGCCCATATCACGTATTCTTAAAAATATAATTGCTATGGAACCACTGTGATCACAGTGGATTAATTTACACCTTTCATAACTGACTATACTCTCATTCAGATGACAAAAACCACATGTAAAGCAATTCAACAAGAGTCAGAAGGTTGAGTAATAGTTTTCGTGTAGTTTGATTTGTTCGTAGTCCTCCCTCTAGCAAAATAACAGCCTTCTATGAACACTGAAATACTTTACTCTTACAACTTTATTTTAATTTAGATGAAGGAAGAAGAAATTACCAGAGCTTTCATCCGGTTTCTGGGCAATAACTGATGATGAGCCAATTGAGTTGGAGTTTTCAACTGGGGGGGTTTGTATTGAACTTTGCTGACTAGAAACTTCGTCTTTCCTTCCAAAGATTCGGAATATTTTTAACTCACTGTCTGTTCACATACACATTATAGAGAGGCATAAGTCCATCACGGTCAATTATGGAACACATTCAGGAATTCAACACTGAACAATAAGATTTCACCACACACAATCAAGAAAGATGATATAACACCGAATTTTGTCCAGAGACCTCATTCTATCAACTCCAAATGTAACCACTATGTGCTAGTTTTATATTTGGTTGATCAAATACACAACTTTTTAAATCAAAATAGTTCAATTACTTGGACATCTAGATGTATTGTAAATAGCCAAAACATGCAAGGAAAATACCTGTTGAGAAGAAAAAGCTCAAGCATTCCAAACATCTGAACACTACACGCTGTTGAGTTGGATCAGGCTTGGAGGGATCAACAACATCGTCGTGAACATTGATCCCTTCATCCGGCAGTTTTCCTCTTACTTTCACTTTGGTGGGGCTTCCCAATCCGTTTTCTTTTGCGCAATATAACTCTCTCTAGTAATACATGATTGGCATTTGGGGCAAAACAAATCATGCGTCTCTTGTTCTTCCAGCACTTTTTCAACATCATATTCAACTGCTTCCTCATTCAATTCATGTTCTTCTCCAATTGTTTCCTCACTTTTGATTTCACTCTGATGAGAGCTGAACCTGACCTCCTTATTAACTACGGACGTTTCAATTGTCACTATCTCGGTGACAGCATGGTGAATCTCCCCTGCATGAACCCCATTATCAAATTCCAGTTTCTTCTCCACTTCATGGCCATTTGCATGGTTTATCACACCATTGGTGAGAGGCTTTGAGTTTTCAACATCATTTTCTTTTGCTAATCCAGTGCCTGCTATGGAGTTGAACAAATTTTAGCTGCAAATCAAAATCTTGTTTGCCTAGTTAGTTGCGAGTATTGTCACATAAGAGATATATATGTCCAAGGCTAATAAGATCTCAAGTGTAAGAGGGGAATGAACGTGTTTCAACCAAGAAGACCCACAAAGTCACTATTACATATGGTTTTAATTTGCTGTGCCGATCTCCAAACAATGACCTTTAACCTTCCAAAGAAAATAAGATCCGAGTAGAGACTGTGTTTCCCAACAAACCCCCTTGCGCAAAAACCATTCGTGTTTGCGTTCATGATCTACGGCAGAGTTTTCGGTTAATTATGTCCAAGTGCAGTGGTGACACTTCCATATTCCTTCATACAGAGAAATGAAATCCAAATCCACCACAAGAAGTACCTTTTATCTATCTGTACATGATTGCTGCTCATCTTTTACCGATCTACTACCTCCTTCATAAGACTCATGTAATCTTCCATACCTTCTCTTCAAGGAAACAGAAAATTATGACAATGAATCCTTCTACAAACCGATTATGATGATTAGTGGTAGAGCTACAATACTGCCCATGACTTATCTTTGGTACTTGATAGAAACAATTTTAACTAACGCAGCTAGATGCATGAAAAATTACTAAGAATCCTTCCCTGTGAAGAGCTGAAAAGAATGTTACACGTTGCAAAACAACTCTATATATGTTGTTTTGCATGAGACAAATTTTTGAGACATGAGGGTCCATGCCCATCTCCCCAGCCAACCACCAAACATATAGTTCAAGGGTAACCCAGTCATTTACGCAGCACATAGACCCACACCAAATCTTCCAAAGAAATGAGAAACAAAATCTTTTAGATTGGCTAATGAGAAAGATGAAGAACAGAAAAGCTTCACTCACCTTCACCTGAATCGAAGTAAACACTCTTTTCCTCCTTGCCAACCTCTTCCTTCTCCACTCTGCTCCAGCTTGTCCTAGTACTGCTCAGCCCAGGCTCTTCCACTTCTCCATCCACTTCCACTTCCTCCTCCCTCTCCACAGTGTTAATAAGAGGAACTGAAAGATGAACAGCAGCCATTACAACCGGAGGAGGAGATTGGTGAAAAGGGCAAGCTAAAGGTTGCTGGGTTGTTTGCAGTTTGCACTGCCTCCTCTCCTCTGGCTTCAGACGACTTGCTCGTCAATGCCCATTAAGGTCCCCCATCACTCCAATATATAAAGCTCTACCTAACAAGCTGGGATTGTCAAAGAATGTGATTAACAGAAGAAGATGGCACTTGTTGATACATCAAATATGATTGGATCGAAAGATTGACTTTGCAAATATTATAAATCTTCCATTGCATCAACTCTCACGTTCACCCATAAACCCACGAGTCTGCTGGCTCTTTCCGACAAGTGTGGATGATGATGTGAATGAGCTCTCATATTTCTTTCTGGTCCGGTCTATTTCTCCTTTATTTCTAATAACTAATAATAAAAAATATGTAGCTGAGTTTACTCAAAATCTTGCGTATTCTATTTTTTTATTTAAAAAAACCTCATGCTCTTGCACGTTTTTGTTTTTGTGAATGCCGAATCAACACTCAAGATGGGGAACTCATACATCACTTTCTTAATCTTGTTTCCTTATGCTGCTGTCCTTGCTCTTTGAGAAATTCGGAAGAGGGATGGAGATTTTTTTATTTAACGAAAGCGTGGAGATGTGCAAATACTCGATATAAAAACTTACTTTGCAGCGATACAAACGCCTCGGAAATACCCTTCAATGATCATGAAATTATATAACATACGATTTTATAAGGTAGGCTTGGGCCATATATACATACACTTAAATTATTATCTGGGTTTTTTAAGGAGTCAAGATTGTATGGTAGTAGGAGAAAACAATTCTCTGTTCGGGAGGCTAAAATTTGTCAAATATCTCTTTTTATAACTACGTATTAACGGTAAATTATAAAAATATTTATTATCGAATTTAGTAGTTACAAAAAGGAGCACTTAGTAACTTTTAGGTTCACTTGTAAGAAAATTTTTTCCTACTCGAATTTAGTATACGATCTAAACTCTATTTTAGTATTTGGAGATTTTGGTGGCTTATGACAAAGAATTTATTTTTATCATCACGGGAATTTTAATCTATTTTTTTCAAAATTTATTGCATAAAATATAGGGTAAGGATTTATTGTAGTAAATTCGTTGTAGCATGTTTCTACTTAGTGTCAATCACTTTACTTGAAGGAGTTTGACTTAATCATTACAGTTATATTTTTTAAACACCACTAATTAAAATAATTTAAACCAATCAAAATCTTGTCACAACGGATTCACTATATCACTTGTTACAACAAATTCCTGGCCGAGGGGAGACGCCCTATTTTTTCGGGTTCAAAAGAGAATTTGTTCCTTGTAAATGCCGCGTGTATTAAACATTTGTAATCCATGTTTAAATAGTTGATTAGATGATCAGTGAACTGGTGCATGGTGGGCCAGATGGCAAATGCGACACTTATAATTTTTCTCTGCACAGTGTACAGTTAAGCAGATCCATAATTTACTAATTGGCTGAAAAGAAAAATAATTTAATAATTACCTGCATCTCGGACAATCTGACTTCTTTTTATTTTCATATATGAATCAATTTAATTTAATTGGTCTAAAGCCAATAGGTAGGTTAAAGCTAACCATTGAATTTATAACTCACCTGCATTCTAAAACATAAGAATGATGATACATACATTGTTGCGAGGCACGCTCTCACCAAGACAGCTTGTTGGAGCAGGCACTTCTCACTAAACAGGACTTTGTCTACAATTAACAATAAACAGGCATCACCGTGTAAGCTAAGTAATTGACTAAAATTCATTAATTTAAAATAAAAAAATAGTGTAGATAATGGCGAATGGTCATTGTGAAGAAGGAATTTAATACCCCTTGATACTTGGTAGAAGAAAATTAGGGTCACTCCCAACTGCTAATTACCTGCCTAGTAAACAAAGAGTTTTAACAAATTAATTTTGCGATTCTGGCTTGACTCGACCGGCTTGAATAATAGAGAGTTAAAGCCACCTTTAGGCTGGTTTAGAGTGATTTATACTATTTTTTTAATATAATAGATAGAAAGTTATATTAAATGTGCACATTTATATTTTTTCTCTTTAAGACTTGTAATTGACAAAAAAAAGTTTATGTTGCTAAATATTGAAAAAAACAGTTATATTTTAACACATTTCGTTACTTTATTAAAGAAAGGAAGGAGTCATGAAGTCTCCGTATTTTTTTAACAAAATCTTTTTAATAAGGATTTTTTACTCTCGAAGCCAAATAGTGAAATCATCAATTTTATAAATCAAAATAAAATTATAAAAATCCGACACATACGGAGGGCATTTCACATAACTTATTATTTTGTTTCTCTACGAGTTTTGCGTTTTCAGTTCATATATATGCATGCAACATCTCGTAAAGAATATATATATATATATATATATATTAGTTGTAGCTGATCATGTATATAATTGGGCAAGAACATTGATAATTATCACGATGATTAATACAGAGAAACAATAAAATAAATGTCCTAAATAACTCGTAGCACTCACAAAGAAGAATTGTGAATCTCCGGCGTTATCATAGTTTTGAAATTATAATACACGTCACTTTACCGTGAAAACATGGTTAGCGTAAATTACATTAGTACTTGCACATTTGAGAGGTTTTTTAAAGGGTTTTTAAAAAAATTAATTTTGATTGTTTACAGCTTGCTTAGGCCTCCCAATACTTCACACTTCAAAGTTTTTTTTTTTCAAAAGAACTTCGTTTTAATTAGTTTTGATTTGCTTGCAGCTTAGTTAGGCTCCTATCTTGGAAGTACACATGTCTTTTATATATATATATATATATATATATATTGTTTAACCTACAAAAAATTACAGTTTAATAAAAATTTAGCAAAAAAGAAAAGACTTCTTTAAGTCAATTATCCTGGCTTGGGTTTCATTCACACAAAATCTAATCTACTATACACTCATTCTGAAGCTTGGGTTTCAACCCATCACACTTTTGCTGCGCTACTCTGATCATTTCATTTCATTCATCTCATTGTCATGCCTCAAACATTTACTCATAGCATGTTTATAAAATAACATCATAAACAAAATATTAAACATTCAATCACCCAATGTGTGTGTGTAGAAGACCTTATTGCTCCTCCGTCCTGGCCGGCCCATCCATCTCGTGCTTATCACCTACATATATATAGGAAAAACGTCAGTAACAAGCGTTACTGGTCCGAAAAGAAAATAACTATAACAAACTGGCTATGAGAGCAAACTCTCATATGAACGAAATCATCATGTACTCCACGTGAACACTCTGAAGGGCACTACTGAGGAGCCACTGGGCTGCAGACCCGGTAGCATCCCGAACTTACTGATCTGCTGCTGGTACTGTGCTACTCTCAGCACTTCTTTTTCAGTACTTCTCGTGAAACTTTATCCTAAGCCCTCTCCTTACCTCCATATTTCTCCTGGCCTTGAGCACGAAGGCCGAGTACTCTCAGGCAGTCGCCTTTAGTACCCTTTGAACCACAAGTCCGGACATGCGCTGTACTAAACAGTACCCGTAAACCTCCACGTTCTCCGGGTGTGAGGAACTCAAACGCGGAGTTGTCAGGATCCCTCGGGAATGGAACAGTCCGCTGGCACTAATCCAGAGCCCGCTTTGACTGTCACGGCATCCTCTGCATGGTACGTGCAGTCGATTTCTCCATCTCTCGTCTCACTGAAAACGCGAAAACTATATATATATATAGGGCTGGGTAGGGAGTTATATAATAGGCCCGAAGGCAACTTTTGGTGGATCTTGTTTTCGAAATCAACCTCGAGGGATCTCATCCTCGAGGGGTTATTAATCCGGAAAATGTTCGGTTAAATGGCCCGAGTTAAGTGGGATCCGATAAAACGCCACTTAACCCATCCTGCAGGCAATAAATTAAACATACAATAGAAAGAGTAAATCAGAGACGAGTCCTAAACGGACCTGGTAGAAGCTCCAAGCGTGTCATCGCGCCTAGGCGGCGAGCTCCTACTCTGCACCTACACATCAAAACTAAATACTAACGCCCGCTAACTAAATGATGCATCAAACTCAACAAACATCACACAATTCAATCATCAACCATAACAATCAACAATTATAAATGTAAAAATAATTCCAACTTATCCTATTAACACCTATTTCATTATATTTCCTACGTTACGTTGTACTCGATTATCATACTCAAATTTACTTTACTTCATTAGCTCATTTAACCTTCATACCCTGTTAACCACATCATGCACATGTTTACTTCATTCATAATCTTAACATTCATCATAATAATTAATCAACCCTAGCATGCTATGCTAACAATTATCATCAATTTTAAATAAATCAATCGGAGGTAATTATACCTCACATCATCGGCAATCGGCGACGGCTAGGGTTCCGTCGCGCGTCTCGGAGCTCAAATTTGGCGCTCATCGGCGTCCGAAGCTCGATCGGGCTCCACTGGGTGAGCCCCGCGGAAGATCCGGTGAATTCCGGAGAATCCCAGAAATTCCGATTTTTCCGGCGGTTTTCCGGCGACTTCCGGTGGTTTTCCGGCGACAATCGCCGACGGCGTCTACTGGTCGGAAAGGGGTCGTGTTGGGTACCCTCGGAACCGGCTCGGCGACCCCGACTCATCTATGACCTCAGCGTGGCCAATGGAGGCGGCGGCTCACCGGAAAATGGCAAAACAGAGGCCGGCCGTGGTGGTTGCTAGATCCGGCCGGCCACGGCGGCGACGGCCTCCGCTCCGGTCAGGAAGCGTCACTGGGTGGTCGAGGGTGCTGAGGCGACCACCTGATCGTGGTGGCGATGCTCGCCGGCGGCGGAATCGGCGACGCGACCGAAATGTAGCCGCGGTGCTAGGCGAGCCGATTTCGACGTTGCGGGGCGGCACGGCGACGCCGTGGCGGAGCTGGGCGGCGACGATCGGCGGCCGGGCGGCGCCGACAGCGGCGGCGGCGACGCTGCACATGGGCGGCGTCGATGTTTGGTTTGGGGAAGAAAAGAAGGCGCTGTGTGGTGGCAAGGTCGTAAATATTACTTGACTCGTCTCCGGCTCGAGTCAAGTATAATAACTAAGTCGTATTAAATTCTTAAAAAATTCATAAAAATCGGGAAAAATCCCGTAAAATCAAACAACACCACAATATTATAATGATATGCTCTATGACTAATAACCCACCCAGACTGCCCGAACGCGTCCTAACGCGGTAAACGGCCTAATAATAATTCTACGATCCACTATATATAAAAATAATAAAAAAATGACTGGCATACTCTCATATATCTGATAACTCATTCTGTTCTGCTGTGTTCATGACGTTATCATCATATATTTGGGTACGCATGACCCTCATAGCTCATACACGCGACTCGCATCGGCTCGGTACACGTGTCCTGAAACTGACTCAACTCGAAAAAAATAACGATCGACCCGACCGGTTCTGAATATAAAACCCTAACTCGAATCGTGGGTTTTACATACTTAGTACTGCTAAGGCATATATAATCATATCTGCAAATTTATCTTTGCAAAATAAGAAGGCAAAGAATCATAAAATAGATATATAGTCCATATATTTTATGATTAATATGGATTTTGATTCGGTCAATAGCCTAAATGAAACATACCGCCCATCATTTATATTTATTTACCTTATAACATGTACACCACTTTGCGGGGGATTGCATAATTTTTTCTTTTTTATATGTTGATTATATTTTTAAATAATTATTATTTTTACAAATTTTTTAACTACTCAATTTTTATTAAAATTTTTTTGCATCGCACGACATAGTACATTTTTATTTTAATGTAATTCTTAAAATTAATGTATTATAATTATAAATATTTACACATGTAAGTGAAATTTTCATTCGTAGTACTCAAATTATTTACTTTGTTTGAATTTTATTTATATTTTAAAAATTCAAACCAACTTCAATTTCTTATTCTTTTTTAAGTTTTGGGAAAGTGTTTATATATTAATTGCGTTGAGATTCCGTTATAAACCTATTAAACAACATGTCCTAATTTACTTATTTATAAAATGATATTTTAAAATATTAAGTATAAGTTATTTCATTCAAATTAATTTATAGTCATATGCAAGTTCCCATTCAAAAATTTTTATTTAGAAATTCAAAAACATTTTGAAAATTTTATACAACTCTTATGAATTTATTATGATTCCTATGATATTTAAGTAAAAAGTTTAAATCAACTTAAACTATAATCCTATTTAAGAAAGAATTTGTTCTATACATGTTTTTTTATTATAATTAAGTACTCACATTATTTCCTTTGTTAATTAATATTAATTATTCGTATTTTAAAATTTTTTTATCAACTCTTTTTTCATCTTTATAACATTTCTAATTTAATTAATAAAATATTCTGAAAATAATATTATTAATAACATTTTGTAAGAATCTAAAAGGTTAACTATTTCATCTTCATCATGTTTGTAATTTATTTAATTAAATAATTCCGAAAATAATACTAATAAGATTTCTAAAAATCTAAAAGATTAATTTTTTCATCTTTATAATTTCTGCAATTTATTTAATTAAATAATTCCGAAAGTATGTGTCTAGTCCAAAAATAATAATGTTTATATGATTTAAAACTAAACGATTAATTTTTCTGTCTTTATAATGTTAATTTCTGAAAGTATTATTATTAATAAAATGCTAAAAGCAACTCATTTTTTTCATTTCTATAACAATTCTAATTTAATTAATTTAAATTTCGAAAATAATAATACTAATAAGATTTTGTAAAAATCTCAAAAATTAAAATTTCATATTAATTAGTTAATTAAATATTCCGAAAATAATATTTTCATCTTTAACACATTTCCATTTTAGTTAATTAAAATTTCGGAAAATAAAAATATTTATAATATTTGTAAAAACCTAAATGATTAATTTTTCATCTTTATCATGTTTATACCTTATTTAATTAAACCATTACTAAAATAACAATAAAACAGCTCTTTTTTCATCTTGATAACATTTCTAAATTAATTAATTTAAAATTCCCGAAATAATAATGTTAATAAGGCTTGTAAAACTCTAAAAGATTATGTTTTTCATCTTTATCATGTTTGTAATTTAATTATTTAAATAATTTTACAAATAACAATATTAATTAATAGGTATTAAAATTTTTTTTATCAGCTCTTTTTATATCTTTATCACATTTCTAATTCAATTAGTTGAAATTTCTTAAATTAATAATATTAATAAGATTTTGTAAAAAATCTAAAAGAAACTATTTTTTTTATCTTTATCAAAATTTCAATTTAATGAACTAAAAATTCGGAAAGTAATGATTTTAATAAGATTTGAAAAAATCTAAATCATAAAATTTTGTCATCTTTATCATGTTTGTAACTTATTCAATTAGATAATTCCGAAAATAACAACAATATAGTTTTTTTCATATTTATCACGTTTTCAATTTAATTAATTAAAAATTCAGAAAGTAATAATATTAATAAGATTTGTAAAAATATAAAAGATTAATTTTTTCATCTTTATCATGTTTGTAACTTATTTAATTAAATATTTTTGAAAATAATAATAAAACAATTTTTGTATCTTTATCACATTTTCAATTTAATTAATTAAAAATTCTCAAATTAATTATATTAATAAGATTGGTAAAAATATAAAAGATTGATTTTATTCATCTTTATCATGTTTGTAACTTATTTAATTAAATAATTTAAAAAATAACAATAAAACAATCTTTTTTTGATCTTTATCACTCTTCTAATTTAATTAATGGAAAATTTAATTAGATAATTCCAAAAATTACTGTAAAACACTTTTTTTATCTTTATCATAATTTTAATTTAATTAATTAAAATTTTCTAAAGCAATAATATTAATAAGATTGGCAAAAATCTAAAAGATTATTTTTTTTCACCTTTATCATGCTTGTAACATATTGAATTAAATAATTCCGAAAATAAAAATAAAACTCTTTTTTTCATATTTATCATATTTTCATTTTAATTAATAAAATTCGGAAAGTAATAATATTTATAAAATTGTTAAAAATATAAAAGAATGATTTTTTTTCATCTTTATCATGCTTGTAACCTATTTAATTAAATAATTTCGAAAATAATGATAAAACATTCATTTTTTCATCGTTATCACATTTCTAATTTGATTAATTGAAAATTTATTTGATAATTTCGAAAAGTATAATAAAAGTCTCTTTTTTAATTTTTATAACATTTTAAATTTAATTAATTAAAAATTCCGAAAACAATAATATTAATAAAATTTGTAAAAATCTAAAAAAAAGACTTTTGCATCTTTATCATGTTTGTAACTTATTTAATTAAATAATTTAAAAAATAACAATACAAAACTTTTTTCATTATGACATTTCTAATTTAATTTATTGAAAATTTTGAAAACAATAATATTAATATGATATTGTACAAATTTAAATGAGTAATTTTTTCATCTTTATCATATTTGTTATTTATTTATTTATTTAAATAATTCCGAAAATAATAATATTAATCAACTAATTTGAAATCATATTATTTTGTCTTTTTATATACATATTTAAGCTTACTTTATAAATTAAAATATATAAAAACTGTGAAAAAAAATTAAAAAGAATTTTAAAAAATCACAAAAAAAATTATTGTAATTTAGTGCAAAAAATAAAAGATTAATGGTTATTTTAATGACTTATTATTGTTTTTGAGGCCCAATATATTTCTTTTTTTTTGTGTGCTTGAAATTGAGCAATGACGCCAAAGTTGAATACTATTCCCTTTGCGCGAGGCCGTGGATGTCACAAATCTTTCGTAATTTTAAAGTTTTTAATTGCTATATTACACCCTAACATTGACTTCAATACTCTACTACAACCCATCTTGCACGGATTTGGTAGATTTTTTATTTTATCCTAATCACCATTCCCATCTTATGGGGTGAATGCGCTATCGGAGTTTTCATATCAAGAACATTTGATTACCAAAGACCGAGAAGCTACGCTGAGGAGCGACAGACTCTGTATGTGAAAATTGGATTTTGTATGAACGAAGTTTGCTCTTGCTCATATCTTTAATATTGAACACCAAAAGACATCGAGTGTTTGGCAGTGGATCGCAGAGTAAAGATGCCAAATAAAGTCATAATAATGGTTCACGGCGTAAAAATGGATAAATGAGCAAACAGTATAGCGGGTCTATGCAACCTAGATATTATAATTCGTGGGTATGATCAAACTAGTGATTCTGCAACATTTTTCTTCCTAAGTAATTCGGCCACATTGACTGTATAACCTTTATATAATTGCTTATACAGAAGCCCTTTGAACTTCAAGATTGTTTTCGATCTTCAGCAGTTATCTTTGAACCTTGATAGGAAAACAACCTCGAGGCATTTTGGTAACTTACTTCAGCAAGTTCTTCTCCAGATATCTCAAGCAAGGATGCTACATATTTAAGTACCTGTAAATATATTTTGATGAATAAAGTTCACGGTGATGAGTCATCAGCTTAACCAATAATTGAAGTACAAACATTTTTCAGGGCAGATGATCAAACATGAAAGGTAAAGGAAATCATTAGCTTTGCAGCTTAATGAGTTTGGTCTTCAAGCAAAAGTACTGCATGGGAAGTAAAATTTCAGAAAATTCCTGGTCGCGAACACAAAAAAATCAGTTGAACCAAGATTTTTTATTCCACTACCAGACCCTGCAAGATTTTACAAGCAAATATAGCAAGCAACAAGCTCAAAATATGTATCAAAATGTGCCTGATCACACTTGGGAATCACATGTTACAGCAAGTGTTAGAAGCCCATTTAGATATCTGTACCAGTTTGGTAAGAATGAAATGTGAACCAGATACCCAGAGTTCAGAATATTTTACCTTTCCTTTTTATTTTTTATTTTTGAAAAATATTAAAGGTTCTTTGACGATAAAGGTGTAAGGATGCAAAACAACACATCAAGTTCAAAACTTGAGAGCTTCTTCCTAACTAAAAACACTAATATGATGCCGATGCAATTACCACTAGAATGTCAAGAAACAAAATAACTTACCACATGAATATTAGCTGGGTGATTTAGTGTTGCCTTTGGTAAAGCAGAAGTGTCCAGCAAATTGCGAGAATTGTGATCAGCACGAAGGCTGACACCAGGTTCCATGTTCTCTTCTTGTGAATTTAGCTCTTTTAGAATGGCTTTATCTCCTGGGACCCACTTAAGAGAGTCCAATGGTGCGCGTGGCAAAGCATCGGGAGCATCAGTCTCCAACAATATCCTTTCAGTTGGAATCTGAACATCCTTTGAATAGTTAGAGCATGGATTTTTGTACGGCAGACAGAAGCAGTATAAAAGAAAACAAGGCATTATATATAGCGCCACAGCTAGCATAAGGATAGTTCCACAATATCCATATTTAACCAATTTTCAAGGTACACACTCCAAAACAAACCCAGCAGGGAATGACTGTTAGTAGTTCAATGGCTAATATCAGAACAAACACAAGTATAATATTCAGCAAATACTAATCATAACTTCAACATATAACCAAATAAAAAAAGAAGGTTAATAAAATGACATTCGAACTGACCGATTTGAGCATTTTCTTTGCCTTCGCTGGTTTCATGGACAAAAGAAACCCAGAAAAAGAAAAATATGCTCCAAGTTTTGCGAGAGAGGGAACCATTTCAGCAGAGCCTAAAAATGAGTGAAGGATCACACCAGCTGGAAATGGTCCCATAGATCTGGGTCATGCCATTCAGTGTCAGTGAATAGTTGACTCACAACCAGCATTCTGATTTTTGAAATATGGAATAAGTATATAAGAATTGGAAAAAGAAAGAGGTTAAGCAAAATGAGTTAGAATCAGTTTGGCAGTCGACTGAAGAACTAGTAATCTAATTATTGCAAAACAACCATGACAAAACGTGTTATTAATACAGAAACACATGTAAAATCAATACCTCAAACATTATAGAAATGTACGTTTCTTTGACTTATACATGACCAATATGTGAGTTTACCAAAACCATTTAGCATTTCGTTCAGTCAATGATTGCGTGCTTTATCATCTACGTCCAAAAAAATAACTTCTGAGGATGTACACTCACTGCAAAATTTCCAGAAGATCACCGTAGGCTCGAACACAATGCACTGAAATGGGTTTTTTCAGCTCATTGGCAAGTTCAAGCTGCAGCCGAAATACATGGACCTGCAAAACGAGAAAGGTGAACAACCTGGGAACAAATTACCCTCATCATCTTCCGTAAAACAATGTCCATTTTTTCCCACCCAAAAAACCAATCATTCCAAAATTACAAAGAGAAAGCTTGATGACAGCAAATTCATTATTTCCCAATGAAAATACCTGTGATTGGAAATCAATTTGCTTCCCGTGAGAGCCTCTGTCCAAGCCAGCCTGAAAGCAATCAAATTGTCAGCAACATCGTCAGCACCCCCACCATTTTGATGACATTCAACGTTTGCACGAACAAAAGACTTCAATCAACGTGTCAAGAACAAACATTTATGCACCAACATCACTACAAAAAACAGATGGAAGAAGGATAACAAAAATTGAGACTTACTTCTCCAATAGCAGCAGAAGGGGTGGCATGCAACAACTCTTTCATAACACTAAACCAATCAGGAGACCTCGCATCCACAAACCTATTCACAAACGCACCACCAGCTTCGTAAAAAGGAAAAAAAAAATGAGGAAAGAAAAAAAAAGCATCAGACAAAGACTAGCCAGGGATGAAGGCCGAAGCAGGGAATGATGGAAGGATGTTCGTCCGCCAATTGCTTGACAATTTGCCAATCTTTCTGTTGCGACACAGAGCAGTTATCCTATAGAAGAACGAGGGGAGGGAGCGAAGCAAGAAAAACAAGAAGAAGGAGAAGGTGGGAGAGACGACCTGGGAGGTGCCATTGACGGCGAAGAGACGGACGCCGGCGGCAAGGGATGATCGGAGGAGGTGGGGAGGGCGGGGAGGATGCGGGGTCTTGGAGGTGGCAGTGCGCGTCGAACAGCCTTATCGCCGCCCCACGGCTCGTGCCCATCGTCTCGTCTCCCCCAAATTGGCTCCACCCGGGTGGGCTCATGAATTTTTTTAAAAAAAATACGCATAAAATATGAATTAGTTAAATATAAATATTTTTACAAAAAAATTTCTTTATTTTTTTGCATTTTTCATAAAAAAATTGTTGTCGTAAAATTACTAAGAGAGATCATTCGGTAAAAGTTTTATTTTTGATCCTATCATAAAGAAATCTAATAATAGATTTCTCTTTAGTGAAAAATCAATACTTTTATCGTTAATTATTATTTATGCATTTAATATATTTTCTATTTTTTCTTGCAAACCAAGATTGAAATAAATTTTTTTATTTGATTGATAAGAATTGGCATGTAAAATAGTCGCCTTAAGTAATTATTTTTTATTTCTAATCTTTTTTTCATCTAATACCTAAAAGTGGTAGGAATCAGCCACGCAGTTACCAATTGTAGAGTTTTAGAAGAAAATAATTTTTTTAATTAGTCATATCAAGTAATTGTTTTTCTTTATAAAAACATTCTAGAAAATGAATGGAGCTAGCATATTAAAATGAGAAGATTATGATGATTTGGAGTTCTTAATTAAATACCATGATTTAACTATATTTTTTGGGGTAATGAGAGCGGGACAGTAGCAAGTGATCGTGAAACTTATTGTTGTGTCTTATGTGAGGAAACGTTATAAATCTTGTAACTACTAATGTGCAATGTTCTTTTACTTTATGATTTATTTAATGCCAATTATTTATCTTAGCAGTAATTATCTCCTTACATATCTAAAAAATCATTATGAAACTGTAATTTGGTATTGTGTTTTTTAAAGCCCCATTATATGGATTTTCAATTGCTGCCGGTAGCACACAAATAAAGTAGGCCTATAACAATTTATACAGATTATTTGGTGACTAGTAATAATTTTTAAAGAGGTCATTGATAATTCTATTAATTTGAGTTAGTTATTTCTATTACAGTAGGTGATTAGTGATATTTTTTAGAGAAGTTATTAATAATCCTGTTGATGTGCATTAGTTATTTATATTATATATAATAGAGATCTCTTTCTAACTTCATGTAACTACCATAAAATTATTAGTATTATTAATTTTAGTACTTAAAATATTATTGGCCATATTTTTTGTGATAGCAAAAGCACTTCAAAGTTACAAAGGCTTTTGTAAATATGCATGTATAGATGTGGTGGGGCATTTTGAAAATAATATACCTCATTAATTATCCGTGCACCAAGCAATTAATTTGATGTGTCACTATTTGTAAAATATTATAACTATCTATTCTTTTTAATAAAATGAGAACTCAATGTTAACCTCTAATTAAAAATAGGTTATTTGGTTAGTCAAAATACAAAAAAATTTATTATAATATATATTCTCATTTAATTAAAATTTATCTTTAAAGTTAAAATTAATTAAAATCTATACACAATATATTAAATTATTATAATATATCTTGTTATTTAATAAAATTATATTTATAAAATTAAATTTTGTCCTCTAATGGTGTAACATCTTACTTAATTAAAATAAATACGTTTTTGCTTGGTTTGAAAAAAACAAACTTAACCTAAGCTAGTAATGAAAAGTAAATATATTCGTAACAAAAAGGTGTACTAAAAGTCTCAAAACACTAAATTACATCTCTTAAACCAAAAAAAAAAAAAACACAAAACACACAGCTGAATTACATTTTAATGCTCTACTACAAAACATCACGAAGCTTTTTGATTCCTAGAGGTCGACGGCCGTTATACCCAGTGCCCACTGTAACCGTGAGAAAAAGAGTTGAATACGTCGCCCACATTGGAGCGTGACGCATTTGTTAGCTACACAACAAACACCACACCTTCGTCTCCCTCCCATTTTCAGACAAATATGGACGGTTTCATCTCAACAAGATCACAGCCTCACCACCTGAACCGCCATCTGCACAGCCGCCGCAGCCGGCGACCGCGAGAGGCAAGAGGTCTGGCAGGTGGGGCAAGAGGGGTGGCCGGGGAGCCAGCCTTCGATGCATCTGTCGTGGAACCCGTGCTGGCACTTGGGCAGCACCCGAACGCGCTCGCCGTCGACAAACTCCGACAGGCAGAAGACGCAGTCCGCCTCCGCCCCGCCCAGGCCCAGCCCCGATGAGTACACCAGCGCTGGGATATCGGGCGCCGGATGCGGTGCCACCTGGGGCCGGCTGGTCCCGGCTCCGGCGAAGGAGGTTGGGACAACGGCTTGGAGGGAGAGGACGCAGATGATGGCGCTGACGAGGAGGACGAGGATGGCGTCGAAATCACCGGTGTTGCGGTAAGGGAACCACCGGTCGGTGGTGGTAGTGGAGTCAGAGAAAAGTGGTGGTGGTGATACTGCGGTGGACGCTACGAGGAGGTAGGGCTGTTAAATGAACGAGTGTTAAGCTCGACTTGTGTTCAAATTTGACTCGAATAACTCGAAACTCGTTTGAGATTGATTCAAGATCGAATGAGTTTTGAACATATACGATCAAAATTGATTCAAATATTTTTTATATTATTCGAGCTTGACTCAAGTTCGAATACACTTAAACTGTTTAATTTTGAGGAGCTCGAAATCAACTCGTTCGAGAGCTTAAAACCAGTTTGTTCGGGAGCTCAAAACCAAATCGATTATAAGGTTAAATCGGAGCTCAAAACTAGCTCGTTTGAGAGCTCGAAACTAACTCGATCATAAAGTTTAAAGTAGCTTGTTTATGAGAAAAATATCTAGCTATATAGATTAAAATTAATAAAAATAGTCCATCAACATATTTATACAAATTATCTCAATAATAAAAGGTTGTTTCAAGTTACAATCATGTTTCAATTTTTTTACAAAATACCTAAGACATCATTTAATAGTAAACATTTCCAAAAAAAATAAAATGCTTAAAATTGTAAATCCAAAATTGAAAAATAACTATCAAAAGTTTATATTTTATAACCTTTATCCATATTTTGACAGCTTTTATCCAGCCTTCATTCTGAAAAAAAGAAGAGATATCATTCATTGTGAGATGTTAAATTAAATAAAAATAAATAAATTTTATAAAAAGATATCATTCATTGTGAGATGTTAAATTAAATAAAAATAAATAAATTTTATAAAAGGAATAAATGTATTCTATTATCACCTCCAAAGAATAAAGTTCATGTGTGTATTTTAATAACTACCAAAGCCATAACAAAAACTAACAGAAGTATATATTAAAATTTTGAACATACTAATGTTTGAATATGTGATGCAAAATAAACTAATTGAAGTAGATATTAAAGAACTCTATTTCATTTTTGAATCTGAAAAATTAAATATAAAATTAAGATATAGTCGTACTTCAACTTATTAAATAAATAGTATCATAATATCAAAATATAAAAATAATAAAAACAATCATGACAAGACAAATAAGAAAAGACAAGATTAAATAGCAAGCACTTAGGAATAACATGTATAATGTAAATCATTACCTGAATCTTCGTCATCCTTATCTTCGCTCTCTTCACAATACTGGTAAGCGTAGCCAATCTTAAGCACAAATTAAAACTTCAATTGTATTCGGTTTCAAGCTGTTACGATAATCACGAATAACTCTCCCGATCAATACAAATTAAAGCATAATAAAAAATAGAAAAATTTTGGTATGATAAACCCTAATACATAATTCACTTGTCTATGCTGAGTGAAATATCATTAGGCATTATCATTCAATGTTGGCGACAACATTCCAGAATTGAGAATAATTTAGGTAATCAGAAAGGGGAGAAAATGGATGAATAAACAAAATAAAATATTCAGCACAATACCATTCACCAGCATTCATCAATAGAGCATTAACATAAGGACCGATGAACCAAAATAAAAAGGCGCACTTTCATGATTTCATCCACCAGTGTATGATCAGGAAAGCATTTATTTATGGCAAAATCAAAATGGAGACATAAACGAACTATCTATTTTCGACTCTTGTTTCATAATAACTTCTTAAGAATGACCCCACCGTTGCAAACCATTTCAATTCCATATTTCAGGGTTCCGTTTCACAGCAAACTTTGAAAGTTAAATCCCTCAAGCCTTTCCCTTCTCTATAGATCCCACTCAACGGCATATATTGCACCATAGTGGCCATAATCTCAACATCAAACTCAAGGAAGCAATTCAAATTATATATAACATCAAGGGCATGAGAAAACAAATTGAGATAAGCAAAAAGTTGCAGGTTTATTCAGTCCTTTCGACTGCGAATCAATAACAACAACAACAGCATCATCATTAGAAGAAACAAAGGGTACAAGCACCTTAAGAAAAAGCCCACCAAGTTCTGAGCACAAAGAATAAACCTTCTCACCCGCTAGCTTATGCTGTGCTTCCCACATCGCCTCCTGCTTATCAACGCTCTTCACAAACCACACCCGGCCTTGACAAACCTGCCTCCCCCAACCACACCAAAATCATTCACATATGCATAACAAAACCCCACAAATTTCATCCTATAATAACATCAAAGCTAAAATTACCTTGTAACCGATGTAGACGTCGGCAGCTCGCACCTCGAAATGCAGGGACCGCTACCTTGTAGCCGATGATGGCTCCGGTCGGCCACAGCGGCAGCGGTGGCAGTGACCAGAAGAAGAAGGTGGCCGGGAGGAAGATTACACTTTGGGAATGCTAGAGAATACAGGCGCGGTTGGGGCGGAGGAGGACGGCGATGGATATGGGAAGGTGGTCGGAGATGATGGCTATGGATGGCCACAACTGCGGCGACCAAAAGAAAAAGGCAGCCGGGAGGAAGATTGCACTTCAGGGACGCCGGGGAACTCAGGTCGCGGTCCGGGCAGAGGACGGCGATTGATCGGGGAAGGTGATAGGAGATGAAGGCTCCGGTTGGCCACAGCTACGGCGGCGACCACAAGACGAAGGCGGCTGGGAGAGGAAGAGTTGCATTTTGAGAATGCCGGGGAAGTCAGGCCGCTGTCCTTGTGGAGGGGGAGGACGGGGGGACGGTGGTCGCCGGTCGGAGATGAAGGTAGCTGGACGGGGGAGGCGCAACACACTATAAGTAGAGGAGGACCAGTGGTGGTGCTGGGTATGGGGGAAATAGTCAAGGGTTGAAGGGAATGGTGTCGGTGGTGGAGCGGCAAGGATGGTGGCGTGATCTCGCGGTGCTGAGGCTTCGCGAAGATTGGGCGGCGACTGGGGATGCTAGTGGTGGCATGGCTTGGCAGTGCTGATTGCCGACGGTACGGCTGCCAAAAGGGTCATTGTCGGTGATGATGGGGGTAGTGTAGGGTGGCGATTGGGGTTTGTGGGAGAAAAAAGTCAAGGTGAATCTTGGGGAAGTCTCGTAAATAAAACTTGATTCGATTTTAACTCGAGTTAAAAATAATAACTAACTCGTAATAAATCTTAAAATATATCCAAAAAATAGGAAAAATTTCCATAAAATACAATACACACTATAACATCACAATGACATGTTCTATAATTAATAACTCTCCCAAATTGCTCTATAGCGCATCTTAATACGTTATTTAGCCTAAAAATAATTCTATGATCAAATACATAAGAAAGAAATATTGCATACTGTTATATACATTGATAACTCATTTCTAATCATTTTTGTGACATTATCATTATATACGCAGGTGCACTTGACCTTCATCGCTCATAATTCACGGTTGGCCTTAACTCAGCACGTAGTTTATAAAATTTACTAGATTTGAACCGACAGTTAAAGTGACCGGTTCGCTAATGTAAAACTCTGAACTTGAGTTATAGGTTTCACACCAGACACAGTGGTAAGGTTATTTCGAAGATTTGAATACAAGAAAATAACAAACTAAGGCATTGGAGTCAAAGCTCTTAAAGATGAATCAAATAAAAAAGTAGCAGAATTCATTATTTTGTATAAGTGCAAAATCAAAGAAGAAATAATTGATTGTGAGTACTAATCTCATTGTAGACTAACTTAGGGATTCAAATTAAACCCTAAAAACTACATAAAAATCTTTGGTGTTTATTTCTCGCTTGCAGTATTTTATTTTATATTTTTACTTATAAGGTTTCTTTGTATAGCAAGGGCGTTTTTGGTCCCATCGACCCTATTCATTTAACCCCAAGCGAAGATGAAATTCACAGGGTGGCAATCTCGTGCGCAAACATAGATATTGAAGTATATTATAATACATATTATTTATACATAAAATTTCCTATATAAGTAGTTTAGCTTTTGAGTTAGAGTTTTTGTTAGAAGCAAAATTAAAATTAATATTAATGTCAATAATAATATGCTTAGATGATTGTTCTCGTGCAAAGAAAATCCTTAATCGCATTGACAATCAAGTGCAGGGTTGGGCACAAGCGGAGTTGAGTCGAGTTTCGCCTAACTCGAATTCGACTCATTTGATAAATAAATTGAGTTTCGAGTTATATGGTTTCATGCTGAATTAGTTTAGTTCAAGTTCTAATTGAGGCACATCGAGTTCGAGTCGAGTATCGATTTTGTTTGAGTTTAAATTTGAATATCTAGTTTATTCTTTATAATGTAATATTTTTATTTTTATTTTTATGTGAAAATATAAATAATATTCTTTATAATTGACAGTTATATAATAACTGTTAGATTGCCTTGATTTAATTATTTTTATACCAAACTATCATTTTTAATGTTATACTATTCATGTATTATAAAAGGAAAAAAATTCTAATATTTTATATCAGACATTAAGTCAATTCACACCGAGTTTTAAACCAAATTGAGTTTTTTTCAAATCAAATCGAATCGAATTTAATATAAATCAAAACCAACCCTACTGTAAATGATTTGCCAAATTTCGAGTTTAAAATTAATCAATTTTAAATCTAGTTAAGTAGAGCTATAAGAACTCACCAGCTAGCTCCACTTGTCCCGCGTCTAATCGAGCTATACATGTGTGTCTCATTGTGACAATAGAAAGGCGGTGGGGAAGGTCATGGGACCTTGACTAGCAATAGTTGCTCTGCTTGTCCCACTCGCCTTGGGTCTTCCAAGAGACGCAACAAAGAATGACGTTACCCATCACCCCTTTTCCCTATTGTTCTATTTAAAGTCTAATCCTACTCCATCGGCCACTCATCAAGAACAAGAGCTCCAAGTTTTCAATACATCACACTTGTCTTTGAGCAGAGATTTAGCTATTAATCACAGCAGGACTAGATATGAAGGTTGCTAACTATGATCCGATCTCATTCCTAGCTCGTGATTTTCATTCATTATATGTACTTTTTCGCTTTGTTGACCTTCCATTTCAACAGTAATTAATTATCAAAAGTAATAATAGTTTCCGATGCTAACCTTCTTTTTTATGCCATTTCGGTTATATATTTCCAGAAATCGGTATTGAAGCTGGATTTACTCGATGACAAGGAAAAAAGAAAGCCATGAAGGCCGTCTCTGGCCTCCTAGGTACTATTCCTTCATATATCAACAGATTATCTTATACTAATCACTAATCAATCGTCGTCGAAGTATAGACTACAATTTCTCTGTTTTGGTTGTTGCAGGGATTGATTTTATCAGCATGGACATGAAGGAGAGAAAACTGACTGTGATTGGATACGTCGACCCAGTCACGGTTGTGAGCAAGCTGCGCAAGAACTGGCCGTCAACGGCCATTCTCTCGGTTGGGCTGGCCAAGGAATCAGAAAAGAAAGATGCTGGGAAGAAGGATGGGGACAAAAAGAAGGAAGAGGAGAAGAAGAAAGACCCCAAAGAGCAACTCATAGAATACATGAGGGGCTATGGCTACCATCCTTATCCTCCAACATATGCAGCCCATCAATACGTCCACAGTGTTGAAGAGAACCCAAACTCTTGCTTGATTTGCTGAACAATATTCCATGCAAAGTGGTGATTGACGGTGAAGTTCCCAACAGGGATTTTACTTGCAGCATGCATGGAAACGGTGGATTGTGGTCTCCGGTTTTATGATGGCTCAGAGGAATTAGAGGTTAAAACGCGCAGAGAGACTGGGTAATTACGTAGTGTGTCTGTTTAATTATAATATGGTTTTGTATAGAGCTTGAAGTTGATTTTTTTGAGTAAAAAGAATGGGCAGTTTTATCAAATAATTTGTTTCTTTTATGCTCAAAAAATGAGTTGCATATGCCTCTCGTTCTTTTAATGGATTCCTGTTTTCACTGAAAACATTTGGACTTTGACACGGAGAGCTTCATGTTGGTGGTCTTTCGTTTGTAAAATTCTGGAAACTGAATGCAAGGGGCCAAGTATAATCGACTCAGACACAAATCGGGAAGCAAAAATAAAAATTGTTTTTGTGTATTATTTGATGAAATAGATGAGAAACATTAGTCGTTTTCATAAGGCCCTTTTGAGAAAAAGAAGATAGGCCCATGGGCCTGTCGGCCTGACCTGGGATATGGTGGATCCAGGCGGGTTGGGGACTAGTTGTCTAGCTCGGATCGACCAAATTGGGCACATATCTGCTCAATTTGGCTCCAAGGCTGGGTCGGGGTTGAATCAAGTCGACCGACCTCTAGCTAGCTTGAATAATTTTTTAGTTAAAAAATAAAAAAAATGTATAAAATTCACCCAAAAAAACTGATTAATGTAATTTTTAACCCACTATTTTATTTCATGAATTTTTATTTTGTAAAGTCAATTCTTTTAGAATAAATAAAATATCTTAATATGACTGTAAGGGCTCTTGAGCCGGTTTACTTGATTAGAAAAAGATATTGAACCAGACCGGGAATGTCACCGACTAACCTTGCTGGCCATCCTAGTCTAAATGATAATTGGGGTTCACATGATAGGCTCCAATGGAAGGCAAGATTATTTTATTTTTCAAAAACCATGTCACTGGACATTCAAAGGACATTGAAGACATGATTAAATAAATAATGAAGACACTAACCCTTCTTTCATTCAAATTACATATTAGAAACAAACAAGAATGTAGATCCATCTTTTTAAAATTTTTTCCGCAACGCCTAAAAATTTTCATGTTTGCTCCTAGGGGCGGGCATCGGTCGGACGAACATCAGATAAATTATTGCCGCATCCATCCAAAATTTTGTCGGACAAAATTTATCCGACCGACTTAGGCATCAAATTATCCGTTGGGCCCAAATAATCTTTGTCAGACAGTTCGAAATTACCATATTTTCCTAAAAAATGATAGTGAGTAAACACAAACTCCTTTGTGTCGTGTTGCCTGATGCTGCAGCTACCTCTGCCGCTCACCTGCCTCTGTTGCTTGGCTCTACACTGTCGTGAAACTCATCTACGTCACCGCGAAATCACTCTGTGACTACGTGATGCAAAACCCGCCTACCCTCCGTTGCCTGCCTCTCCCGCTGCCTGCAGACCACCTTCTCTGCCTCCTGCGTTCGCCGCCCTCTGCGCCTGCAACAAAACCCCTCCGCTGGAACCAGCTTGGTGAGCCCGACGCATCTATGACATTGATGTACTCGGCGAATGTGGCGATTGGCCGAAAAATGGCTAAACAAAGGCGGTCAGTGGTGGGTGACTAGATCCGGACGGCTTGGGCTACGATGGGCTCCGCTCTTGTCAGGGAAGGCCGTGGGAGGGTTGGTAATGTCAAAGTAGTGACTGGATGGCCACAACGATGGTCGCTGGCGGTAGAATCGACGATGCAAGCACGCCACTAGGTGTGGCGTCGTGTAGGCCGATCAACGGCTAGGGTGTTCGGGGCATCACGGCCGGGGCGTTCGAGGCATTACGACCGGGGAGTTCGAGGCATCACGACCAGGGCGTTCGAGGCATCACGACAATGCCGCCGTAGGGACTTGAAGGTGACGATCAACGACAGGGCGACATTGGCGGCATAGGCAATGATAAGCAAAGGGGCAGCACAGCAAGGGTTTGGACGGGAAGAGAAAAAGGGTCGGGGGTTGATCGATGGCAATATCGTAAATAAGACTTGCACGAATCCGTCTCGAGTCAAATAATAATAACTAACTCGAAATAAATCTTAAAAAATCCATAAAATAGAAAAAAATCCCATAAAATAAAAACTACAACATCATAATGACATGCTCTATAACTAACAACCCACCCAAATTCCTTGTAACGCATCTTAACGCGGTAAACGACCTAAAACTAATTCCACCATCCACTATATATAAAAATAAAAAAATAACTGGCATACTTTATTATTGTAAAACCCATAATTTGAGTCAGGGTTTTATATTCAAAACCAGTCGGTTCGACCATTAGTTTCGAGTCAAGTCAGATTCAGAACACGTGTACTGAGCCGACGCCAGTCGCGCGTATGAGCTATGAGGTCATTTGTACCCAAGTATATGATAATAACGTCATGAACACAACAGAATAGAACAAGTTATCAGAATATATGAGAGTATGCCAGTTATTTTTTTCTTTTTATATATAGTCGATTGTATAATTAGTTCTAGGCCGTTTACCGCGTTATGACGCGTTACGGCATTTTGGGTGGGTTGATAGTTCTAGAGCATATCATTATGATGTTTCGGTGTTTGTTTGATTTTATTGGATTTTTCCCAATTTTTTTAAGGACTTAATACGACTTAGATATTATTGTTGACTTAAGCCAGAGACGAGTGAAGTCTTATTTATGAGTTTGCCACCAAATACCCTCGACCTTTTCTTCTTCCTCGCCCAAACCTTTGCCCCGATGCCGCCCTTTTTGCTTGTCGTCACCGCCGCTGTCAATGCCGGCCTGCCGCTGATTGACACTACCTAGCCCTGCCACGGCGTCGCCGTGCTGCCCCGACTAGACCCCGGCCACCATTCGGCCTCCATGACACCGGACCTCCGCGACTAGCGTCGTGCCCTCGTTGTGCTTCCGTCGCCGATCGCGTTGCCGGTGACCGTCACCGCCGCGATCCGATCCAGCTGTAGCCTCGACACCCTCGACCACCTAGCAACCTTCCTCAACCGGAGCGGAGGCCATCGCCGTCCAGGCCAGCCGGATCTAGCTACCCATCGCCGCCAGCCTCTGTTTTGCCATTTTCTGGCGAGCCACCATCTCTGTCGACCACGTCGATGCCGTAGATGAGTCGGGCTCGCGCGAGCCGGTTCCAATGGTACCTAATATGACCCCTATCTAGCTAGTAGATGCCGCCGACGACTATTGCCAGAAAACCGCCGTAGAGGTGCCGGAAAACCACTAAAGCTGCCGGAAAACCGCCAGAACTTGTTGAAAAACCGGATTCACTGGAATTCGCTGGATCTTCCGTGGGGCTTATCCAGTTGATCCCAATCGAACTTCAGACGCTGATGAGCGCCAAATTCGAGCTCCGAGACGCGCGACAAAACCCTAGTTGTCGCCGATTGCCGATGACATGAGGTATAATTACCTCCGAGTTAGTTATTTAAAATTGATGATTGTTAGCACAACATGCTAGGATTGAATAATTGTTATGATAAATGTATGAGTATGAGTGCAGTGATGATTGCATGATGCAATTAATTGGGAATGAATAATGAGTGATCTAATGAGGTAGATCGAGTTTGAGCATGCTAATCGAGTATGACATAACTTAGAAAAATAGTATAAAATTGGTATGAATAGGATGACTTAGAATTATTTTCACATTATGATTATTTGACCGTTGATGGATGTTATTCGTATTGTGTGTGATGTTCATTGAGTATGATGCATCATTTAGTTAGCGGGCGTTAGTATTTAGTTTTGATGTGTAGGTACGAAGTAGAAGCTCACCGCCTAGGCGCGATGACACGCTTGGAGCTTCTACCAAGTCCGTTTAGGACTTGACTATGTTTTTACTCTCTTCTATTGTATATTTGATTTAATGCCTGCAGGGCGGGTTAAGTGGCATTTTGTCGGATCCCACTTAACTCGGGCCATCTAGCCGAACAGATTTCAGGAATAATAACCCCTCGAGGATAAGATCCCTTAAGGATGATTTCGAAAATAATATCCACCACAAGTTACCTTCGGGCCTATTATATAAATCGCTACCCAGCCCTATATATATATATATATATATATATAGTTTCCGTGTTTTCAGTGAGACGAGAGATGGAGAAACCGACTGCACGTACCATGAGCGGATGCTGTGACAGTCAAAGCGGGCTCTAGATTAGTGCCAGCGGAATTTTCCATTCCCGAGGGATCGTGACAACTCCGCGTTTGAGTTCCTCACACCTGGAGAACGTGGAGGTTTACGGCGTACTGTTTAGTACAGCACATGTCCAGACTTGTGGTTCAAAGGGTACTAAAGGCGACTGCCTGAGAGTACTCGGCCTTTGTGCTCAAGGCCAGGAGATATATGGAGGTAAGAAGAGGGCTTAGGATTTGAGACCAGAAAATGAAGTAAGAAAATGTCGAGAGCGACATCAACAGTAGCAGATCAGTAAGTTCGGGATGCTACCGGGTCTACAGCCCAGTGGCTCCTTAGTAGTGCCCTTCAGAGTGTTCACGCAGAGTATATAATGTTTTCTTTCATATGAGAGTTTGCTCTCATAGCCAACTTGTTATAGTTATTTTATTTTTCGGACCAGTAACACTTGTTACTGACGTGTTTTTATACTATATGTAGGTAATTATCATGAGTTGGAGGAGTCAGCTTGGACGGAGGAGCACTGTTGTCGCTTGCACACATGTCAGTCGATAGAGTAGTTAATACTTTATTTATGATGCTATTATATTGTGAATGTTGTGAAATGCTAAGACATGGTATGATATGATTGAATGTTATGAGATGATGATAAGATATGATGATGTGACATGATTGAATGCTAAGACACGATGACAGAATGTGAAATATGAATAGATTGCGTAGCAGGAGCGTGGTGGGTTGAGACCCAACCTTTAGAGCAAGTAAACAGTATATCAGATTGTGTGAATGAAGTTGTGTGATATATAGATACATGTTTATATATATGTTTATATATAGTATTTTGACAGGGTGAACCTAATTGTACTTTTAAGGGAAATTCTGTCCGTTTTATTTCAAAATTTTCATCGATTTTGATCGTAATTGTGATGGTCTGTAATTTAGTTTGTATGTCATCCATATAGTATCATGTTAGGATTCTGGGCATTCATCCATGCATGACGAGTAATATCTTCATCTTAAGACGCCGATATTGGATTCGCATGAGTCAGGTTCGGATTAGCCGACCTAACCGGGGCCTGTAATATGCCAGTTTGGTTCATGAGCATGAACCGGATTTGGGGTGTTACAAATATATTCTAATAACTCATTCTTTTCTGTTGTATTCGTGACATTATCATCATATACTTGGGTACACATGACCCTCATGACTCATACACATGACTAGCATCGGTTCAATACATATATTCTAAAACATACTCGACTCAAACCGACGTCTGAACCGATCGGTTCATAAGCATAAAACCCTAACCCAGATTGTGGGTTTTACATTATATTTATAATGTGATATCTTTTTTTCGAAGATGGATTATACAAGTTCATTATTAAATGTAAATGAACAAAGTGGATGTAAAAAAGATACATTGATGTTCATTTTGATGTTAATGATTATTTTAAAGTTTCTATACATTGATTATTTTTTGTTTAACTTTAAAAATTAAGAGCATGCTACTAAATTGTAAGTAGTTCAATATGATTAGTAATGTGAATGTATAGTTTTAAATTCTTAAATATATGAGTGATTTTATCCTTTTTATATATATGTAACTATAATATTAGTCTTACAAATATTGAAGACATTATATTATTAAAATAAAATATCGGACACTTGGTTGGTCGGTCATTCGGTTGTACTAAAAAATATCCATGTTTAATTTGTTTTAATTCGGTCGATCAAATTTGATCGGACATACTTTAAATATCATACCGATGGACAAATTTGAAACGTCCGCGCCTTACCCCTATTTGCTCCAAACAAATTCCCATGCGCCTCTTTTTGTTTATAAAAGGCTGTTATATCAATACACCTATTTTAAAATACAAAGTTTTCTAAATTGTGCTCAATTCGAGCTGGAGACAAGCATTAGGAATTAATTATCGGATAGCTTTAAAATTTTAATATTTAATTTAATAAATATATTAGTCATATATAAATATATAAATACAAAATTAATGCTACTTAAAAACTGATTAATTTCCGATTGCCGATGACCTGCAGCATCAAGGAAGGGGAGAACATGTAAAACTGAGAGTCAAAACCCATTGGCTGACTCCTGACCTGAGTTACGACGGTACCACCTCCCTCCGCCATCGAGTCATCGACCATCCCCCAAACATCCCTCCTTCCTCCTTCGTCAATAATCCACAACGGCAACACACAAGCTCCTCCTCCTCCTCCTCCTCTCACCTTCCCCTCGCCCTACCAGTCCAATCAAGTCCTCATCTCCGCCATGATTCCCCGATCATCCACGCTCAATCCCTTTTATAATAAGAAGAGGACAAATAGTAAAACACCCATCTCCATCTCCATCTTCATCTCCTCCCACATCATGGCCAATCATCATCATCATCATGCACCAACCTCCGCCCCGCTCATGGAGTGCGCCCGCACCGAGCAGATCATCGCCCACTTCATCCACAGATCCCTCCACCTCATCCTCGACGCCCGCATCCCCTCCGCCGTCATCAAGCCCCGGCCCGCCGCCGCCGCGTCGCGGAGGAAGGACAAGTGGTTCCAACTCGACCTCTGGGATGCACTCGACGCCTCCTCCTCCTCCTACCCCTCGTGGGACCACCCCATCCTCGAACCCATGCTCGTCGACATCGTCCTCCTCCCCGATCCCGATCCCGATCTCGATCCGTACAGCCCCCGGCCGGCGGCGAAGGAGACGGTGCTGGAGAGGTGGGTCGTCCAGTACGAGCCCCTCCCGGTCCCGACGGCCTCCGCCGCCGCCGCGGCTGACGCCGGTGTGCTTCTGTTCAGGAGGATGTACAAGAAGATGCTGATACTGATGCGGTCTTTGTACTCGGCGCTGCGGTTTCTGCCGGCGTATCGGGTGTGTAGGATGCGCCGGTGCGGCGACTTCAAGGTGAGTTACAAGGTGTCGACTTTCGGTGAGCCGTTCACGAGGGCAGAGGAGGACGGGATGCGGGTGCAGGGCTTTGCGCCGGTGGAGGCAGCCCACGGCCGAGTTTCGGTGTCGGTGACCTACCGGGCGAACTTGTCGGACTTGAATTTGGGGCCGTCAAGCTCTTACCCGCCGCAGATCATCGCCGACTATGTCGGCAGCCCGGCGGCGGAGCCGATCAAGATCTTCCACTCCTCCGGCGCCTACTACTCGTCGTCTACAAAGGGGTACCCGTCGTCGGCTTCTTCTTCTTCACCGTTCAACCGCCCCCACAGTTGGACCAGCGGCATTCACCAGCCGGTGCCGGCTTCTTCCGCTCCGACCCGCTACTCGCCGCCGGACATCGGTGGGAGTAGGGCGGTGGGGTACCGCCCGATCCCTCGGAAGAAAGCGATGAGCTTTGACGACCATGGGTTCTCCCTCCCTTCTCCCCCTCGCCGTCGCCTTCGGGGTCGCCTTCGCCGGCTAGTGGCCCGTCATGTGTACGGTTGCGATCGGAGAGTACGAGCACCCCGGTTAACATACCTCTTCCTATGATGGGGAAGGGTGGTGGTGGTGGGAGGTATTGGAGCCCAAATCTGTCTGATCCAAACAAGCAGTTTCTGCCCCCACCGTCGCCGAGGAGCTTCAAGGGGGAAAACTCCTCTGGTTCGCCGTCCGGGAGCCGGTCTTTCAGGAGGTTGGATGGTTTGAGAGGAGCCGATAATTATTCTGGAAGTTCAAACTTGCAGGGTTATGGTGGGCAAAAGGTAGTTTTTGTGTGTTGATGGTGGTATTTGGTGTTTGGATGTCTTGTTTTGTTGGGTGTTGAAATTGTTTTTTGTGTTTGAAGGGGAGGGATAGTAAAGATGATTCGGGGCGGTTCTCGGGGGTGGTGTCTTCCAATGGCTCGCCGAGAATTGGGTTTTCAAGGAGTTCAAGCAGGCTGTCCTTTCAAGATGATTTAGATGATTGTGAATTCTCTTGCCCTTTCGCCGTTGATGATGTTATTGATAGCTCAGAGACTTCCCATAGGTACTCTCCTCGAACGGTACTCTGTTGATTGTTTTTGTATTCTCCTTATATTGATATTGCTGTTGAAGTACCTTATATTGATATTGCCGTTGATGTATTATAACTTCCTGGCAAAGCAGAAAGCTTGTTTAGGGGGCATACGATTTATGTAATTATTAGTTAAGTAACTAGTATTTAGAAACGTGGCTGTTGCTAAGTACTATCTTGAATAATAATTAGGAAGTTCATTTTATACTGCCCTGAAATGTATCTTTTTAACACGAAGGTGTAACTGGTTTTCTTTTCAGTTAGTGAGTATTTGATGGAACGTAGCTGTTGTGTGTCATGAAAAAACATTTAGATTTATTTTGTGGGAGGTAGCCAATTTTGTTGCAAGGTTCTTACGAAGGCTAATTCAAACTTTCACTCTTTAGCTACCTTCTCATTTTTCCAGTGGAAGGTACTGATCTTGCTGCACCAAGCATGTGCCCAAACTGAAAATGAAGGTGGCTAACACAAAAGGCAAAGCTACTTTCTTCATATGAAAAATATCTGGGGCATGTTAATTATAGAAATATTTGAAGCCAATTAAGCTGACAAACTAATAAAGTTGAAGACATTGGGGCCTGACAAACAAACAAAGATGAGATACTGGGAATCTGGCGAAGTCTGCCTAATCTAGGAAGACCTTGAAAATCTTTGCAGATTCATGTTGTTGCTGACATGTCTTGTAAAGATGAGGAGACATAAACATTTTAAGGGTCTCTTTCGACAACCTCTATAAATATGATAATATGTTCTGGTTTGATACCCAATTTTGAATGGAGCTCACTATTCATTGTAAACTATCCTATAAAGATCTTTCCACATGTGGTATTAATATACATGAATCTTTACTTTGCAACTGCGTGAGCTTTTCTTTTCGCATATGATGTTTGCATAGAACATATGTGCATATGTAGATATGGAAAGATTTAAAATAGTACCTATACTTACATATTTAGAAGGCTTTGATTATGTGTTGAAATCCATGAGTAATTCGAGCTTTCTACTTTATTATCTTTTTTAATATATTGGATGATGAGATCACTGTGCTGTAATTTTTTGCCAGTTTCCACTGTAAGATCTACAGGTTATTGATTTGTACATTTCTATCCATCCGATTCATTGTAGATAATTTACTTATGTAATAATTAATAAAGAAAGCACTAGCTATGTAGACCTTAGCATTGGCATGGTAATCACCAATCTATAATGTGGTGAGAGATGATTGTGATGATTATGGACGACATTTTTCTTCATGAATTAAAGATCAAGCTTTCAACAGTGAATTCTTTGTGCCTATTAAGTATACTGTACATGTAGAACAAATTCATATAATTTAACATTATAATATTTGTTTTACTCTTTTCTGCTAGTTGAATAAAAAAATGAAGATTGAGGTTCTTTATCTCCAAAAGGTTTTTCTCTCCATATATTTTAAATATACTATAGTATCTGGGTTGGAAAGCACATTTTTAATCCTTTTTTTGGAGTAAGTGTGAGACATCAAGATGTTTCTTCCCCCACTTTGTCAGATGGAGCTAAGGAGAAACTAAAAAACTTGTCCTTAAGAACTAGAGGAATATTATTAGGTTGAAGAACAAGGTTCTCTGAAGAAACTGATTGCATCAGCTGCTAGAATTGGAGTAATAATGCATTTATGAAGAACAAGAAAGAGACATAATGGACTCTCGAAACTCAATGACAATTTAAGTCTGAAAAGTACAAATGCCACTAACAAAATGCTAAAATTACGCAAAAATCCTATAATAATGTAAAAAATTATAAGGTGCTTTGATGTCTATGAGTATTTCACTGAAGTAAAATGATTATAGTATCAAAATCACTGTGATGATGCATTAGATCAAAATGATTGGCTCTGCAGATGGAATGAAAGAATTGTAGTATCAACTCCAAAAGTTATTTGATAGTTTCCATGGTGGAGGTGTTTTTTTGGCTCATCTCTTACTAGTATTAAAAATGAGAAATATGACCTATTGTAGTTAAGGAAGAAAAATTAGTATCCTTGAAAAAGTTGTGATCTTACTAGTTAGAAGTCAAAAGTCATGGAAAAAGAAGCATATGTCTATTTATTGGTGGTGACAAACAACACAATATATTGGTGACCAGTACCAGCATATATAGGGAATTATAGAAACTTGATAGGGATAGAACCCAATGAAGGTGAAATTTAAATTGAAGTTTAGAACTCCTGAGAGGTGGGTTCGAAACAATAATTTAAGCAAAAGATTAGGAAGAATTCATGAACAAAACAAGGAGAATCAAAGAGAATTTTTTATTCATCAAATAACATGCATAACAAGAGGCCTAACTCCCCTGTTTATAGGAATATGGGAGACAACTAAAGTTACTGAACATGGAAATTTCTATGACTTGATGGAAATGACATCCTAAATAAAAACATCTTATTAATGGCAAAATCTTGTTTGGCAAATTACTAATGAAAAAGGCATTTAACAGGTAGAAACCAAACTAATGTATAATATTTGATACTTATCCTTCACCATACGTCCACTTGGAGATATTTTGAGTTGTGAGTTTGTTAGATCACGAACTTGGATCAACTTGTCTGATATTACTTGTGAAATGAACTGTCAGAATTTCATCAGAGCATTCTTAAGCTATTCAAGCGTTGTGCTAGAATGGCTGCACTTAGTTACTGCAAAATTGTGGAGACAGGTATTGACATATATCGTGATAACATCTGACAATTGTGTAAGTTGTGGTTAGAAATCAAGTTAATCTCGAAGTACAAGTCTTTTAACAGAGGAGGAGAAACCTTTGATTAAAGGAAATTTAATATTAAGTGGAATCTAAAAATTGGTGCTTACTCCAACTGTGTATCCATGATGATAATGGTGGTTTGTCTCACCAGTACTCCAGTGCGGCCCTTCTAACGTGGACTTTGGTTGGGCCTATTTTTATAACAAACCATCTTCTTCACCACCACCTCAGTTTTTTACATTACCTGTGACATTATTATAAAGTTTTGGAGGCTAATCTTTGCTTGTCAAAATGCACAGAAATGTTTTTAAGTTTCCATGGTCAAAATTGCGTGAATATTATTAGATTTTTAAGTGACAAAATTTTGGAGGCTTATCCATTCTAGGCCCAATAATAATGGTTATGATGAATTCTGGTTCTCTAGTTATTCTGCCCTGTTTTGTTTGTGTGTGTGTGTGTGTTTAATACAATGGCCCTCGTTTCTGCAAGTAAATGGATAAGCAAACTATATCAATTTATTATTACTTGACGTAGAGCTAGTGGAAAGTATATCCACTCGTAGAATATATGGGTCAAGTCAATATTATTTTTGTTCGCATACTTTTTGTTCTGGGAAATTCTTCCTTGAAGTAATAGTATAGTTGAAACAAACTAGCATCGGTTTCCTCAAATCATTTTCTCATCTTGTGTTTCATACAGAACTTCTGTTGGTAAAGAAAGTGGTGAGTCTAGTTCCAATCACGCTCTGCCCTCATCCCGAACATCACAAGATGCTGCATTAGGGATTCTTGTGCATATGCTAAAAACTGCACCCCCTCTTCGCCAGGATCACAGCTACATTTCTGAGTCTTCAAAATCTCAATATGGAGAAGGTGGTTCTTCGGCATCCTTTATGTCTCGAAAGGCATCAGATGCATTGGAGGAACTCCGAAGTTACAAAGAAATGAAGGATCATCTCCTATCACAGAGTGGCACACAGTTGCTGGGGTCGTTTAAACACAGATCAAACAATCTCTCCGAATAACCATTTTCTTCTGCAGAGTACTTGCTTTATTGGATTTGCCACTAGAATTAGGGGACACAGCTGGAGGCTCAAAGCTTGCAGACAACATCCCCTTTGTTAAACGATGTACATAACTGATGTGGAGGACTGGGTCGTTTGGTAATTAACATGTGCTTACTGAATTAAACATATTTATTATTTACATGATTTCTTGAAATTCAAAATATTGAAAACGTTAGTGTAGTCTGATTGTTGATATATATGTACAAGGAGAGAATTGAGCATGTTTGAAGCTGATGGCAGTAGTTTACAGCCATTAATTTATGGACTTTAATTTCCACATTGAAGCTATGCAGTGTTGTTCTGCCTATATGTTGCAGCTATTTATTTAAGTAATTTCAATATTTTCTTCTAATTCCAAAGCACAATTTCCACATTGAAGCGTAACAGAGTTGTTCTGGCCTTCATGTGTTATGGTAGTCTCTTGAAGTTTTTATCTACTGAATGTGCTACAACGGTTGAAGTTCGATGATTCTGAACCTTACCCAAGATAATCGTAGCCTTTGTAATTTCCAGATTGAAGCTTGACAGAGTTATTCTCGCCTGCAATGTGTTATGGGAGTCTCGTGAAGTTATTTATCTGCTGAATGTGCTACAGTAGTTAAGTTCGATGAGTCTGAACCTTCCCCAAGATAATCGTAGCCTTTTGTAACTTTTCCTGTTCCAAAGTGTCATAGCCTATGACTGCTGCCTGGTATGATGAATCAATATTTTCTTTTTGGCTGTAAATATGTTAAGTATCACCACTAGTTTGCAAGGACACGGTCACTTGGGTAAACAGGGGAAACACTACAGAGCAAATCTAAACTAGTTTAAGGCTTCAACATGGCTCTAGATAATAATATGATCAAGTTTAAACTTAATTTAATTAAATAAAGCACAGACCCAGCATTGATGCTTTGAAGTTTCTAGCCACTCGAGTTAAGGACACGAAAAAATACACACGTCTACCTGATTTGCAGACAAGTTTTGGTGATAGGTCTAATATGCAATATAATACATGACCACTCTACAAGTTCTACCTAGTTATAATTCGTTTTTAAATCATGATGATAAGTTGGGTCTCGCGTGTTAATGGCTTACAACAGTGTTCTTTCCATATATATTAAAAGACAACTGACGCGAGAAACCAATTTGTAGTCTATACTTAACCATCAATTCAATTTCATTAGATGTAAATCAACAAGTTATCAGTAATTTCACCATATCAGTTTGGATTATTAATCATGGCAAACGAAATTAACGTAAGGGATTGCGAGTTGACAACACGGATCGAGAAGCAACCCATAGTATCCATAGAAATGATCAGAATAGGGATCCCATTAATTCCCACTAGAGCAAAATTGGTAAATAAATGAGTTAATCAACTTTGAACCACATTATCCAAGAACACGCCGGCGTGAACGAGTCCGTTGCCAGTTGATGATAAGCCTCAATTCCCGGTCAAATCAATGAGCCGTCTTGTGTCAATAATCTAAGCTGTTAATGCTAATCCTGTGATTTCTTCAATACACAGTCCAAATATTATTAGTTTTTTAATTTGACGTTAGATTTTTGAGGGTATAAATATAGTCTTTATAAAGAATCCAATGGTTGAGTTTTAAAATTTTTTTTTAACTTACAAAATTCACTGAGTTGACTCATCTCTATAGTTTGTCGAGTCAAACTTCATAATTAAATCCATACTGATAGATTTTACAATTTGACTTCCTAAATCAAGTCATAAAAGATAAAATTAGCTTAATTATTTTAAAGCAATGTAAATTATGTATTTATTAATTTTAAGAATTAAAAGACCAATATATACTAATTTTATATAATTATTTATTTACATAATTAAAAATTTAATATAAATGGCTCTAAATCGGCTTAGAGTCGAGTATAAGTCGGATCCTATCCATGATATACAGAGTCAAGTCCAAAATTTAATGTTTTAAATTGTGAGGTTAACACCATTCTTCATTTATGCACTTTTTATTGTAGGGAATTGGAATTGCAAGGTTACCATCAACCATGAAAGAATTCGAAGGTAGAAAAAACTGTGAGATAGCATAGTCATATTTATCCAACACTAACGTTATTACTGTGTCAAATGTATCATATGTCGAAAGTAATTGAGAGTTTCACAAATAAGTGACATGGTAATTGCATGGTATAGTAAAAGCAAACTGAAATTGGCGTACCATGACTCCATGATGTGACAGAATGCATTTAATATGTCTATTGGTGTCCATCGGGCGAGCCGAGGTGAATTATTTTTCGGTTCAAGTTTGGCTCGTATAATTTCGAGTTTAGGTTGAGTTAAAAATCATTTGAGTCGAGTTCGAACTAGCTTAATTTGTTTATATTGATGTTATTTTTTTGTATAATTCTTACTAAAATTTAATTTTAAATTAAAATATTTCAAGTTTGACATAATTATATATAAAAGATAATTTAATCATGACTAAACTTATATAATATGATATCAAATAATGATAATTTTATAATTTGGTTATATTCATATAAAAAAACTCAAGATAAATATGATAAAAAATCTTATTTATTATTTAAAGTGTCGAATTTGGAGTCAAATTTTGCAGGTCCTAATTTAGACATGACTCATTTAATATCGAGTTAAATTTCAAATCGAATTTTTTCAAGTCCGAGTAGCGAGCTAAATCGAGCTTCGAACAATCCAAAATTGTCAATCTATGGTCCCCCAAAAGCACAACCTACAATATTATATGTACCATGTATTCGTCATTCTTAACCTCTTAACGATTTAGTTAAACCTACCATACTTGTCCCATTCCCAAAATATAAGCCTCCCATGCGAACAATCTATTAAATTTTAAACTAGAAGGGCATAATTGTAATTAGTCAAGTATTATTATTTCGAGAATTAATTTTCAAACTGCTATATGTGCAGTTTTTCACCAAAATGAATTTTTTTTTGTAAATTGCTCTAATAATTAATAACCACATTGCATGGCTCCACCAACCAATTTGCAATATATGAGACATCCAAGTACGTATACAATTTATACGTAAAAAATCAAATCAGCAAGTTTGATCAGGAAAAGCTTTTCATGACCGCGTGTGCCATTGGCGATCCTCTAGTATAAATTACCTTCCTCCGGTCCATTTCCTTGTAAAAAAGCACTAACATGACTAAGGGATTGTGCCATTCACAGTCCTCCCAAACTCCTTGGATCTCAATCACCTTACCATTCTAATTTCCTAACAATGAATTCAATGCAAGCCTCCCTCCACCACATTCAAATTGAAGATGAAACCTGCAGCAACGTCCAAATGAGTCCACCCAAGATACGTTGGACCACATTGCTCGAGCTCAATGGCTACGTGCTGCTCTTCTTGGAGCAAACGATGGCCTCCTCTCCATTGCAACTTTGATGGTGGGTATTGGTGCTGCCAACGAAACAACCAAGGCCATGCTCGTCTCCGGCCGTGCCGATGCGGTGGCTGGAGCTTGTAGCATGGCTATAGGTGAGTTCGTGTCCGTCTATGCTCAGTTAGATATGGAATTGGCACAATTGAAGAGTGACAAGGCCTTAGGATATTGTGGGGGAAAGCAATATCATCTTCCCAGTCCTAAAAGGCCAGACATGGCCTCGGCTCTTGCATTTGCCTTCGGAGCTGTTCTGCCCCTTTCTAGCGGGTAATTTCTTTCATCCATGTTGGGTAAGGTTGGTTGTAGAGTGTGGGATCACTAGCGTGGGGTTGGCTGCTTTTGGTGCAGCAGGGGCTGTGCTAGGAGGTGCCCATGTTTTGAAGTCTACCCTTAGGGTTTTGTTAGGTGGATGGACGGCCATGTTACTGACCTATGGTGCCCTCCTGCTTGGCGGACATTTTCTTGGTAGTCAAGCAGTGATGCCTAATTAGATTGACACTTGTAAGCATTGGGTATTGATTTTATATGACAATTGATATATATATATATATATATATATATATATATATATTATCAGGATGAGTTTTTTTGCTTCTTCATTCTTAGTTTTTTCTCGCATCTTCTTATCTCCTTTATAATTATCTACAAATAATTAATAAAATACTCTAGTATGATATTTTTTTTGCTTTTTTTCATTCTTGTCTTTTTTGTATGGGGTTAATTTTGGGCCCACCCTCACCAAATAGTTAATTATTCATCTTCTTTGCTCCTTTATAATATCTACAAATAATTAAAAAACATAATATTTATAAGACAATTGTACAGAATTATAAAAATTTGTAAGCATAATAGTATGAAAATTTGGTAAGTATGATATTGATAAACATGACTACTCGACTTATAAGATAAAATATACAAAATTGATAAATGTAATGTCAACATTTAAGATAACAATGTTAAAGTAATAATATAAATTCAATTTATAATTAATTATTTATTAATTTAATTTTGAATATTATCCATTTAAACTTTAAAAAAATTATAAATATCCCGTGCATAGTGCAATTATTAATCTTATATATATATATAAAGAAAACTTAGTTAAGGGTGATTAGTTGAATGTAGGTAATGCACCTGGTTTGTTCATTTTTGACACAACATGATAAATTATTAGGTCCTTCAACTTAGGATGCACATGGGGACACCCGAAGGGGAGAATGTTTTTATTTTTATTTTTATTTTTTCTTCTTCTTTTTCTTTACATTTGACACCAAGTTTAACTGTGGGAATCCTTATGTGCATCCAAAAATACAAATAAAAAAAACATCGTATCTCTGAAGATTAATTACCCACGACCCACCATTAGAGAGCTGTTAAAATCAAAATACAAATAAAGTTTGGGACAAATCTGTATTTAAAGATAATCAAACTTGTGGGTTAATACTATAAAGCTCTAGTTTTAAACTAATGCTAATAAAAGCTATAATATATCACCTAGACCGTAGGAATAACATTCAAGCTTCTCCGTTTGAAAGAAATTTCACATTTTATACCATCGTTCATACAAAATTTTTATGAAAGTTAAAATATATGCTCTTAATTTGCACCTTTTTTATTTAATACACAGTAGACTCACTCGCAAATAACATCCACGGAACACCAAACCTTACAACTTCTGACGGTGCTCTCACGCTCTGTTACTCGGCCCATAGAATTTGTAGCTACCGCACCCTTTTTCTATGCCCTTTGTTCCCATTATTATTTTATTTTCATTCATCTCAATCTGAAAAATGACAAATGACACCCCCAGACTACTTTCAGCCCAGCCCATTTAAAGGTTAGGCCACTTGTGACGTTGGTCTGCCCAACCGAGATTAGTGTTGTATGACTGGTATGTGGTTTTCTTGTATGCATTTATGTATTGATGCTTGTGTGGTTGGGAATGTATTGATGATTACAAAGAAGGTCGTGAATCACATTTTTCAAGTTAATTTATTCACGAGGGGGAGCGGCAGCGTGTAAAACCCGTGACTCGAGTCAGGGTTTTACGTTACCGAACCAGTCGGTTCGACCGTTGGTTCGAGTCGAGTCAGTTTCATGAACCGCGTGCTGAGTCGAGACCAGCCGTGAGTTATGAGCGATGAGAGTCAGGTGTACCTGAATATATGATGATAACGTCGAGAAGATGGTGAGAAATGAGTTATCAGAATATATGAAAGTATGCAGTATTTTTTTCTTTTTATATGTTTGATCGGAGAAATAGTGTTAGGCCGAATAACGCATTAGGACGCGTTGGATTATATTCGGGTGGGTTATTAGTTATAGAGCATGCCATTTGGATGTTGTTGTGTTTGTTTTATTTTATGTGAATTTTTCCATATTTTTCTAGATTTTTTTAGAATTTATTACGAACTAGTTATTATTTTGACTCGAGTCGGAATCGAGTCAATACTAAATTACAAGTTTGCCACTAGCCATGTTTTTCTCCCTCCCGACATCTTCCCCGTCCAAACCCTAGCCGCGCCGCCGTCATTGTGTGTTGCCGCCGCCACCGCTGCCGACGCCGTGCTGCTGCCGATCGACGCCGCCCCGCCCTGTCGTGCCGTCGCCGTGCCGCCACGACCCACCCCGGCCACCGTCTCGCCGCCACGACGCCGGAATCGCCCCACGAAACCACCTCGGCCGCCGCCACTTCGGGCCGGATTCCGCCGCCGTCCGGGCCGCTCCGCCGCCGGTGTGACCCTGACGAGCACCCCCTCGCCGTTGCCGACGTTTCCCCCATCCTCCCGACCGCCGTCGAGGCCGGCCGGAGCCCCGATCGGAGCACACCGCCGCCGCCGCCCATTTTCGACACCGTCGTCGACGGCCATCGCCGCCTCGGTTGCTCTGTTTGACACCGCCATCGGACCAAGCTCGTCGAGCTGGTGCCGATAGACCCCCTGATTGCCCCGTCCCGAATCCTTGCCGGAAAACCGCCGGAATCCGCCGGAAAACCGCCGACACTCGCCGGAACCGCCGGAAAATTGGATTCGTGGGAAATTCGCCGGATCATCCGCCGAACGCACCTGGTCCAATCTGATCGGACTTCGGACGCCGCTAGGTGCCGAATTCGAGTTTCGAGCCGCGAAACGGAAACCCTAGCCGTCGCCGATTTTCGACGACGCGAGGTATAATTTATTTTAACTTAATTATTTGAAAGTATTGATTATTAGAATTGCATGCTAGGATTGGTGAATTGTATGTTATAATAATATATATAAATGTAGATTTGATTAAGGATAAAATATGAAATTGTTTGATTGAGTGGTGTAAAAAATGGAGACTAAGAAACTAATTAGGGTAACTAGGTAATGATCATCATCTAATGCAAACTAGCCTAAGTAGACTTACTAGAATTGATTGCTAGAATTGATATAGGTTGATGTGTGATGGTTGATGCGTGATTGTGTTGATTGTGTGTGCATGCTATAGGATGTGTGATTCATCATGCGGGCGTTAGTTTTTAGCCTGATTGTGTAGGTACGGTGTAGGAGCTCGCCGCCTAGGCGCGTGGACCCGTTTGGAGCTTCTACCAGGTCCGTTTAGGACTCGTTCTCTGATTTACGCTACTCTCTTGTGTATTTGATTTATTATGTGCAGGACGAGTTAAGTGGCGTTTTATCGAATCCCACTTAACTCGGGCCATTTAGCCAACGATTTTCCGGATTAATAACCCTCGAGGATGAGATCCCTCGAGTTTGTTTTCGAACTTCAGATCCAGCTCACGTTGCCTTCGGGCCTATTGTATAAATCCCAACCCAGACCTATATATATGTATAGTTTTCGTGTTTTTGTGAGAGACTGAATGAGGGAAATCCGACTACCGTGCTACGCGAGCGGGCACGTGTGTGTCGACAGTGGGCTCTGGAATGGTGTGCGGGCCGTTTCATTCCCGAGGGATCCTGACAACTCCACCTTTGAGTTCCTCAAACCCGGAGAAGTGTGGAGGTTCACGGGTACTGCATTGCAGCGCATGTCTAGACTTGTGGTTTCAAAGGGTACTGAAGGCGACTGCCTGAGAGTACTCGGCCTTCGTGCTCAAGGCCAGGAGTAATATGGAAGGTGCAGAGGGCGGAAAGGAATGAGATTTGATGCGAGAAGCAATAGAGAAATGGCCGAGGCATGAGAATGTGAAAGATAGGGGGACGCTGTCGACCCGAGGGCGACGGCTCCTGTATGTGCCCTGATGAGAGTTCTTGAGGAAGTATATGGTTTTCATTCAACAGGAGAGTTTGCTCTCCTGTGCCAGATTGATATTAGTTATTTTTCGGGCCGGTAACACTCGTTACTGACGGTTTTTCTATATATATGTAGGTGAGAAATGCGAGGGATGAAAGCTGTCGGGACTGCGGAGGAGCAGCACGGAACCGCGCACACATGTACCTGCCGCGTGTAATCTATAATGATGGTGTGTTATTGCTATGTGAATGATAATTTTGATGTGTTTGCTTGAGTGAATTACTTGTTATGAAACGAACTGATAAATATGAATGAGTAGGGAGCCTTGGAGTACAGACTCGGCTCAGGTAAAAACGAATGAGATAATGGTTGAATGTCAGGGTAGATTATTATGTGTTACTGTATTTTTATAAAATAGTATATATTTTCTTTTGGTTTTTTCATTTATTATTTTGTCTTGTCTTTGCTTGTACATCATAGCATGCATGTAGGACTACGTTAGAACCCACGCATCCCATCCATGCATTTCATATTTGCATCTCCATCTTGAAACACCGAGGGCAGATCCGGGTCGGCTTAACCGAACCCAGTAGATTAGCGAACGGTTCGGTCGCCGGTGACATTTCCGGGTCGGTTCACGGGTGAGCCGAAACGGGGTGTTACACAGCGTGTGCGGGGTCGCAGGGGGTGGAGACCCGGGTGTAGTTGGGAGGGGGCACGGAGATGCGGGCGGGGCCGCAAGGGGGCGTGGCGGCACAGGTGGGGTGAGGGTGCCTGTGGGGAAGAGGATAAGATGAATGGTTTTTTTAAAAAAACAACAATTTAGATTAAAGCAACCGTAATACTCTCTCTCTCTCTCATATATATATATAATATCTATATATATACATATAAATAATATCTATATATTATATTCTTTTGACAGTTTCCATCTCAATCTGAATTCGAATATCAGTAATATAAAGAAAAAGCCTACTAAAGGCCCCTAATACAGACTACATCAACCTAACAAATGGGTAAAATATGTATGTCTAGTATTGTGTGAAATTTATTTCTCTAAACTACTAACTTGAGTAATTCATGAAAGGTCGTTCGTTTTCATAAATCATGAGAAATAATTCAATTTCACAAAATAGAAGAACATTAAACAGTCCATTGCTTTTTTTCCTTATTTGTTGTTTTGGAGGAAACTGTAGTAGAGTAGTAGAGTACTACCTCTACACCAGGAAATTGTTCATTTCAATTATTTTTCATATTATTATTTCCTAAGAATCGCCAGTACTCCGTTTCATCTCTAAAGTCCCTCAAAACAACTCAATTACATCCGATATATGACTACTTCTTCTCCATGGTTGTAACGACCCGGTCCAAAGTGCAACGTAATGGGCCTAAGTCATAGCCCGCTGCTAGCCCCAGCCTACGATCAGCAGCCTAGCCAACGTCCCTAGTCCATCCCACCATCTAACACGGAACCGGGTTGCTCTGATACCACCTGTAACAATCCTGCTCAAAGTGTAACGTAATGGGCCTAAGTCGGGCCTAAGTCATTTCTTTAAACATGGTGAATCAAGCTAAAAATCTATAGTCCATTCACACTTATAAACAAGATTTTCTCCTATTAGGTATTAGATGTGAGACTAAATTGAGGGATCTCACAATGGTGGCTGGGCTTTATGCTCTGATCCGATGCACGAAATGTCACCATCTTTTTAACCTCCACCTTAAATTTTCCATGGTCGACTCTGGGAAGCAAATGGGCACTACTGCCCCTTTCACGCTTCCACCATTTTTGAACCCCACCACAAAGCTCTTGAGCACATCCGCTGCCTCCGCCGGACCGGCGTACACTGGGTTTCCCCACCCGAAATCCGTTCTCGACAAATCCACTGCACGCCGGAGATCAGAAAACACAAACGCATTCTTCCACACGTAATGCCTCCTCCCATTAAGCACAAGAAAGTCCGCCGCCGACCTTGCATACTCCTCTGTCACCCTCCCCTTGGCTTCCCTCACCAGCTCCACCGCGTACCCGAACCCTCCACCGACTAGCTTCCCAGCCCTCCGACACGGCCGCCGGAAACGTGACATAGTTTCCGTAGTAGCCTGTTGGTAGTGGCGGTTGAACTTGCTTCGGGAGTTGACGGTGATCAGCAGACGCGACCCTTCGTCTGGTGCAACTCCGAGAGCTACCGTCCGGCAACGCCACAGGCAGGCGGCGATGACGTCGAACGAGGATGCCGACTTCTCGTGGTAGGCCAGAAGCTGTGCCCGAAGGGCCGCGATGTCGCTATCGGTGAAGATCACCGAGCTCTGCACCCATGGCAGCTCATCCGGCCTGCTTGTGTTCTCATTTTCAGACGGTGGGTCGTTGAGAAAGTATTTGTGGTGGATGAAGGTGATGCGGGGTGGTGTCCGCGACCGCAGATGCTCCCATTCCCACACCGGTAACAAAGACGGTAAGTCAGCGTCTCGAGCAAGCTCAATTGCGGGGGCTAAAAACATGCCATGCCCTGGCCCGTCGGCTATGACATGGTTGTAGCTAGAGGCCATAATAAACCCGCCACAAGCGAATCGAGTGAACTGTATGTTGGATTTTGGACATATATATACAAGTATATAATTGTATCATATGCTATTAATAAGGGTTGGGCCTAAATTAAATTGATCTAATAAAGATAAGGTTAATGGGCCATTAATATTTAAGATAAATATGTGGAGATACCACATATTTAAGATGAGTATGGATAAATATGTGTAGATACCGTTTTCGTAATCTCTAATTTATGATGGGTTAAATTGGAATTATGAAAGATAAGGATAAATACGGTTATACGAATAAATACGGTTATGGTCCCCGAATTCGCACCATAGTTTTTCTTTTCTGGTATCCCATCATCCAGGAACTCTGGCTTTGGAGAACCGGTGTAGAATTTGCAAGGTCAAAACCTAAAGAAGTGAAGAATCGTTTTGCTATTATAGATTCAGGTACGCTTCCGTAATTAAATTTTATTTTCTTGATGATTTAATCTGAAGAAAGGTTTTGTTGATGATGGTTTTATCATCTGTATAATTTAGTTAAAGTTAAAGTTTTTATTCTACAAGTGGTATCAGAGCTTCTTCATATTAGATCATTGAGAATTAATTTGATTTGTATTTATTTATTTTTTAATGAGTCAATCATCCACTTTGGTATCTTATTGAACAAAAGGGTGATATTGTTTATTCATTAATCAGATAATTTCGATCTTTGGGAAATATTCTTTTATTTATCACTTCTGTCTTCGAGAATAAATTGATTTGGTCTTTATCCATTGGGAATAACCCTAAATTTTGCATTGTCAGTGGTTAAAGTTACAAAAGGTTATAATTTTAGAAATTTCCAAATAAAGATATTTTCATAACCTTTTCAGTTTTATGTTATTTGGGATTATTAAATTCAAATTATGGTTCAGTTATGATTAATATTTTAAAATTTATTAAGGACTACAATATGCTGCCAAAATAGCCTCTTTTGTAGAAATTAATTTTTTTAAAATATTAAGACA